>VYZM01014175.1:301061-356979 GCA_013398915.1 Dromas ardeola
GCGCGTGGAGTATAAAAGAAGTCGGGGGGGGGGGGGAAATCAATCTATTTATAACAGAAGTTAAATATAAACTTCCATCTCAAAGATAAATCTCTCCTGACTACTAAACACATAATTAAATCCCGGTGTAACATTAGAGAGCAATCAGGAGAACCCTGTGCTGAAGAGCTGGCTGGCTGCACTTCCTCGCTCTTCTCTTCCAGACAGAGAGCAGAAACCATGCTGGGGCTTCTGCACACACACAAAAAACTTCCAGAGTAGCAGAAGCATGAAACCAAGATGAGTCACTGCTGCTATCAGCAACAAACAGCAGCCGTGAAGTTCTCAGTTTTTACTGTGAGGGTAAAGGAAAATAAAAACACCCCAAATCTTAAATGCAAACAAGAATTTTCCTTTTTGGCTGCTTAGAGCTCAGACCACATTGGCAGTATTGAAAACCAAACTGACACTGAGCACCTGATTATGTTCTTAATAATTCTTAATAATTAGAATTTAATCTAGTGTTGACATTCTTCACTTTGTTGACTTTGAGTACTTCTCTCAGGAATTACACTTTTATCACATTTTCTTTTTTTTTTTTTTTTAAGTTGGCAATGGAAACATTGACTGATTCACATGAACAAAAGAAAACAAACCCGAGAAAAGTACTTCAAAACCTTGATATAAAGTAACTCCACAGAACAGATTGCCAATCCACAACACAAAAATCACACTGATAATTTGCATTCAATAAGAACACATCTACATGAAGCATTTGCTGCTTATATGAAGACAAAGTGTACGACAGACTACATCTTTATTACTTAGCCTGTAATACCATCTATGGAAACACTGCATCTACAAATTTCTGCAATGATTTTGAAGTAATCCCACAGCATCCCGGGTAGGTATCGCACACTGCAACATACTGATATTTGGTTGTGTGTTCTTGGATTCTCCTCCACGTGGTGCATGGCGAGATACACATGCAACCTTAGGCTTGTGGAGTCAAACTGCAAAACCAGCTCAATCCAAAACAGCCATCTTGCTTCAAAGGATATTAAAATGGGATAAGGAACAGTAACAAAACTGGCAGACTATGATAGGGAAATTAAGTCATTTGGTCCTTATCTAGGTCTTGCCTTAGTCTCTAACAGATCCTTCAGTCCAGAAGGATGAAATTTAATCTTGCATAAGGATTTTGTCGCTAATTATCTCACTGCACACTCTTGACACTGAGCTAAACCTCCCACCTCTTAACTCTTTGGCAGCCAGTTATGCTCCTGGCCTTACAGACTTCCCGCCCTTTGTCACACCAAGTGTGAAGTAGAATTCAAAACTGACTGCGAATGATTCTGTGCTGCCCTCTGTATGACTCAGCTCCCCCAGTTTGTTCATCAACCCTACTATCATTTGTTTTTTTCACTCAACAACTTGTAAATTCTAGTCTTTTGATGTGCATTACGTAGGTTTGTACTGAACCATTTATAATGTGTCATTTCTTTAGCTCATGCAGTTTGTTTTGAGTTCTGCGTGGTATTTGAGCAGTGAAAAACAATTCAATCCCAGGTTACCTGCCTCAGATTTTATTAGTGCAATACAGTAGGTAGAAAAAGACGACCGGTGAGTGACTCAAAGAATATTATCTGCCCAGGAGAGGAACAGCTATCTTATTTCTTTTATTTCCCTGCTTAGCTTGTGATAAAAAGATCTAATTCAAAACAGGTAACAGTAGAGTAAGACGCATTTTACATATCGACTCCATTCTGGGCAATCCTGGATACAGGCTGCTTAGTGACAGTGCACTACTAATACCACTGTGTTGTAAAACAGATTCAAGCAGCTTTTCAAGATATATTCAGTGATGTATTCAACAGCACTAATGCTGGGTATTTGTACTGCTATTCTTTTCAAGTACGTTAAGACTTGTTATCATTTAGATATGTCTGAGCTCCAAGACAAACAGCATTAATATTTAATAGTTATAAAAGGTTATCTTCAGAGATAAGCAACAACAGAAAGAAAAATTTTAAGAGACTTGACATTCATTTTTCAGAGGTAAAACCATAACAGTCATTGTATTGACTAGTTGTCACAATTCTCACAGAAATTAATCCCTGTTGTCAACATCATTAAAAAGAGCATTGCTTCCAGATCATCTAAAGGCAACAAACCGAGGTGGATACCATCCTACATTCATCCCTCACCTTGAGCACAAGCCCTACCATCCCCCAACACACAGGGCAGGGACCTGGACAGTCACGCTGTGCACTAGTCCAGGGAGTGGACTCCACAAACAGAAAACACCCGAACGCAGACACCCTACCCCTTACCAAAAAAAAAAGTGATTAGCTTCCAGGCAGCTTAGCTCCATGAATGTGCTCACAGGAATGGGGAAGGGATCATAAAGCTGAGGCCAGGATTGTGGCAGTCCCAATTTAGATCAGTTTAGACTGCTGGAGCACCACACCCTAAGATTACTTAGCTGAAAAATGCTGGGAAATAACACACGTCTTTATATCTACTTATTCTGTTTTTTGTCAAATTCTATTTTTCACTGTGTAATCATTTTCTTTTCTTCCTGAAAAACTGAACTTTTACAGAAAGAAGCAAGAAAGTTCTTAATAGAAATCACCAAATGGTAATCCTTGAAACTTCCTTAAAGATACTGCTTGCCAGAAATCTGATTTCAGTTCACAAAACTCAAGCTCTGTGGTTAAAGACAGCTCTCAAAATAGCACAGTTGAAGTTACTAGAAGGAAAAGAAGATATTTCAGAAAAACCAAGCTGTGCGTAAGATGAGAACAACAGAACTCCGTCAAAAGATGAACATAAAACCACAGTAAAGTAGGCAAAGATATTTGAAGAGCAGCTTGTAAAAGGCATAAAGCTAATATCTGAAATAGCTTTTAGTATATCAAAAGAAACCACACAGCTAAATAATCAAAGGGTCTTGTAAAACAAGTAAGCTGCAAAGACGACCCCAAGAATGGATGCTAAAGGCCAGTACCAAAAAGTAAGAGAGTAATTGACCTTAGCATTCACTGCAGAGGAGACTAAGAAGATGCCCGAAAGCTTGTCTTGATAGAATTAATCTAAAGATCTGCCTCCACGACTCAAGAAAAGGCTTTAGAACAAGCCAAGAAAATGAGCAAGAAGTCAACGGGACATAAATGTATTAACCCAAGAGTTATAAAGCACTGAAAAAATTAAACTGGTCAACTACTAATCACGGTATCCAAGTACTATACTACCGGGCTTGCTGCAGGTGGCAAGTGCAGGACCAGTTTCCACTCCAGGTATCATCTAGGGGCCTAATCAACAAATATACTCGATGTCCCTACCTGACAAACAGGTACTAATAACAACAAAGCATGAATTACTAGACCTGTGGCTAAATAAGATACTAGGGAAGCAGCACCCCATATATA
Organism: Dromas ardeola; assembly: GCA_013398915.1. Lineage (NCBI taxonomy): Eukaryota > Metazoa > Chordata > Aves > Charadriiformes > Dromadidae > Dromas > Dromas ardeola. The sequence continues at coordinate 304,472 of VYZM01014175.1, forward strand.
TTAGCATTCTGAGAAAATGAAGTGCGTGGATAAATGTAACACAATGGAGCACACATGGATTTTTCAAGCTGCCTCACAAAACGCTTTTATATATTTAGTTTACTGAATGACAGAACAAAATGTTTGATGAAATTCAGTGTGTCAAATAACACAAGGAAAAGAAATTCTCACTATATGTATGCAGCAATGTATTTCAGCATAGTTATTACCGCTCAAAAAAAAAATTAAAAAAAAAAGAAGAGATCTTAGAGTGACTACTAAACAACAAAAAAAGGCAAAAAAAAAACCACTCAGGAAGAAAACATAGCCAAAAGCATTCATCACTATAAATCCATGGTACCTTTGTATCATAAATACTGCCTTGCAGTCCTGGTCATACACCTCAAATAAAAATTCAATACAAATAAAAAGCATATAGACAAAAGTAACAACGACCAATAAAGTCATGTTTTTTTTCCCATACTAAGGATTATTATATAAACACATACATATATATATATAAAAGAGAGATTACAAAGGAGACAAATTACATAGGTCTGTAAATCACTAAAGGTGTGAAGAAAATGAATAATCCTTCCATATTGACCATTTCTGACAACAGAAATAGTCAAAAGTTCAGAAACATAAGAAAGGAGTTTTTCCTCCATGCAATATTTCAAAAAATAGAAGAGCTCATAGTCCAGGCATGATGGTATGGAGGCCAAGAATACAAAAACTTACCAGATAAAGATTACACAAATTCATAGCAGATAGGTATTTAGAAGGCATAAAAATCTGACAGGCCAAGACACAACCTCTGTTTGAGGAGCTCCCTGACACTGAAAGGACATGCTGTGTTTGTTCTGTTTCTGTTACGCTTCCTGGAGCATCCACCACCAAGCCCTATTCCTTCCCAGCTTCCTGCAGTCCCCAGCTGCTGAGGTCTCCACAGAACCACAAGCCTCCACCTCAGGTGCGGGAGAGGGGGACAGAGGCGCAGCCCGGACGCCTGTCGGGAAATCTGCTGAGAGATCTAAGCAAAGAGAAGGGGACTTGAAGCAGTCACCACCGGCCGCACCAACTGGAGACAGGACATCTGACTGGGTAAGAGATGATTATCGCCTCTCACAAGAGCTCATCTGACATTTCAGTGATAAGCTTTTCCTTACTCAACTGAAGTTTGCATCTAGTGGGAGATGTCCATGCCCATGGCAGGGGGGTTGGAACTAGATGATCTTTAAGGTCCCTCCCAACCCTAACAATTCTATGATTCTAACTTGTTCACTCCGAAGTACAAGCTTAGATGCAAAACTAAGTTTACAGAAGTTTATATAAAGCAACGGTTCTCCTCCGTGTTAAGCTTTCTAGAAGTCACATTCAGCTGCAATAGCTTCAGGCGCTCTCTGCAACGGTGACTCTCCAACCAGAACTATGAAGGGAAGCCATTTATATGATCATCCTGCCCTAATATAATGCAAACTCCTGTGAGGAAAACTCCTCGGCAGACCTTGGTGTGAAGACAGAGTGGTCTCACCACCCCCCCGCGGAGCGCAGTGACCCCCCAAACACACCACCCACCACCAGCGACACCGTCAGCTGAAGGGCGAACCGCTGCCACGGCGGGAGGGGACGGGGCCTACCCGGTCTCCAGGGCCCCCTGCGCTCCCCGGCGCACACCCACCGGGAGGCAGCCACCGCAGCAGGCCGCGGCCTCGCCCCCGGCCAGGGGCCGCCCTCCAGCCGGGCGCTCAGCCAGACCACAGGCCCCCGGCTTCTTCCCGCGCCCCACAGCGCCGGCCATGCCCCACACCCCTCTCCCCATTGCGCACCCCCTGGGCAATATGGGGGCGCACCCCCCCGCCCTCGGCGTGGTCTCTCCCTCACCCCCCCCTCCCCACTCCCGCGGCTGCCGTGGTCCCGCCCTGCCCCTCACCGTAGCGCTGCCGGCGCGGCGGGCGCCCCAGCGCCTCCAGCCCGCCCGGCCCCCACAGTAACGCCAGGGCAGGGACCAGCCACAGTCGGAGCCTCATGGTCCGAGCGCGGCTCCCTCCTGCTCCGTCCGCCCGCTCGTTCGCATCCGGTCGGGGAAACTTCGCCCTCCGCGGCCCCTGGCGCCGTGCCGGGCCCGCCGCCCTCCTGGGCCCGCCCCCGGAAGCGCGGCGGCTCAGCCGCGGAGCATTGTGGGCGCGGGCGGGGCCGCCATCTTAGGCGGCGGGGCAGGACGCTGAGGGGAGGCGAGGCGCGGCCGGGGGCCTGGCTCTTGCGGGGCGGCGGTGGGGATAGCCCGCCCTCGGTACGACGTGGGCTGTGTCACCGCGGCTGCTCTACCCGGCAACGGCCGCGATGTGAGGGCGTGAGGCGCTGGGAGCAGCGTTTCTCCCCTCGAGGGCACTCGCTCTCTCGGGGCATCGTCGCCACGGCGCCCTTACCGGTATCCCGGAGGGAGCACAGACCTTCCGTTCCCCCCCTGGAAAGGGAGGGGGCTCCGGGTTTCTGCTGCCCGTCTCTGGGGTGAGCTCGGGATGCAGGCCCGCCGTGGGGGGAATTCCAGCCTTCTCGCATCTTCTCACATGCACAATGGTGTTTCACGCAGTTATGTTGGCAACTTGCAGAAGGTGGTTTCCTCTCAGTCCATGTGAGTGGCTTTAGTCACGCTTGTCCTAGTTTGAGCAAAACAGGACTAATTTCTTTTGCAATGCTTGGGAAAATTGCAGTTTTAGAAGGCTAGTGTCTGAATCCGTGAAAATACTTACTTTATAGCCAGCTATGGTATGTGGGTTTCAAGGTCTCAGTGTTTTCAAGTCAGCCAGGTGTAGGGATGAGGAGGAGTGAGACCCGGGCGTTTGACCCAGGCTGACCAACAGGATTATTTCATACCAGGAATGTCACATTCAATATAAGTTAGAAAGTCTGCTGCATAGTTCTCTCTCTCCCTTGATGGCGGCGGTCCAGAGAACTTCTTGCCCCAGCCCTTCCCCTCTGCCTAAAGCTGTAGTGCTCACAACGTCCGACATTTGCTGTCAACTGCTGGGAGCGCACAGCTTCCTACTGATAGAATGGGATGGGTATAATCCTTGTATATTTTGTATTGGTATCGGGATCAGTACTGGTTCTTTAGTATTATTGTTAATTATTTAGTCTTATCCTATTAAATCTGTTTATATTTCAACCCTCGTGTTTCCTTGTTTTTCCCCAATTCCCCTTCCCGGGTGGGGAGGGGTCATCACATGATAGAATAATTGTCTAAATGACAATAAATTGTTGTGGGTTTCTCAAACCATAACACCACTTTGCTAGGTTTTGTGTAGTTTTCTTAGCACAACGGAGGATTGTGGCATTAGGTGCAAACGATGAGTGATGGGTCCGTGTGTCAGCTGTTCCTGAACAACACACCTTATTGTGATAAAAATGTAGGAAGGTGCTACTTGGGTTACAGCTGTGCTGTGTGCCAGTTAATGTTTTCTGAAATCAGCTTGATCTCTTACCTGTTTGCAGATGCCTCTAGCAAAGATGATTGCAAGTGATGTACTCAGCAAAAATGGAGAAAAACCAGCACCATCAACCATCCTGCTTTTTACCACACTGCTCATTAGTTAACCTGAAATATTTAAATAGCTATAGCATGAATAAAATGATTCCGTATTCAATTTTTCATAAGAACGTAAGGACAGACATAACACTTAAACTAAGAGTGTGTGTCTCCTGGTTTCTTGTCTCCAAAGATGGGAAGATTGTAAGAGGCCAAACTGCTGGTGAAGCTTCCAGTGGGCCCGCTTTGAATTTCCAGTTTGCATCTACTGACTCCCTAAATCAGCAGCCGTGTCTTCTTCCTTAGCAGCTCTCAATGTATCTCCTCCAGACATTAGTCCTGTTGACCCTCTACCGCTTGTAAACTTGTAGCATCCATAACGTCCTGCAGCAGGGAGTTCCACAGTGTAATTGTATGTATGAAGAATCGCTTTCTTTGCTTTCAGCCTGACGTTTCATGACACCATTTGATGACCCCTGCTTCTTGCTTTGGAAAGGACAGTAAACAATTTTGCTTTCTCTATGCCAGTCATCACTTCATAGCCTCCATGAGATCCCCTTCCAGTCTGGCAAGGCTTCTCTTGCAGACTGGCAAGTTCAAGTGAAATTTATTTCTTCTTTTGATGGAAGGTGTTTGTGGCTATTCTATGAACTTTACCAATTCTGCTGTTTCAGTTTGTGGTGGTGGGACTGTAACTGCATACAGTGTTCAAGATAGGGGCATACACTGTATTTTTAAAGTGGCATAACAATATTCCCTGTCATGTTCTCAGTGTTGTTCCTGAATATTTCTAACATTCAATGTGCTGTTGATGAAATAGTGAAAATGAAATAACATTACATTTCCAAGATCTCACTCTTGAAGTGTAGTGGTCAGTTCAGACGCTGTTACTCTACACGCAGTGTAGAACTGTGTTTCCCCCACGTGCGTTACTTTGCATCTGTCTATCTGTATTTATGATCATCTATCATGGGTCTCCATGCATGGGTCTTCATTAGGTCCTGTGCGAGAACCATTAAGATGTCTCCCATATTGTACAGCACAAGTGTGGGAAATTGAGCCCTGAGTATTGAAAGGTCTTTCCGCAATTCTTCACAGCCACGCCTTTTCTTTCCTTCCATGAGTAACATATCATCAAAAAGCTTTGTCTCGTCACTCCTCACCTCCTTATTCAAATTATTTATGAATAAGCACAGACATGTGAAGTTGCATTAGTGACTTCCTTTTACTGTGAAAAGCGACCATTTACACTTACTCTGTTTCTTGTCTTTTAACCGCATTTTAATCCATGTGGGGATTTTCTCTCTTATCCCATGGTTGCTTAGTCTCCTTAAAAGCCTTTGGCAAAGAAGTGTTGAAAGTCTTTCAGAAATATGAGCAACCTGTCTCTCTCCAATCCCCCTTATCCAAGTGCTTGCTGTCACCATCAGAAAATTTCATACCAAGTTTAGAAGGCCAAACTTCTCTTTGCAAAAGCAATGTTGACAAAAAACACATTGACCTTTCCCTAGTAAATCGTATCTGTCCATGTATGCATTAATTCTAGTTGCTACTAATCTGTGCAGAACAGGTGTCAGTTTTAATGGTCAGTAGTTCTCCAGCTTTCACCTAGAAACATTTTTTTTTAAATATTGGAATATTTGATACAATGCACTCCTTAGATGCCAAGAAAGTTTTAAGCAAGAATTTACACCACAGTTAGAATTTCAGTTATTGCATCCTCAAGTTCCTTTGATGAACACTACCTAGTCTTGAGAATCAGTTACTGATTCTATTGTAGACAATACATTTTGTCTATTGTTAATTCATGAACATTTTTTTAAGTTAACATTTCATTTTGAAACAGATCAGAGAGAAGGCCAATGATGAAGTGTTCCAGCAGAGCAACACTGCCACAGGAAGTTCTCTTAGGTTTTCCATTACGGCCTTATTACCTCCAAGTGCTGCTTTTATACCCAGTTCAGTTGGTGGCTTTTAGAACTTAGCAAGCTTCTGGCACTTGGTGCACTAAGATTATTGAAATCCTCTTAAATCCTCTTGAAAAGGATTTATTGTTGAGGTTTTTGCCTTTTATAACTCTTTCCTTTGATGTCATTCATGAGTTCTGTCGTAACACTCTGAGGTTGGGGTTTTTTTTTCCTAAATGAAAATTCTTATTTCGGTTAGTCTTCCCTTGTGTGGAATTATTTCATATTTGTGCTTATTCTCGTTATCTCTTTCTGTATCTTTTTAGATATAGTATACCCATTCTGAAGTACATAATATTTCTTTTCCTCTGCTCATGTCTTAATTCTAGTGACTTTCCTATTTTTTGACTTCCACTGAGTTGAGATTTCAGAGAGTTGATACTCCACGCTGCCCAAGATCTCTTTCCAAAGTAGTAACAACTAAACAAGTGCTCATCATTGTGAGTATTTGGTAAAGGTTTTATGAGGCATTTATAAACATCAATTTTCATTTGCCATTTTAGAACGTCATTTAATATTTCAGCATCTTTCTGCAACTCTTAGAATCAACTTTAGATGGAACTTTTTGGAATAGTCTTGTTTTATCTTCAAACTGTTTATCCCTATTTTCAGGTCATATATTGAACAGCAGACATCCAGTACAGATCATTTTTTTATTGATGGGTGGACTTTCGTATCTCTTACTATTTTGTAACTTGTTGAAGCAAGATACAGAAAGCCAGGTAGAAGGTTTCTTTTTCTGTTATCACTTGGAATTTTCCCACTAAATATGTTTGTTTCTCCCATTTACTTCTTATCTCACAAGGACAACTTAACAATAAAAGTTGATTGCTTGTAAATATTTTTAGGGTTATCTACTGTGATTTGTGTATTGACAGAGCCCATCACAATGGAATTGTTAGATTAAGGTGTTTATACAATATAACAGCAAAACAGGAAATAGTAATTAGGAAAAGTGTAATTGATTTAGCAATATTGTTTATTCCACGTTAATAACAATAATTTATTTTGTATCAGTAGGTTAGTTTGGTGGCATGTCTGGGTGTGATTTTTTTTTTATATCTATTTATACAAACATACCGTCATGTGTCCAGATAAATACATAGGATATGATTAGAAATGAATGGGAAACAGCAGGTAGTGTGTTTTGGTGAGGAATATCACAAGTACAGCACACTGAATAAAAAAAGAAAGAAAAGAACTGAATACATATAGCTAGTAAAATATGTTTTCCAGTGTAAATAATAAAAGCTAGAGGAGCGCAGAGACAGCTAACAAGACAGCTAACCCTGTTCAGAAGAAGAGCTCCTTTAAGAACAAGTATTTGATAAAAGAGGTTAGCCCGCTAACCAGAGTGATTCCTAAAATACACAGTTTAATAATTCACTTAGAAAGGAAGGTAGATTTTGTGGCAGGCCCTGGAGGAGGATGAGGATTACGTTTGTTTTGTGAATGTTTGAATAATAAATGATGCCCTGAGGAAAATGGCCTGATGTTGGTTCTGAGCTGGAGAGATAAGCAGAGCCCCACCCCACCGACGTGGGAGATGGTAGGCTGCGTAAAGCTGCATGTTTTCCCATGGGAATTACTGGATCCCCTATTACTTGTGTCTTTTGAGTCTAAGTTGGGCAAAGTCCTGGGAAGTTTGGTGACTTTCACAATCATCTGCAAAAAAAATTCCTTAAAAGCACTTGGGAGTTTCTCAAAGTAAAATAACCTCCAAAACACAGGGAAAAAACCCAACAGCAAACATCATCCATGCTTGTGTAACACAAGGAGGGCTTTGTGTTTGTTTAATACCAGGGAACATGGGACCTAATAGCAAGAACAGATCTGCAAGAGTTAACAGAGAAGATGACCGGTATATTTAGATCTTTATCAATGAGGTTAAGTCTTCTCCCTCTTGCTGATTGAGACTGTTCTGATAAATGAGATCCTGTGGCTTACAAGTTCTGTATTGTTCAAGAAAAAAATGTAGAAGTTTCCAGAATCCCTTTCTTCCTCTCCTTTTTGCTTTCTCCTCTGTTCTGTTCCATAGCTGTCTTTCACCAACTCATCTGACTTAGTCTCCTTTTATCTCCATAGATGTTTTTTTCCATACAGCATTTCGTTACTCCAAAGGCCTCACCCTCACTTACTGCTTTTTGGCCCATTGTCACTTTCTAAATAAGTATAATAGCATTCCACATTAATGATCCAGCAGTTTCCAGTGTTAATGGTCTTTTCCCTCTGTTTCCCCTACCTACTCAGCAAGACAGAAACTTGGCTACAACTCTTGAAATGTACATATTCCATTATTTTCTGACTACAGGGAACTTCTATGGTCTTCTGTGGTCTTCCAGGACTACGCTAATACACTGCAACTGGGCTAACTTACCTGCTGTGCTAATTTTGAAATCTGCTATTACTACAATATATAGGAAAGTAGAGAGGCCAACATGAGAGAGACTTTTTAAAGGCAGAAGGAACCTGAATTTGTTCTTTATAATTGTGAGTATGTGTTCTCCATAATTATAATAACACATAATGCATTTCTTCCCTGAAGCGTATCAAAGTTGATGTTCCCAGGGAGGGAATATACTCTTGTGAAGTTACTTCCTGCTACAGTCTTTAAAATCCACAAAGAAATTACTTGGCCCTACTTTCTGACACAAAATGGTCCCTATTTCTTATATCTGCCAGGAGATGGTGCTGCCAGCCTTCCATCTATTCCTTTCCAGTTCTTAGGAAAGGTGGCACATGTTTATGTAGAATTACATGTGTCAATAACAATGATACTTCTGCCGTATGACTGGTGGACTTTTGTCCTAACGGGGATTTTAAGGGAAACAGAAAACACCTTCCTGTATTTAAAGCTTCCTACTGTCTTAGAACTGGACATACGTGCTTAAGACCCATCATATGTCAATGACAAAGCCATTCAGGAGTTTGTTCCAGAGTTTTCTAGTGCTCCATGACAGGATGATGAATATAAACCACTCATCTTTATGATTTGCTAGGTAGTTTCTGCACCAGCCTTTTTCACCTTTACAGACATTTCTGGATGCACCCTGGCAAGGTGGTTCATGCTTTCACAGGCATCACAGCCCTGTTCAGAGAAAAAGAGCTTTGACACTGCTTTAAATGGAAGCAGGAAGGGGTTTAAAATCTCATCCTAAATCATTTTAAGCAATTTAGGCAATTCTCTTAGCATCAATGCTGACGTGAACAGGTCCTGCGGCCCCCGGTTCCACCATGCACACAAAATTTGGCCTGAAAAGACCTTGCAGTGTGTGATGGAGGGGCACATGCTATTCTGTTTGATCATTGTGATAGCTTATTTGTAATCAGCACTGGGGTTATATTTAGAAATATGTATAAATGTCACAGAGCAACATATTTCCTTTTAAGTTGAAAGGATCCATTTTTTAGCTTTGTTTGTTTGGTACCAGATTTTCTTTTCACCAGTGCAGTGGTTTGGTAACACTCATGGGGACAGTAAAAAAAAAAAAAAAAAAGAAAGAAAAAAAAGAAAAAAAAAGAACTGGACCTAATTTCAAAATGATAGATTTTATAATGTTCTCCACAGAACAGCTGTCACAGACATTGGTAAAAGTTAACATCTCTGGTACTAATCTCCTGCTTTTCAGAGGACATCAGATATTTTTATTGGTTCTCTTTTCTCTCCTAAGAAAAACCTTGTCTGATTTGAAATATAATAGAAGAAAAGAGAATGTAAGTATCGAGTAAGATAAAACTCCTTCTGGGCAATATTTTTGATCAGGCTAATATGTCTCCAGGAAGTATTGTTAATGTAAAGGCAGCTAATGCGGAGCTTTTGGGAAGTACTGAAATGTGGGCTAGTCTCCAGCTGTACTATTTTGATGTATGAGACACAGAGGGGGAACTGATTGCCGGTATACTGCAGCTGCCCAAGCACAACCTGGCAGCTGGACAACTGAACTTCTACTGAACTGCAAAAAAAATTAGTAGAAATTTTAACTGATTAAATTTGCACACATTTGGATTTGGAAAGATCTGTTGGGAATCTACCTGGTGCTGACTGCTTTGGCCATGTGTTTGTTTGTATGTATCTGTATCTATGTCTATATATACATATGAGCAGTCCCTGTATAGGCTTAGAACTGTACGGGAAACTTGAGCAAACTCTGAAATCAGTATTCAGAAGCTTCACAAGTAGGTTTATTCTCATGAGTGAGAGTTGCAAGGTGGAACTCCTGGATTGTGTGGGGTTTTTTTTCCTCACAAGCTGCATTGGCAATATGGGATTTAAGTGTAAATGGAGACTTAAATGTGCTATGAAAATTTAATGTATTGAATGCTGTACAATCTGTATTATAAAGAAACAGAAAAAGAGTGGGCTAGAGAGAGACCGTGCTGGAATGGATTAATGCCATCTAGGTTTTTTTTGCAAGATCTCAAGTAAGAGCAATTCATGGAATACGTAGAAAGTAGCATTAAACTTTGTGTGGTATTCCCCGTTAGAGCTGTAGTAGGCCACACTTGTGAATGTGGCATCGCTGAGAGTTGCTCGAAAAGAGTCAAATGCCTTAGCCAAGCAAATAAGACCATGCAGCTTCTTTGGGTTCTACGGTGAAAACAGGAGCCCAGAGCCTCTTGCAGAATCAGGTGCCCTTGAAAAAAATCTGCTGTGATTCTCCTCCTGTACAATGAGAAGTCGTGTGTCTGTCTTAATGCTCCACTGGGTACCATCTTGAAAGCCTCAATAGAGGGACAAGACCAGGACAGGAGGAAGAAGAAATTCTGATCTCCTATAATGACCTGGGGACTTTGCAGCAGGCGACTAGGGCAGATTTATCCTAACTTCCACCACTGGCTGAATGAACCCATTCGCCCAGAACTGGAGGAACGCAGGCAGCTTTTTGCTGAGCCCTCAGTGTCAACAAGCTATCAACCTGTTCAGAGGTTTCATTCTCCTCATTTATTTTTGACCCTGTAAACTCATTGGTATTTGAGCAACGTAAGTGTGAATTATTACTGCTCCAGGCTAGCAAGTACTTCACACTCTGAATAAGCGTGACTGCACTGAGCAGGAAATCTGGATCCAGCTCCTCAGTTCTTTCTCAGACAAAATAGTCCTGCTGACTATGAGAGCAAGATGAAGAGGATTTATAGAATCATAGAATTCGGGTTAGAAGGGACCTTAAAGACCATCTAGTTTCAACCCCCCCTGCCACTGGCACGGACACCTCCCACTAGACCAGGTTGCTCAGCCTGGCCTTGAACACTTCCAGAGATGGGACATCCACAGCTTCCGTGGGCAACCTGTTCCAGTGTCTCACCACCCTCACAGTAAAGAATTTCTTCTTAATATCTAATTTAAATCTCTCCTCTTTCAGTTCAAAACCATTACCCCTTGTCCTATCGCTCCACTCCCTGATAAAGAGCCCCTCCCCATCTCTCCTGTAGGCCCCCTTTAGGTACTGGAAGGGGCTATAAGGTCTCCCTGGAGCCTTCTCTTCTCCAGGCTGAACAGCCCCAACTCTCGCAGCCTGTCCTCATAGCAGAGGTGCTCCAGCTCTCTGATCATCTTCATGGCCCTCCGCTGGAACCCGTTCCGATAGGTCCATGCCCTTGTGCTGAGGACTTCAGAGCTGCACGCAGTACTCCAGGTGGGCTCTCTTCTTTGCAAAGGGAAGAAGTTCACCAAATGTTATGAACACTGTACCAAAATCTTCACGTGACCGGAATCCGCATATGCCATCTATTTCCAAAGAAAAAAGGAAATCTCTGAGAACAGGCTGCATCAGGGACCACTGCAAAATGGGTCTGCGTGTGTCTGACCTGCAGGCAACCTGCCGATGTTGGGTTCGGGAGCACCAGCTGGCTCACTTCATCTAACAGCTGAGGTTCAGATTACCCAGACTGGCCATCCTCATGATGGAGCTTTGATGCAGGAGCCGCGCTTGAACTGCTTAAGACCTACATGCGATTCAAGAGTCACCTGCCCATCAGCTGAGATTTCAACCATTATTTTTATATGTCTTTGTATTTATATGCCTTTGATCTCTCATTTTCATGGTGCCTCATTTCTATCCCCACTGCAGGCCTTTCGGTTCCATGTGCTGAAAATGTGACTCATACAGTTGTCACTCCCCAGCCCTACCTGATAACACTCCTCCCTGATTTGCTCACCAGCTAGATCTGATATGGGACACACAAGAGGAAGACAAAGAGAAGCGTACTTCCAAGGGACACTTCTGCCTCAGGAGAGTGGTGCTAGAAGGTATGTTCCCTTGCTACACCTGCACAGGCTCTCATCCTGGTCCTGGCCTACCTGTACATCTGGAGGTTTGGTTGGAAGTATACCCTGCACAGTGGTAGTAAAAAACCTGGAGAGATCTGCTCTCTGGCTCAGCAAACAGGCCACTGAGCTAGCGTTTTCATTGAGCTGTGACTTAGATTGCACTGCTAGCACAGCTGTGGCATCATAAGGCACCTGGGAGCACTTTGGTGATTCTGTAGTCATAAATGTAAAAGTAGGTCAGTAGCCTCCAAATGGTTTGGACCACTGGAGTGTAGTCAACGCTCAAAACTTATTGTACCCTGTTATTAAAATTCTACCTGAAAACATGTTTTCATGTGGTTCTGCAGAGCCCATACCAGTGGCTCATGGGGCACAGCAAGGAAACCATTGGCCAAAATACTTCTTCAACTGTAAGTAACTCAAGGTGCTTCTACAGGAATGGGAAGACCTTTGGCTAAGCCTCTTCACCTTTCTGTGTGGGAATTAGTTTTCCAATGGATGTCGACGTACATTACGTATGCAATGTAAGTGCCAAGTAGTCGTAGTTATTACACACTTGCTGACCTAAAGCACCAATTTAAAAGAACTGGGAAATAACCTGAAAATAAGCACAGCGCTAGTCCCATTTTTAAGTGATTATCTTAGAGACAAAGAGACAATTTTCTTTATGAAAAGTGAGATTGATACTTAGAGCTTCAGTTTGTCACGTGTGACTGCATACTGTTAATGCTGAAGAACTGGTAGGCAGGAAGTTTCTACGGTTCCCTAAAGCAGCAAGCACAGGCAGGGAGTTTACTGCAAATCTAGGACAGAAACTCATACTCTGTTATCACTCTTTTAACGTTTTTGATCTCAAAAGAATACTCCTTTATATTTAACCAGGGATGTTAATATGGCTGTTGGTAAATTAAAGTATTTTTGCACTTCAGGGAAAAGATAATAAAGGGAGTGTTTGAGTGAATGTCTGTTCTGAGCAAATGCCTGCTAGTTAAGATAGTAGGTAAACAGTGCGGTAATCAAAGGACTCAAATGCTTTTGAAGTTGCTGAGGAAGTGTGTGACAAATATAATGAAGAATGCAGTTCAAAGGACACAGTTCATATCTCTAAGACACACAGAGAAGGCCTGATTCTGATCTTATGCTACTTGTATACCTGGCTTCAGCTGAATCAAACTTACTCTGCTGTCAGAAACCAGCAGCGCTGACTGTTCCTGCTTGCTCTGGGATGCTGAGAAAAGCTGACCCGTATGGGACCAGGGCAAAGAAAGACCCTGAAAGAGGCCATAAAGAGGGCCATGAAAGATGAGGAGGTCAATAAGGTGACCAAGAAAAAGTTTAAGAGAAAAAAACCCTAAAATCTGTAGTGCCATCAGAGTTTTTGCTCTTGCACTTGTTCCCTTGATACCTCCCTCTCCTCTGCCTTTTTCTCTTTGAGCTTCATAAAAACTGTTCCAGTTTTACCAGTTAAACAGTGCTGAATATGGTTTGTCCTTGTATGCATTTGTAATTAAACTGCACTGAACTCCTAAGTACATCCACAGTTTATTTCATTGGCTGGCTGTTTTTCCCCCACTTATTTGTATTCTTCACAAACATGAGTAACAAAAAGCAGGGAAAAGTGTAAATAGTTATGCAGAATCAAGGTCTACAGTTGTTCCAATTCCCGGCTTGTCTTGAAGACTCCCCAAAGACAGCTGACTGAGAAAAATCAGACACAGGTGGTAACCCTTGTGATGGAATACCACGGGCCTCCACCTTTTACATAGGAGTTGGTGTTCTCCATACAACTCCTTGGGCAGCAGTGTCTGCACTCTTATAATGATGGTCATCCCTGTTGCGTACCTCCAGCAGGATTACAGACTGATCGGGGGTACAGCCAGCATCTTCCAGCTGTACTTACAGACGCCTTGCTGTAGGAGTCGTTTCCCAGTAGGAATTTGTAGGGTCAGCAGACGACTGTCCCCTGCAAATTGAACCATCCTTTTGGTCCAAAAGCCAGTTCTATGTCTTTTGATGAGAAATGTTGCCGGAGCCAGTGTAAACAAGGATGTGCTGCTACTTTTTTTGATGCAATTATACTGAGATTAAAGAAAACATCACTTTTCAGGACCTTTTACAAACCCTAAAGTGATTAGAACAAAATTAAACCAGTTGAATGTTAGTGTGTTGCTGTTGGACAAGTTTTCTCATTTACCACAGCTGATACAAATCCAGGTCTTTTTCCCTTAAGAATACAGATTATTGGCTTTTATTAGTATCTGAATAATAGCAGTCTAAAGCGTAATTCACCAAGCCCCACTCTTCAGAATGCAAGGATAGTTCACCAAGAATAAAAACACCACCGCTGACTATACAAACATATTTGTACTTACTGTCTTTTTGCGATAAGGGGTCTAAAATAAAAATAAGATAGTATAAAAATAAAAGCAGTTAAGATCTTGAGAAAAAAACAGCTAAGTTGCTGTTTATGTAAGATAGAATAAGTAGAGTGGCTGAGTTTAAACACAGGATAAGTCTAATGTATCTGTTTGTTAGTGGATTAGCGAGAACAACCGACTATGTTAATATTTTTAATGCTCTGTAGAGTATTAGGGCTATTTAGTGTTGTGTTTCAAAGACAAGGCCCTGAGGACCCTGTAACTTTGAAGTTGGACCTGCTCTGAGAGGAGAGTTGAACCAGGTGATTTCCAGAGGTCCCTTCCAGCCTTAATGGTTTTATGACTCTAAAGCATTATTGAAACTAACCTGCTTTTTATTAAAATATTTGCCCTAGTAGTGGCTGACAACATTGTCTAGTGATAAGAGCAATGCAGGTGTGATGTTAAGCTATAAAATGTTAGTAAAGTACAAAACCATAACCCAGTGGCTGTATTTTATAAATGCATGTGCAATTTGTGCAATGTAGAGAAGCAGTTTAAATATGAGATGTTTTTGTAAGATCTCTAAATGTATATTACTTGTCTTGCTCCTATTAATGCAAAGACTTCTCATATATGATAGTAGGTAAACCTGAGCAGTTTTTTATATTGTATGAGTTTATTAGACTTTTAAATAGTTGTTTTTACTGTGCAAGCTTCTAGTATTTCCTATAATAACTTAAACAATGTTCAAATGAGCTATTTGAGAAGTTAAATTTAATTAAAAAATAGGTATTTAACTGGCTAGTCTTATGTAAGTCTACAAGAACATACAGAAAATAGGAGTTATCTCTGTCTTTAAGGATTTATACTTTTATTTCTGTTTTCCCAGATAACATGACCGGTAATTATTGTGTCGAACGTGGTTTCTAAATAGTCTTCCCCTAAGATGCCATAATCAAATTAATGTATTTGGTGCAAAATGTTAACTTTAACAAGTTTTTAACATTTTTTTAACATTTTTCTGTCCCCATTTGAGTCCAGAAATCTGAGTTACGCAAAGGCATGAGTCGCTCGGAGGACTGCAAACTTAGAGCTGATGATGTGTAGTTACTGGCATGGGTTCAGCCTAGGTCCTTAGTAACCAAAAGTTGTTACCATCTGATTATAACTAATTTCCAAAATGAAATGAGTCAGTCTTCTGCAAGCAGACGTGGTCACATCTCATAAATATATAAATATATATACACAAATACATATAAAATATATGTAATAAAATATTTATAAATAAAATATGTATTTCAGTATAAACACACCAGCACAACTGAAACTAGTTGGCATTCTACTTATTATTTCTCCACCCTTTTACTTCCCACAAAGGTGGTGCGTCTTTTAGGTTATAATTTTAAAGTGGGGATTCCAAATACTCTTGGCTTCCCAACTGAAATAAGTAGGAGTCTTGGCCTTGATTTTTTTGTTTTAATCAGTTAAACTTTTTTAGTGAACTAATTTTCTGTGGGTGATTATCAGATCATCTTTTTTGTTGTATTAATCCCATAGTCTCCCATTTCCTTGATGACAGGCATCAGTACCAGGACATTTCATTCTGGAACACTACGGAAACAGCCTCCCACACAATAAGGCACAGGAAGACTGAAAACAAGGTTTGTATTTTGATGCTTAAAATTGTTTTTTAACCCTAAACTCAACTGCAAAGGTAGGAAGATATTTGGATCACACAGAATACATGAAAATTGTAGTAAGACACGTTTGCTTACCAGGCTGCTGTTCCGCTAAGGGTGTCATTTGAATTGACGGTTCTGCTAAGGATACCAAGGTTCCTTCCTTGGTGAACATCATAATTTTTGTCTTTTAGATATAACTCTTCTTTTTGTGCAATTTACTTTTGAGTCTTGGGAGCTTTCACTACTGGGAAGTATTACTCCTAAAGAAGTACTACTCCTGAAGAGGCTTTTATCATGCAGCCCTAGTGAGTGTGAATCTGGTATCACTTACTTTAAGCCAATATAACATTACAAGACCAGACCCAGAATTCACTGCAAACCAGACAAATAAACTTGCCTTGGGTCTGACAAATAAGTGTTCAAGAAGTCCTTGTACTCAGGTTTTTGTAATGTAGCCACATTAGTCCAACATAATTTGCATTGCCGTGGGGAGGGGTAGTCCTCCTGGTCTCTCCTCCAATGCATTTCTCTTATTGCAGAACCAGGCTGTGTGTGGGTCAGCACGTGGCTGGGAAGTGATAAGTGAAAGGTGTCCGTCTTCGTATTCGGTTTTGCATTCAGGCTGCGTGATGCCAGCCTAAAGGGGGCACTTGGGACAAGTACAGATGAGACAGCAGGTTTCAGAGGCAGTATGAATTTATGTTGGACTAAATTGACCACATAACTGTGGCCTCAGAGGGAGCCTCCAGAGCATATATCCAGTGCAGAAACTGGTTGCTAGAATAGGAGGCATAGCCCAGGAGGACAGGCTGCCACTGGAGCTTTGTACCACAGCAATTCCCATTTAATGAAACAGTCCTCAGACACCACTGGCAGCAAGCATAAATCAGCATAGCTTTTGGGTTGCTCTAATTTATAAGGCTCAAACTGATACATTTCATCCTACAACATTGTTTAAGAGCAATGTATAGTGTTTTTAAGCCAGGGATCTTTGAAATAAGAAAACAGATAGGAGCAGCCTCACATTCACAAGCCCTGCTCCTCATGAGGGACTTCAGCCACCCCGATATATGTTGGAGGGAAAACACAGCAGGGCATAAGCAACCCAGGAGGTTCCTGGGATGCGTTGATGGTAACTTCCTTCTCCAAGTGTTAGAGGAGAGGTGCCATGCTAGACCTTGTTCTCACCAACAAGGAGGGGCTGCTGGGGAATGTGAAGCTCAAGGGCAGCCTTGGCTGCAGAGACCATGAAATGGTGGAGTTCAAGACACTTAGCGCAGCGAGGAGGTCGCACAGCAAGCTCACTACCCTGGACTTAAGCAGAGCAGACTTTGGGCTCTTCAGGGATCTGCTTGGCAGAGTACCATGGGATAAAGCCCTGGAGGGAAGAGGGGCCCAAGAAAGCTGATTAATATTCAAGGATCACCTCCTCCAAGCTCAGGAGTGATGCATCCCAACAAAGAGCAAGTCAGGCAAAAACGCCAGGAGGCCTGCATGGATGAACAAGGAGCTCCTGAACAATCTCAAGCAGAACAAGGAAGCCTACAGAGGGTGGAAGCAAGGACGGGTATCCTGGAGGGAATACGGAGAAATTTTCTGAGCAGCCAGGGATCAGGTTAGGAAAGCTAAAGCCCAGATAGAGTTAAATCTGACCAGGGACATCAAGGGCAACAAGAAAAACTTCTATAGGTATGTCAGTGACTAAAGGAAGACTAGGGAAAATGTGGGCCTTCTCTGAAAGGAAATGGGAGACCTAGTCACCTGGGACATGGACAAGGCTGAGGTACTCAATGATTTTTTTGCCTCAGTCTTCACCAGCAAGGGCTCTAGCCACCCCGCCCAAGTTGCAGAAGGCAAAGGCAGGGACCGGGAGAATGAGGAACCACCCACTGTAGGAGAAGACCAGGTTTGAGACCATCTAAGGAACCTGAAGGTGCACAAGTCCATGGGACCTGATGAGATACATCCGTGGGTCCTGAGGGAACTGGCAGATGAAGCTGTCAAGCCACCATCCATCATATTTGAGAAGTTGTGGCAGTCCAGTGAAGTTCCCACTGACTGGAAAAGGGGAAACATAATGCCCATTTTTAAAAAGGGAAAAAAGAAAAAAGGACGACCTGGGGAACTACAGGCCTGTCATTCTCACCTCTGTGCCTGGCAGGATCGTAGAGCAGATCCCCCTGGAAACCATTCTAAGGCACATGGAAAATAAGGAGGTGATTGGTGTCAGCCAACACGGCTTCACTAAGGGCAAATCGTGCCTGACAAATTTGGTGGCCTTCTATGACAGTGTTGCAGTGTTGGTGGATAGGGGAAGAGCAACTGACATCATCTACCTGGACTTGTGCAAAGCATTTGACACTGTCCCACACAACATCCTCGTCTCTAAATTGGAGAGACATGGATTTGACAGATGGACCACTCAGTGGATAAGGAATTGGCTAGATGGCTGCACTCAAAGAGTTGTGGTCAACAACTCGATGTCCAAGTGGCAATCATTGGCGTTCTTCAGGGGTCGGAACTGGGACCGGTGCTGAACATCTTTGTTGGTGACATGGGCAGTGGGACTGAGTGTGCCCTCAGCAACGACAACGACGCCCTTGTCAACGACACCAAGCTGTCTGGTGAGGCTGACACGCTGGAGGGAAGGGAGGCCATCCAGAGGGACCTGGACAGCCTTGAGTGGTAGGTCCATACAAACCTCATGAAGTTCAACAAGGCCAAGTGCAAGGTCCTGCACCTGGATTGGGGCAATCCCAGGCACAAATACAGGCTGGGTGGAGAATGCAGGGGGGTTCAAACTAGATTATTTCTAAGGTCCCTTCCAACTCTAACCATTCTATGATTCTATGAAAACAAATAAACAAATTACTAATAGCAATTAAGAGTTTTGGGAGTGTGTGGATGCAAGTGAATATGAAAGCTGAGTGACAAGGAAGAAAAACAAAGAGAAATACATCAAACTACATCTACTAGTTACTTTTGTCTCAATTAGGTAGTCTCTGAGGCAGTTGCCCTGAACAGCAACAATCTCTCTATTGCATTTGGAAATGGAAAACATGGAAAAACTTCACAAGTCAAGGGAAAAAACAAGTAGTGACAGACAGGAAATATGCTGTTAAATGTAGGATTTTGAATTTTTGGTCATTTCTTCCACTAAGGGCCCTCAGTAGTCAGACATTCCTCGTTTCTAAATGCTAAAGTTAAACTTTCTTCATTCTCAGAGTACTTTTCTTATTAACCAGTAAGATTTTTATAATCCATATGTATTTATTTATATTGAAGGTTTTTTTCTCATTGTCTCTTTTAGAAATTGGGATTGCTCTACACAGCAGAATAGGAAGAGAAATGCAGGGCATGGAAAACAATCAACATCCCTATGTCTTGTCCTTGTCTTTGGCTCCACAGGTGGCAGGGTGGAGAGAGCTCTTCCTTTGGCCCCCATGAAGAGAAAAGAGGTGATTATCAGTGCCAAAACACCACAGGACTGGGCCAACAGTGTAGTAGACATCTACTTCAAAAGACTCCACAAAACATTTAGTCCATAAAACTGTGCTACAAATCAGGTTTTCAACATCCTGTAACACAAAATACCTACAGGAAAAGAATGAAAGGCACAACCATTAAAAAAAAAGAAAAAGCCACAATAAGAGGTCAGGAGAGATTGGGCGCTGCAGAGACCTTAGGTTTCTGCAGTCCTAGAAAGTATATATTATAAAGTTTCAGCAAGAAACACTCTACTCCACTGTCTCTTACAGAGAAGGAAATAAAACTTGCAACAGTGCTTCCAAAATGTATCTGAGAGGCAAATTCCTCCTGGGTCTCAGTTGGCCCGATCAGCATCCATGTAGTCTTTGCGGATCAGATTGTGAGGAATCTCAAGGGCAAACATCCACTTTCAGACGATAGAGTGGTTTCGTATAGTTTTCCATCAAAACAACAACGCTGTTTCGTCAGTGTATTCTGCTTTTTAAAGTTCTTTGTCTCGTACATCCTCACCTCTCTTCACCAAGATGCAGTTTCTTTCCAAGTTCATTCTTGTAATCCATTCTCGTCTTAATGCTACATTCAGGATTCTTTGGCCTTTGGTAGGTGATTTTGTTTGTAGGTATGACATGAATAATGTTAATGGAGAATGATATGGATGGGATACATGAGGTGGGAATAAAATTTCATGTACAAACTCTGCAGCATGAGGGTATGTTAATAACATATATTTCAAGGACGTGTACAACGATAATGTTGTGCATTATCTAAACTCTGATTCCAAAATTCTTAATACCCCAGATAAGATCTGACACTGCAAGACCACAGGCTTCCCTGGCTGAGGGAGAGCAGTCAGTCAGCAAGAAGCTGACTGACGAAGTGATGGGAAAGGAAAATTTGGCAAATGGTCAGGGAAGATTTTACTTGCCAACAACAAAAAAAAAAGGAATAAAAAAATATCCTTTGGATCACAACAGCCAGGTCATGGCCAATTTATGAACAGCAGCAAAAAAGCCATCTTAACACCAGTTTAACCAACTGGGCAGGCAGTGATTTCACACCTTGGTGTGAGTTGGCACAGCGAGCCCATGCCGTTTGCATACAAGGCATGGTAACGTGGGAGCGGCCAGCACAAACTTCCAAAATCGTGTTGTGGATGAGTTGTGTGGGATATTATTAAAACAGGGCATAGAGCGTATTACCCCTGCGACTTCTTTGAGCTGTTCTTCTCAAATCTTGCTTATATTCACCCATCAGCTGCATCAAGCAGCTGTCTCATGCAGCTGAGA
Organism: Dromas ardeola; assembly: GCA_013398915.1. Taxonomy (NCBI): domain Eukaryota; kingdom Metazoa; phylum Chordata; class Aves; order Charadriiformes; family Dromadidae; genus Dromas; species Dromas ardeola. The sequence goes on from VYZM01014175.1 coordinate 325,032, forward strand.
AAGCAGTTCTGAATTCCAGGCAGAGCAGATGGCAAGGCAGTTCTGAAGGTTTCATCTAAAAGACCAGCATAAAGATAGAAGACTATATGGCGTTCGATTAATCGGTGCTTGCAAGGTGATGGAATCAAGAACAGCAGGCTTTCCTTGTTACGCTGGGAGGTATGTTTTCCATATTTTTTTATCCTTATTGTCAGTCATGTGCTTGCATGACTAGCTGGGGAATCAGAGACAGCTCTAATGGAAAAGAGAAATTAGGTCATCTGGTCCATCCTCACTGCCAGGGCATGACTGTTCCCTGCAGTGTATCACTTCCCACACAGTTATCTTTCCAACTGTCTTTTGTAAGATGGAAATGCAATTCGGAGTCCCATTTGGCTATGACTACCGGAGCTTTTGAGGACTTTTTATTTGGACAAAAATGCTTAATGAGAGACTCAGAGCTAACAATTTTAAATACATTTCAAAAGGGAAAAAAAAAGCACATCTCAGAATTTGATTCTCAGTAAAAACTTTTTAATAGAAAAATGGTGTGATATTTGGGATAATCGGGGACACTGTTTTTATTCAGACAGGAAATAGTTTCTATGACTCAATTCTATAAATTAAACAATAGTTTTCCTGCTAAAGAATCAAACAGCTAGTTCTGTAAGTAGTTTAGGAAGCAGCCAGTACTCGTGATGCTCTGAGCAGACTCTCCTCAGGAGACTCGGCACTAGTGCTAGCTGGCTGTAGGTATTTGAGGTTGCCTTGATAAATTACTTTAAGTGCTTGGATCCCCCCTCCTGCAGCAGAACATCTCCGTGTGCAAACACTCAGACTGTACAGAGCAAGATCAGTTTATTAAGGAAAAAAAATGAACAAACACAAATGGAAAAACAGTGATAGAACTTACATGTTAGGAAAGGACAAACTACTTCCCTTTCGGCAGCTTTAGCGTTACTAACTTCCATGCTGCCCGCAAATCTGAATAACCCCATCTTTTACCCCTTGACTACATCACCACGCTCATCGAGTTAAGTCCCACGGTTTGAATAGTAAGTGGCAGGCCAAATATTTCCCTATGGGTTGATCTCCTTTCCCAAAGGACCTGTTTGCTTGGTGTTACCACAAGGTGCCACCACGTAGTTTGGTTTAAAGATTCACTTTCCTAAATTAGGCAGGGATTCTCCAAACTTCCTCAGCTTTGCTACAGCATTCCCTTTTGCCACCAGATTCTCAGCCTTCTCTGCCCTCACATGCTTATCTGCATCAGTTCTTGTAGTTTTTAGACCATTAGCCTTTATCAGGTAATTTTGTTAGCGCTGCACCCAGCAGCAACATTTTCGCTGGAGAGGACCCAAGAGCATTTTAAGGAACTTCAATAGAAATGCAGCAGTTCAGAAACAGGCTCATCATGACAAAATGAGTAATTTCTTCTCTAGAACTTCTCTGCAAACATCACAACCACTGCAACCTCAAATACAAGTGCATGTGGTTGGTTTTTATGTCCCACCAGAGGAACCATAAGGTTTTCTTAGTGAGATAGACACCTTTTTCCCTTCTTCACCAGAGGAAGAAAAGTGGTCTCTTCTCAGGTGCTTCTGAGTTCAGGAAATGAACAGGTTATTCTTTACAGCTGCCTTATTGAATCTACAGATTAATCCACATAAACTTTTCCTTTTGTCTCCAGCAAATTAGACTCAAGACTACGAACAGATGACAAGGTTATTCCATCTCTACTATAAACCCAGAATTCATTGTCAAATTCTTACCTTAAGCTACTTATCTTTTAAAATGCGTAAGAGGACTCTGTGTTTCATTCTTTTACATAAATAACGCTTGACCTTGCATTAATTTGAAAAGGTTTTATGGCTTTTCCCCATGTTTTCAGGTAGTTTTTGAAGCACAAGGCCAATTACCAAAGGTTGTGAAAAAGTCATCAGTCATGAAAGCAGGGTTAGCATTTCACACGTGGGCTCCGTGGGACGTGACTTTTCTGGATGCTTGTGTATGTAATGCTCGCCACAGCAAGGCTGTGAATCTTTACTGTAATAAAAAAAATTATTAGAGCCACCCTGACATGATCAATTTTGTTGGTTTTCTTGAAGTAAGAGGTTTCTAGACTCCACTTGATGAGGAAAGATGTGATTACTAACAGAACAACACACTAAATTGCAATGCTTTTGTGGGTGTAGCAATTTCACACTGTAAGAGAAAACCAAAAACCATTTCAGTATTACAAACCCATTGAACAGTCAACTTCTTTTATTTCCCATTATTTTTCCTACTGCAGTTTAATTCTAGTCATTTATTAATTAGTAATGAGGCCTGCCTAGTTGTCTCGACAAGTGACATTTAGAGAGTCAAGGAATAAAGTGTGAAGTTCCAGGATGCTGATATCGATCTTATATTTGCATCTGCCTGGAAAAAAAAAGTTTGCTATGTTACATTTAGAAGGCTTTAGCATCTTTTAAAAAATTGAAGCTCCTTTGACAAGAACGATCCATCCTTTCCCCTCTGGTTCCATTTGGATAAAGACAGCATTTGCATTTGACCCATCAATCGAGAGAGACAGTAAGTAACATTCCTGTCAATAACTAACAACTTTTATCTCTTACGGCAGTGAAGTAACAAGACAGCTCCCTTTATAAAGAGCAGCAATTTGGAAATAGAATATAAAATGTTCATGCTTTTAAAGATCATTATATTAGGCAACCAAAATGACAATTTAGAGATTCCTCTTTCCTCAGCTTTTTTTTCCCCCTTTGCAGTATAGATTCTGTGCACACACACCCCAAAACAAAATGCCCTCCTTGCCTACCAAATAATCATTGACGAAATACGAATCTAACTATTGCAGACCATCGATGAATGGAATCCCCAGTAAAAGTCAGCAAAACTTTGAGCAAAGGGATGTGCAGCATTAGGACCTGCCTCTGAAGAGCAGTTACTGTTACAAATACATTGAAGCTCTGCAATTCCTACCATCCCAGCACACCCCAAAAGGTTCCTGGAGCACTTAGATCTGTTAATCCAAGATTTCTCTCTGTGCATCCCTCCTGACAGCTGAATGTTTGCTGGGTTTTAGCCAACAAGCAGCACTGACACAAAAACACGTGGGTATAAGCTGGCTAAAAGTAAGCTTTTTATTTGGTTTTTCGAGCTCTCAGCAGGGTGAGGACCTGGAACAGGCTTCCAGTAGCAAAGGAAGAAAAGGAACTAAATATAAGGCTCGATAAACACGCTGTGTGGTGACTGTGATGGGACTGAGTGGGATGTGATGATCTGGGGGACTCCTCCACTCTTATTTTAAGTACATAAACCATGGCATACGTTGTCCCACTTTGAAGCAAAATTCTCTAATTGGTTAGGTTGGCACACATAAGACTTTCTTCTCCATAGGAACCACTTACATTGTTATTACTATAGAATCGTATTTTTTGTTATTTGTCAAAGCTGGTGGTTTTCAACCACATTCTACAGCTCCAGCAGAGGTACCCAGGCACTCTTGATACAGAACAACACATAAATGTATTGTCTCGTTGCTTGTAGAAGAACAGAGCACCACGTACATGAGGCTATAAACATCTTTTCATCCCTGACCACACAAGAGACCTTCATGCCTCTGCACATCCATGCATCGTTGTGTGTTTAAAGTGGCAAGATATGTCAAGTTCGTGGAAAGAGGTAGTGTAGACTAGTAGACAGTGGTGTTCACATTCAGTACTGCTCTGATCTATGGGCTCGCTTCCTTTTTTTATTCTGTTGCCTTGCAGTGCAATCATCTAGCCGTATCTTCTCCCCTCCAGGGTCCTACACACCTTGCATCTGGGTGCAGAGACCATCCCCTCCTGCAAGTATTTTCAAGGTGCAAGACATTAGAACCATTTGTGCCTTCAAGAACAACGTCTCTTCCCCAACCATACAGTGTGCCCAGCCCTTGCTCCAGATCCATAGGACAGGGTAGAAAGGAAGGGCAAGGCCAAGGACAGCTGGAGTGGAGCAGAGCAGAGCAGGAGAGTGACCAGAACATTAGAAACACATTTGCAGGAGCAGAAGTTTTATGGAGCAGTAGTAAGTAATTAGCGAGTGGGCCTAGCAAAAGCCACCATTTTGTCTCCCTCTGAGTAATACTGAAACTGTCACAGATGGGATAAAAATTGAGGGAAGGGACAAGGTGGAACAGCGAAAATGTGGATTCAATTAACCTGCCTCTAGCTGTACTAGTAGCGTACACAAACTTCTCTAGCGATGCTTAGGTACCGCTTGAGAAGTTCCTCCTGTTCCTGCCACTGATAAAACCATCAACCATCTCTCAAGCACAAAGCTTAACAGCAACAAACTGGCATGAGAGTAACAGAGTTTCCACTGGACCCAGTATTTACTGGGCACTAACATTTATTTTATGCATTTTGGCATGGCTACGTATTAACAAATATATATACTTTGAAACCTCAAAATAAAAATAGATTTTTACGCGGGTACATCTAAAACTAATGCTAATACTGTTTGCATAAAATCCTCCTGAAGACCTGATCTATGAAAATTGAGTTATATTCTCAAGGTATGGTATTTAAACTGATTAATTCTAACATTAAAAGTGATGAATAAAGTTCACAAACTACTGAAACCTTTTAAATCAGATAGCAAGATCTTGTTCAGACCATTTATTCGATCAAATTAGCGGTATAAATGACATTTGAACCACCTATACATTGAAACCAATGGAAATTACGCTAACAGAGCAAAAGTAGCTTTTTGTGTCAGTCCGGATTTTTCAGAAGGGATGAGAGAGCAGCAAAACCTTGATTCTGACGTTTTATAAAATAGCCCCAAAGCATTCTGCTGCCTCCCAGCTCACGTTGGCGTAATTTGTTCTGCGAGTAGAAACTCAAGTATCTTCTAATCTAAACTTAACTGGGGTGATTCACGCATCCTGTACTACAGGGGCTGCTTTATCTCTAGCACACGTGCAAAATCTCTTTGGAAAACTGAGTTATGTGAAGAATGCTATAATGTACAGCTTTGTTACGGCTGCCACTGCTGAGACCAAACTTTATCACTCCCCGACCGTAATGCATCAGGAGTTTTCCTTGGAGAGGGCAATTTAAGTAATTTAGAGCATACAAACAAACATCTCTTCTCCTTCTCCTTTTCCTCCCTGTCTTACAGGGCTGTAACAAGCCCCTTTTATTACTTCTAACAGATTCACAACAAATCTGAAATACCCAGCATCTGCTGAGCAGTAACAAGATCAGCAGCCATACGTCATTTGAAGCCAAGGCCTAAAGAACTCCCACCCTTCTCCCCCTAAACAGGTTTTACAAACTGTCCTTTTGTTTCCAGAAGTAGAGGGATTTTACCATTATGACGATCACAACGGCAGGAATGAGGATTTAACTAAGTGAAGAGATTGGACAACTGAGAATATAATTTGCAATAAAAGAGCTTATGAGCCACTTCTAATGGCATTTACAGAATCTCAGCTCAGGGATTCTTATACTGATGTCAACTCACAGATCCTGCACTACAGCCAAACTTCCCTTAAACAAGTTCGCATATACAGAAATTTAAGTTTTAAAACACTTGATCACATAGTTTGAGGCTCCGCTTTAAACAGACACGAGTACATCTCTGGTAATACCGATTTAAGGATTCTGGCAGCAGGTGACAAAGGCATTCCCCTAGCGAGCTGGAGTCTTCGCAGCGTAGTGGAAAATATCATGGCAGTAATCCAAAGCTGGTACTAACATTTCACCCTTCCCACACTGGTATTTTATTCATCTGAAAGCTGGCCAAGCTGTAATTGCTGGAGCTTTCAGCAGTCGCGTCATCTAGCTACACTCACACAAAAGAGGGCAGTTAGTTCTTGTTACAGAAGTCTGGGATTTCAGTGGCAGAATTGGGATCTCAAGTTTGTAGTCTTCCACTAACCTTGGGAATAAATTTCAAAGTTTGTCCTTTTCCTACATATGATGATTTACTGCCCAATTTATGCCTCTTGGTTTGGTATGTCAGATCATTTTAGGTGACATCAGACCATTTCTCAGACACATTTAGGGCGTTACTATTACTTTGAAAACCACACTAACGTTTAAAACATTAGTATATTTTGCATGCTCATGTAAATTCTGGTTACCCAAATCAACATTTCTACTGACTTTTTGTTGGCTGGTTGTTTTTGTTTTGTTTTTTCTTTTTTGGTGTGTGTATCTAAGAGAAAACCTTTCAAACAACCCCCCCAAACAAAAAAGCCAAACACCCCCACAAACCCAAACTTACTCTCATCTCCCTACACTGCTTTGTACTGCACTAAAGAGTCAGGTGCAAAGTAGCAAGGGCTCTATTTTTTTTTACAGAATCATAAAATAATTTGTCTCCTGCTGTAAGTAGCCTGGTATCACACCCAGAATACTGCAACTAGACTTAGAGAGGAGGAAAAAGACGGCAGCGTGTTTGTTGACATTACTCATTTTGACAAAGATCCTGAGAAATTAAGTACAAAACTCCGTGTTTTGCTGCTGAACTGAGTTATATCACAAACACCTCAAAAGGAAAGTGGCTTACTGTGAAGTACCATCTCTACTACCACCAGCCTCCTGGCAGAAAAGTGAGACCTCTTTTTTCTTAATATTCTGAAAATGCTAAGGAGGAAGTTGAAGTGATTAACGCACTACTGCGAAATTCATTGTAAAGGTTAAGGCAAGAAGTCTGCCCCACAGGATTTGCTGTAGACAACCATATTCCACATATGAAAATCCCGTCCTTGAACTAACAAGACACTATTGTTTCACTACAGTGCCTTAGATGGCATTGTTAATTGTATGTCTGGCTTGCAAAGAATAAGGATGGTTCAGGATTTGAGGTGCTGGTCTGTCAGTGTTTCCTAAGCTGTGGGGCAGGTCCTCTTACGTGAGGTGGGGCAGCATGCAAGTGCAAATTATCTCCCGGAGCTGCAAACCATAATACCACATGAATGCACCTAATTATTCTGGGTATTGTACTAATAATGGAATTTACCTGGGTGGGGATGGACGAACAACACACAAGGCAAAATAATGTAGGGAATTACAGTCTATTCCTTTTTTGTACCATCATCCTATTCCCCTACACCTTTCATTCCCTCCCCAACAATACATCTATTTGGCCAAATTCTGGAAGTATCGGTATAAGCAAAGGTGATGCTGCACTCATTATTAAAGTTCAAGAGCTGATGTTGCAGTTTCAAGATTCATTTGTTTGCACAAAACGTAGATGCAGTGAGCAAGAGACAGCAAGAATTTGCCCAGCTTGATAGACATTAGAGAAAGCATTTAATAAATTAAACTATACTCTAGATACAAGGCCCAGATATCATTCCTGTAAGGCAAACTGACAACTCTCTCGACAAGTTGCAAAAGGAAGGAAACAAGAGAACAGCGTTTGCTGACAATGTAGTGCAAGCTAAGACAGTACTTCAGAAGCCAGCAAAGAAAGCAAACTCTTCAATGAGCAGATAAAGCTGACTGCTAACACGTCGGTACCGAAACATCTTTACTAGAGAATGACAGCACTTAGGAGTTAAAAACCTTTGTGAAACATATAAAGGATCAATAAGAAATGCATGGGGGAGGGGAAGAAATTATGAAACCAAAACACCGATTAAGAAGCATATGAGTTTATGTAGAATCCTGCCACACAATACTTTGACAGCAATTCAAAGTGACTGCATGAAGAAAATGGAATTGATACAATTTTTTTTTTTTTTCTTAAAAAAGCAATGCATGTCAATCGAAGCACATAATCTGAACATTTTTATTGTCGGAACACTCATTGTGCACACTGAAAGAATGAACAAAAACATGGAAGGTGGAAGATGTACCATCAGAAGCCTGCAAGGACTAGCAGTATGTCCTTTCTCATAATGTCATATCCTGTCTAGACAGGACACTAACAGAAGTTAAATATTTTCAAAAACCCACCAACATTGGAAACTAAGAGGTAGAGGTTTAGGAAAAAAACTCTTAAGTGATCTAGGGGGAATGGAAGGGGAGGGGGAGGATAAAAAAAAAAAAAAGCAGCAAAGCAATGTATTACTACAAACAGGCTCCAAAAAACTGGGGGAAACAGTAATACTAAAAGCAGTCTAAGAACAACAGAATGCAGATTATGATGTGGCAGCACACAAACTAACGTTCTAGAGCAGGACAAATTCCTCTGCATTTCTAAAAGTGTAGCTGGAATACTGTAATAATAATGATGACCATCATGAAAAAACACAACAGGAGGACAGATTGGAGAATTTCAAGAGATTACAAAAAAATGTGTAATTTAGATGAGAAGGATTTGCAAGCCGTGGAAGAATATCAAGAAATTGGCTATTTTTTCTTAGGTCATTATTAAGGTGAAGCCATTAGCTCAAGTAGATTTAGTTACTAAGAAGTCCACATGTCAGGTTAACTATGAAAAGTTATGCAGATATTTTCATAAAATGCACATTGTTCAAATATGAAATGAGTTCATTTAAGAGCAGACTTTTAAAAAGTATGCACTAGATTTGAGAAAGACACTTCTAGTACAAGATACTTACATTTAAGGTTAGCCCTTAAGCGATTACATGGAATTGTTACAAGTCAACAGTAAGTGGTTTATAAAATGTAATTTTATTTAATGTTACTTTGCTGTTACAGAGGGCATAACATTTTCACAAGGCTTTTTTGGGACTACAATCAATGATTAGCAACACACAATAGTGGTCCAAACTCTCTAAATAACAATCACTGGACAAACTTGACACCTTCTCACATGTGCACAAACCTGCATGGAAAAGTACTAAATTTTATACTTGGACATGTGAACTTCAATTGGTTTTCCCATTCCAGTGTATTAAGAAATGACATGCACTTTAGTCTGCCAAAAAGCACTGCCTGTACTCCGGCAGTAACATGCTGCTTCTAATACATAGTAAAGTGAATACCAGAACTACAAAGGCAGGAGTGTAAGTGAACTTTTATTGGGAAGGGATATCAACTTAAACAGCAGCAACTGAAGATTAAGAGAAGCCCCTGTTTTCGAACACACAAGCTTCTGTATTACATGATACAGGAAGCAACTCAATTTGTCATTTTCCAAACTAGAAATGCTCAACTTGATCTGGCCCAATACTTCCATATTCCTACTGAAAAGAATACACAGTAGCATGTGAAAGTCAATTATGGAAAGGAAACCCTGCAGAATAAGAAGGGAATGTGGAGAATTAAAAGCTATGTGGAACACTCTTTAGTTGCAATTAACTACATTTTCATCTTACTGTAATACAAAACACAGTCAACTGGCAGGAACTGGTTCAGATTTGTTTTTAAATACCAGGTACACTTTAGTCCGCTACATAAGTGTTTGGAAGTTACTTATGTTTATATGAAATGAAGCTATTAATACTTTTCTACAGCAGTAACCGCACACCAGGAAGGCCAGGACAAACACAAATCAAGGAATGGAGTTTTCCCAAAGCTGCAGTGTGAAAAGACTATAAATTGATTTCCATACACATGGATGGGTTTTCTTTGCTATAGGAAATCCAAGTGGAGCTATAAGGAATGGAGACGTGTAAAAAGGTTTCTTGAGAAGGAAAGGGAGAATGACGCCCCACGCGCAGTTTAGTTTTCTGCACCTTCTGCAGCATCACATTCTTCTCCTGCGCTGTCTGATGTCCATAACTAGAAAGAAAAGAAAAGCAGTGTCAGCTTTCAGAAGTGCAGTTTTACTTCCAAAAAGGGACAGCTATTGACTGTATAGAAGCGATAATAAATTAGACTTAAGAATGTCTACAAAGGACCAGTGCACTGGAGCTGTACAACCCTGGCTTCCAGTACTTGCTTGGAGAAAGGTAATTGGAAATAATTCCCCATGCACAGGGTATGACTAGCTCTGCACCTCCGGTATTAAAGGCAGAGCAGACGGTGTTCTAAACAGGTCCAGACTTTTGGGCTTAATAGCAAGCTATGTCATCGATCCTAGACCATTCAACAAGTCTGAATGGTAGCTTCATGAGGAACATCGACTTCAAAAGCAGCAATTTCTGAATCCTGAAACAAAGATTACTATTTTGATTACCGAAGCTGAGCATTTTATAGTGGTAATAAAAGACATTTCTAAGGAGTATTGCAAAATAATAAAATGTTGCTGTAATTTTAAATGCAGTGAATATCCAGAGAGGATACTCCCTAAAAAATTGCCTGAGTTACATATTTTAATAGAACCTAGTTGTTCCATTAGGCACTTTTCTTAAACAGTTAATCATTATAATACATACTCAAACACCAACTGATTTTATTTTTAACACATTGAAATTCTGAATCTTTTCTTTTAAATGAAAATCAGGAAAATGAATAATGCAAGCTGCACTGGATGTACAACAGGACGGACATTTTGTTTCTGAGGTAGTCATCAAAAAGTTTGAGTAAGAATCCCGGACAGATCATGAACTATTATTTTTTGACTCCTTGTCCTATCTTGTATGTTAAGTCAGGTGAATGCACCTTCTCCCCCTCCACTGAAAAGGCCAGCAAACAATGAAGAATGTGAGCCGTCCAAGCTGTTATTCTACATTACACAGCATGAAGTTGCTGACATCAACTTACACAATGTTCAAACTAAGTTATGAAAAGGTATGGTTAGGTAAACAGCCCAAATCAGTGCTATGTTTTGGACTAGAGCAAAATAAGGGTTTTGTTTCATCAGAAATTCAGTCTAGCTAAGCAAATACACGGTTACAGAACCAGATAGCACATAAAAAGGCAACTTACTGTTAGGTTGTCTCTAAGCAACTGCATGATGAGAGTACTGTCTTTGTATGAGTCTTCGTTCAGTGTATCAAGTTCTGCAATAGCCTCATCAAACGCCTAGAATAATTAAACCACCTTTAGTCTTTCTATTAAATGATCATTAAATAACCAGAAGCTAAACCTATCAGTAAAAGTAGCTTAAAAAAAAAAGGGGCAACATTAGAAGTTAATGACCTTAATGGCTCTATTTGAAACAGAAGCATAATAAAGGCGTAATAAAAGCTTGCCATGTTGCTGCAAATTTAAGTCACATTGTAAATACAGACTGCTTGTACCCCTTTAATCCCACTAACAGTATGAGTTTGGAAACCAGATACATTGAATAGGATCATTTCCTGCATAAACTCTAGGAAATAATCATTCATATTATTTTAAGCACAAACTCTCTACTGTCCCTGCAGGCATAAAGATGAAAAAAGTAACTTACTGTCTTTGCCAGTGTGCAGGCAAGCTCAGGATTGTTGAGAATCTCATAATAAAATACAGAGAAGTTAAGAGCTAGACCCAAGCGAATTGGATGTGTTGGCTGCATCTCCTTCTTGCTGATATCAAATGCCTCCTGATAAGCTCCCTGTGAGTTTTCTATTGTTTCTGTTAAAAGAATGAGAAACATTAAGGGGTTTTTTTGTTTGTTTGTTTTGTTTTTTTAAATATATGACTATTTAAAGTACTCCATTAGTAGGAGACTGAACAGTCCTCTATTTAAGCCCGCTCTTAGCAAAACACTGCATTCACTTTGATCAAGGTAATGATTTTAAACCTGTTTTAAGTACAGCTGCCACACTGACAAAATACAGGGAGCAAATTAAGCTACTACAGAGCAAAGGAATTCAAGACAGACAAACACACAGAAGTTAATAAATACAAACATCCAAGATTACTATATTACCTCAGTGGCCTTTGATACTTTAGGTACAAAAAAAAAAATTGTGCATTATTTGTGCATTACTTTTCCCTACAGAACTCCTGCTTCATTCCTTGCTCAGGATGGACATGCTGGCAAGAGTCAGGTGTACAGAGTAAAGGTGGATCCTGTCTGCACAGCCCTACTCCTTGAGAAAGTTTGGAAGGCATATACTGCACATTCCTGAAAAACTTAAAGTCTGCCTCCAAAAACTGGGTGTGGACAGATCAAGATAAAAAAACCAAGGTTGTGCCCAAAATAACTGGAAGAAATACCACAGAGAAAGGAGGTTACCAGGCCAGAGCAAGTACTTTCAGAGTGCTATAGTCTATTCCAGATTCTCTTCTGATAGACAACCAAAGGGCCAACAGCCACCCTAAACACGCCTGCAGAGCGGAAGGAGACCGCAGGAAAAGAAAGGCCATTGTCAGAGCTCAGAATGCAGCTCTCTGAGGGAGCTAATACCATAATTGCTCTAGTAAGCGCTGGGGCNTGGTGGTGGTGGGAAGAGAGTTTGGTAAGTAAAATCTGTTACATATTCAAGTCACAACACAGACTTGGGTTTTTCAGTATTCATACTGTAATGAGTGCTAATGGACTACTAATTTGTTGAGAACAGGGGAAAAAATGCAAAAACCCTAGCAAATGCAGGAAACAGATTAGTTTCTAAGTACATAAAATATATTTGAAGCTAAGAAAATAAACAGGTGTTTAGAGGCGGAACATCAGAAAAGCTTCAAGTAAAACCCCTAGAAGTTTGCAAGAAGCCAAGCACAAGATATATGCACAGTGATACTCATAAGCTGTAACCTCCCACCGTAAAACACCAAGATCTGCTAAGTTATCAATCCATCCCTCTTCTACAGTAAGCACCCATATCAGCATGCATATCACTTTAAATGCAGTCTTTTTAGCCAAGATAAGCTGGTATTTCTCTGCTCAGACAAGCCCACAGGTTTGTAACTGTTGCTTGAGATGAAATACATTATCAGATTATCTTTGTGAAAGCCAAAGACAAGTTGTCTCTGCTACACTTGGACCTACTGTTGTCATTTGAATCAGGCGAAGGGTTAAGAGTTTCTGCATGCAACTCATGGACTTTTACTCCATTTTGCATATTTTCATCTTTCAACTTAAACTGTCTTACAATACAAGGAGACTAACAAAACCTTTTTTAAGTGACATCAGCTCTGTCCTCCCACTTAGCAATTCAATCGGTTTAAACTAGCCAACACTGTCAGATGCCTACCACACCCAACCCAAGGGGACAGTCACTTCAGCGCTCTGCCCGCTCCAACAGTCCATCTCCTTTCTGTGTCATGGCACCACTCCAGGACTAAATTTAGTTTGTTATGTAGAAGTGTATCACTAGCTTATGCCGTACCAAGAGTTTTTAACATCACAATGGTATCTGGGCACCTTGAAAGACAGTTCTAATACTCACTTCAATACATCCTCCGAACAGAGTTAAAGTCTTTCCCAGAAGAGCTTCCTGAGGTACTTACAACCACCTTTGCACATGTTCTAACTTCTAGGAATGTTCTACATTCTCAGCGTACCCAGTATCAAGTGACAGTACCAGCTGTAAAGTTTTCCAGGACTTTTCTGCTGGACTCAAAAGGGCAAACTAAAATTACAGGGACAGTATTATCCCCATGAACATCAACCATTTCAGAGTGCAGCTCACACTTCTTTGGATAGTGTATTGACCTAGTAATTTTGTTGCTTCTTTATAAACTCAGGTGACTAAAATGAAGTCTGCTTCACACTGAAATGGTTAAAACAAAGATCACCAGGACTCCATCATGAAGTAAAAAATGTTGCAGAGATCTGTTTTCTCTTCCTCACCAACTTTATTTTAGTAAAGAAATACAAATAACCAACATTAAATATGTTAGCAGACCTTCACCTAAATTGTTTTCCAGAAGGTCTGAATAAGCATTATGGAACAACTATCCAGAAATTTAGGGTAGATGACGGCAACAGCAGCTAAAATTACCTGGCATACTATGCTTAAAGTCTATTCAGATTTTTACTCTCTGACTGCATGAACACTGGAGATTTCCAACTGAAATGTAGTTGTTCCCACTCAGCAAACTCACGTGAATTCAGAGTAAGATACTAGCACATGTACTTCATTTACTGCTCCGTCCCCTATGGCCCCAAACTGAAGTTCATTAGCTATTAAAGACCTGAAGACCACAAGGTACTTACGTTTTCTGTCATCACCACAGGCAACTTCAGCAAGGTATCGGAAGTAGTCTCCCTTCATCTTCAGGTAGAATACCTTGCTCTCTGGATTAGTTGCATTAGCTATTAAATATTTGTCCAACAGCTCCTGAAACAACAACAACAGAAGACATTGGCATATTACAAACGCCATTGCAACCATGTTCAATCTATTTTTTCTTCTTTCCAGGAAGTTTGTATGGGCTCAAATGTTTGCTACAAGGAAAAAAAAAAAAGGAGTTTTAAGGCATTTTAGATAGATGCACACTTATTTAAACAAACTGTGTAAAGGCACAAAGCTAGAGACTACATTAAGATGACCAGCTAGCCATCCCATCAAACTGCAGAAAAAGTAACAAGAAAAGGTTTACTGCTGTATAGTTTCAGGACACGCACTTCTCATTTCAAAAATGTTGTTGCAAATGAGTAAGCTTTTACTGGAAAAATGAAACACTATGCAGAAAGTTTCAAAGCTATTTATAGATAAGAACTTATTCCCACTTCACAGGAGAAAAAAGTATGAAAAAATCTCTGCTGTTTTTTATATAAATTGCGTTCATTAGACTTGTGATAAGGAATCTCCATGCCCACCTACCAGAGAGCGCCACGGATTCAAACCCATCTAGTCAGGATCCAGCCTCACCAAACCCTACCAGCTCTTTGCAAGGCTGTAAAGTAACACCCACTCCAGCGTAGCAACCATCCTTCATGTCCGCCCCACCGCTCCTGGGAATGGGAAGAGCTATACAGTGCTCTCCAGCACACCCTGAGCTCTGCTAGCATCACTCCCCTTGCTCACACCTCTCCTACCTGATAACCAGAGGGACAGGGAAAGGTTTACAAGCTTCCAGGAAGAGAAGGTAAGTCTCTCTCCAAGACTGCATGGCCTCCTAGCCCTTCCAAGACAAGGACAAAGGCGAAGGAGAGAAGAGGTACAGGATTTTCCACCAAAGGGGGTACCTCAGAGAACTGCCAAGGAGAGCAGCAGCTTCTGGCTGACCTCTTCATCCCTGAGACACATTAATTTTACCCAACTCATTACCACAACTGACCCACTCTCTCTGGAGTTGACAAAAAAGATGTGAATAAGCTCCAATAGACTCAAGGAAACCCCACAATATGCAGAGCAATTACACTAAGAATTTAAGTGATAAAGATCTGCATTCAGTTATACTTGGAAAATAAACAGGTCATAAAAGCAGCAGAAAGTTTCCACAAAGCTCACAAACTGTGGCTAGTTAAGTAAGATTTTTGTTACAGGAACATGTATCCAAATTCATGAAGCAGCTGCAAAGAAAACGTTTGAGGAACTGTAAGCTTCCAGGGCAAAACCCCTTAGCATTTTAATTAGCAACTCTATCACTATAATCAAAATGAGCTAATTTTAGACACAAACCTACTCCCTATGCATACCACCATACCATTATTACTTCCTTTAATAATCAACAGCAGCAGAGCAATCCAGCTGAAAGCGTCTACTCATTCCAAGTCCACTTTAGGTGCTGGCAATTATTTTAAACCGACACTTGTAGTAGTTGGGTGAAAAAAGCATTTTTGCATCCACGCAGTGTGATTACCATGGATGTAATATTGCATGTATCTCCACAGACAAGTTCCCTTTGGAGATACCCCTACCAAGGCATTAAGAAACAGTGAAGAGTTAACAAATGCTCTTGTTACCACCCTAGAGAAAACAGCGGGAGGGGAAGATGATACCAAACCTGACATACCCTTCCACTTACCAAATCAGAAGCAGACATTTGTAGGACTTTCTGTAAGGCTAGAAAATCACGAAGACTAGACACGGGATAGTACGGCATAGGGACAAATGGGTAATTTGTGTAACAGCTTAACACAGTGAAGCATGCAAGGGCTTGAGCACGCATGTTCAATGGGACACCTCACTGGTGTTACAGAAAAAGCAGGAAAACCTTAGGTATGCTTCAAAACAAGAGTTAAGACCTATTAGGCAAAGGCACAACCCCATATTAATACTGTTATTTTGCATGAGTCAGTTATTCCCCTTCTACAGGTTTCTGCAATGAGGAAAAACTTCACATTTTGGCTCGATGTTTTCCTGATGCTTTTCTCCTATGACAGGTGTCAACACCAGCAATAAAAGCACAATGCTACATAAACCAGTTCCAGTGTCTCAGAGACAACAACGCAGTAACCTCAAATTTAACACAGAAGTTTGATTTTACAAGAAACTGCCCAGAATCAAGAAAGTTGACACATAATACACCCACGCTTAGAAAGGTTCCTTAAATCAATCACAATCAAAGAGTAACCAGCAGCCTCTAAAGGCCATTCTCAAGTTAGGACTGCACTGAGCAGCAGAGATGCGATTTATCCATGTGCTCAGATTAGAGGCGAGAAAAACTGTACCAGTCTAAGGAGCACTGACTAGGCAGCCAAGAATGGTACGTTGTAAGGGATTTTAAACCAGAGATTTGACAAAACTATCTATGTTATTTTTCTTTTAAATGCTGAAATAAAACTTTTCAAGATGTTACAACTACAACAAAAAGGGAATAAACAGTCATTTTTCTTTTATACCTTCCAAAACCTAAAGATTTCTTGTAGAATCATAGAGGTTGGAAAAGACCTTTAAGATCACCAAGTCCAATCGTTAACCTAGCACTGCCAAGTCCACCATGAAATCATGTCCCTAAGCACCACAACTACCCATCCTTAAATACCCCAGGGATGGTGCCTCCACCACTTCCCTGGGTAGCCTGTTCCAATGCTTGACAAACCTTTTGGTGAAGACAATTTTCCTAATATCCAGTCTAAACATCCCCTGGCAGAACTTAAGGCCGCTTCCTCTTGTCCTATCACCTGTTCCTTGGGAGAAGAGACCGACCCCCACCTCTCTACAGCCTCCTCTCAGGGAGTTGTAGAGAGTGATAAGGTCTCCCCTCAGCCTCCTTTTCTCCAGGCTGAACAGCCCCAGCTCCCTCAACTGCTTCTCGTAAGACTTGTAGCTCTTGTAAACTTAGCACACAAAAATATTACTGATCTTATTACAAACTTCTGCCTTTGGAGATAGCTCTAGCAGTAGAGTACCGTGCGTAACTCATACGGCTTGGTTACTAACATCCTGGAATCTAGTGTACGCTAAATAATGTTTACAAGAGAGCTTTAGCTTGTCTAATTTAAGCTGATCCTCCAAACTACATTCCCTAGAGCATTAATGTCCACTTTATTTTTTTTTTCAGATGGGGTAGGCCACACACTTGTTCCAGGAGCACAAAAGGATTTTGCCATGGCCCCAGCCCTACCTCAAGCAGCCGGTGTGTCAGTGAATCCTAAATGTGCTGCCTCCACTATGCAGATTAGAAAACCAGTGGTTCTGTGCAAATTTTTGAGAAAAAAAAACCCAGATACTGGGAGTGAATCCTAGTTTTTCAGACAGCAAAGAGTGGGTTACATACACTGCCTTATTTCCTTGGCGCTCTTCCGTTGGAAGAGCTGAGCTGCCCAGTCAGTAGCTCCCACTCCCAGTTCATCTCGAGGTCCTAATCCTTACCACAGCACATGGTACGGGAGAGATACGTGCCTCTATCAGCTAGAGTGGTACATCCTCATTGTGGACTTCACATATCCCATTTCGTGTTTTTAATAGCTTTAAATGGAACAAGATCTCATTTATGAATCACGTGGGATAGAACAGAATACAAACAGACTTTGAGTATAGCTAATTATTTATCTATCCAGACACTATCTTTCAAATCAATAATGTATTTGGTACACTTAGTGAGCCATTCATCTCGGGATATTATCATTATTTCTTGGAAGGCATCTTACCCTCTAACAAATAAAATGTTGGCTGGGCAGCAAGAGCAGACAGCACGATAAGCTCAGTGATTTACTTTACACTGTTGTGAGTCAGTAATAGCCAGGAAAACTCAAGATTTCCTACATCTGTTCTCTTATCTTCCCCCCTTGGGCTTTTCTACCTTTCCATCAGAAAAGAGTCAGCCAGGAATCCTCATTTTAAACATCAGCTGATAGTAAGCAAAATGAATACAGGCAGCCTAAGCAATGAAGCAGACCTCAGCCTACCTCAAAATTTATTATAAATTTAGGTAGAGAGACAGGCATTGCCACAGGTATGATTCTGTGATGAAGTTAGCCAATACAGTCGACTGTCATCCATGCTCACATCCACCAAAATATGCCCACCACTTTTTTTTTTAGTCAGAGAAAGTTTTATATCAAAATACAGCTGCCACCACCATTAAGAACTGCAACTGCTCTTATCACCTTCTAAACCAAGATCTGAACAACCAGCAATTACGTGCTCTACAATGTCAAACATGCCTCAGACACTGCCAAAGAAAAGCCACATGAGGTCTGAGCCGTGAGCCTGCCCTGTTGGTGGGTGACTCTCAGAACCACGAGCAGTATAAAGACTGGAATCAAAACTCTGTCCTTGAGCCAGACCCGTCATGTCCTGGTGTGGTCGCATTAGAACAGGTTTGCACTGTGACAGCCTGTGGCTGGTGTCTGCTACTTCCCCCACACTGATGCATTATTCTCAAGTGGCACGCTGGTCCTCCTGTAGTGTGACAGGATTTCCCACTCCATTTCTCATTAGCGATGCTCATCCATCTCAATTTATTTCTACCTTCACAGCATGCTAACACTCTTGCCATCCTAATAGCATCATATTCTCATATATGATATTCTCTTCCCCTCCTACAGAAGTCAGGCTTACTTATTTATCTATTAAAAAAGATGCCAGCAACAAAGGGCCACTGGTCCCTGGAACAAACCTGCAGCTGCCTGAAGTAGCCGTGGGGAGCAGGCTAGGAGCCTGGCAGCAATACCAGCAATACACTTCTTGCCCTTTAAAGCTGAAATTTGTTTTTCTCTCCATTGGCAAACTTACTGCTTTACATGCCAAGAGAGAGTTACATTTCAATTGCCTTTTTGGATTCTTCTCCAGTTCTACTTTTGTTCTTTCCCAACTGAGTAACTGTCCTTTGTTAAGTCTCTTTTCCCCTCTGCTTAAGCAGGAACAAGGGCTGAACATGGGGTTGTAGTATCAGACCACTGCAATTAACCTGAGTCAGAAATACTGAGTTTAATTCATTTGCTCATCACTTCCCCATTATTTCAGCTTCATAAAAAACAAGCCCTGAAGGAATACACCAGCCCTATTTTTACTTGAAGTGCCTGATACAGACAAAGAACCTTCCCTGAAGACACAGCTCCTTCATAATTATTTGTTGTGTTTGCACCCAGACAGCCTCTCCTTACACACACGACACACACATCCCCTGCAATTCATGCACCAGTCCCACATCACATATGCTTTCTGTTACCTGTTTTCAGGACAACCCCTTCTTTTAAAAGCTGACATCAGAACAGAAAGTCCCACCAACCTCCCCCCATCTAAGCGTATTTTAAAAGACTGAAACATCAAGTTCAACCACAGTGTACACTAAATACTTTCTGTACAATTTAACTATGTGGTAGGTTCAAGTGGCAGAAAAATACCACCACCATCTGATCTGCGCTGTTCTCTCTTCCCACATATTCAGCTATAAAGAATCTTGACAGCAAAGATGAATTAAAAAAAAAACTTGAATACTAAATCGACCTTTGAGCTGCCTTCAGCACTTGCATCATTTAGAATTGGACTTCAATAAGAAAAGCAAATACATGAGTATAAATCTCTGCATAAATTCCAATAGATATATTCTTCACACTTATCTGTTCAATACCAGAGGATGAACATGAACCAGGTCAGCTCCAGAGATCATCTACTGATCACAAGTAGTTTAAGGTCAATTTTCAAAGCAAGCTAAAGACATCATGTGCCTAGGTACTGACAGAAGTTCTCAATGTGGTAAACTGAAGTAACTCAAAATATTTACAATGCCACCATCACTCAGATGTCAACACCTACGACATGTTTGGGTCACATCACCAGCACGAAGTTATTTACTGTTGTGCTATTAAAAGACTGATCTACATTGCCATTTGCATTTTTTACTGACTTAGTACAGTGTATCATTACTTTTGCTCCACCAAGGAAAAAAAGTCGACATAAAAGCAACCATCATAAGCAGCAATGCTCTCCAAAAGTTTGCCCCTATAAATACAAGGTGGTTAATTTGCTGCATGACCTTCAGCAAGAAGGATTGTGCCAATGTTCAAAATTGCTGGCATAGAGTTTTGTGAATAACGTCTATATAAAGTTTGATTTTCAAGTCAGACTGTTTCAGCAATATTCTTGAGCCGAAGGCCCATATATCTTCAAGTTGTTTTAAACACTTTATTCCAATACCATCTTCACCTGTTGGGTATATGATTTTAAATGCTATTCTTTAAAAGGCAACTTCATAACTGTTTGTGGGAAGTAATTTGGATTTGCACATTTTACTAATTTAGGACAAAGTCCTCTGCTGGGCTTTAACTCATATGGCATTTTAAAAAGCACCTATAGAAAAGAAAATTCAATAGTATTACTGGGTTTTGATACAGGAATAAACCAATCAATATCAACACATATAATATAAAAAAAACTTATATTCCTCCTTCCCCCATGATGGGAAAGGTTCAGTGATATGAAAAAAAAAAAAGGACCAGCCTGAACTTCAAATCAACTGCTCAGCAGCTCTCTGCTGTCCAAGTGCTCATCAGACCTGCCAACAGAGGAGGTGCTGCCATTCCGCACTGTACCAATTTTCACAGGTCTTACAGAGACTAGATTGAGTTTTATTGCTGTTTCCTAGGTGTTCCTTCCCTTCCTGAGCTGACACCGAATGTTCCGTATTTTAAGCTTTTAAGTGCCTTTTTTTTTTAAAGGAGTATTGAAGCTAGCCATCAGAACAGATACTACATGGCTGACAGCAAGTAACTGATTACTTAACGTTGTACTTGCCTATACCAGCATACACTTACTGGGCAAACCTCACAACCAAATGGTTACATGCAAGCAAACAAACTGTTTTGAAATAAACCTATTTTGAGACAAGGTTTGCTAAAAATAACGCACATACACAAGAGTGCATGTCAACGCCACTTTTTTTAGCAAGTTAACTCACCATCCTGAACATGGATTCAACACCACAGTCCCATCTAGAAGATGAGCAGCTTGCATCCAAAAGGCACACTATGTGAAGTGTGTGACACTACATAAATTCAGTCAGGGCTGTAGCGTGCGAAATAGTTGGAAAAATTCTTCAGTCTCAAGTATTTCTGAAGGTCCATCCAGCTCCAATATTAGAAAACCACCTAAAAGCAGCATAGAGGGAAATGGTTTCCACTCTAACTGCAGTCAAAAAGTAAAGCTAAGAAGTTGGAGAGACAGCTCAGACCAATATATTCGCTTAGTATAACTGTTAAGTGCAAATTTAAACACATTAAATGTTCCAAAGCATTTGACAGCACAGATGTGTAGACTCAGACCTTTCAATAAGGCTTGTACTCACAAATGACTGCCTGTTTTAATCGTCTAGTAAATTGGTATTAAGACTTCTCGACTATTTCAACTATAATCAGTCATTCCAAAGTCCACACTATGACTCACTGCAGCCTAGGTGTGTTTTAACATTCAGTGGTTGTTTTCTTGACAGGAAAGGGAGAGTCCCCTGCTGCAACAGTAAGATCACTTTACTTTCAAAAGTGTAATTCAGCAGAAGTAAGCTCTTCATCCTCCTGGATTCAAGCTCTATGCATCAACTCCTTTCGGGAGAACATTAAATAGACCTCCGAAGACCATTAGTATTTCAGTTTATATATTGAGGAAAATACGTGTATGCCTTTCCAGTAATGGCATGGCCTTAAAATGACCTGCAAAGCACCGTCAAAAGCAGTGACAAACGTACCTGGCATGGAAACAGAGAGTGTGACCTAATTCGTCTTTTCCATTCGTTTCTGAGTCTTTGTCTACATAGTTTTAAAAACTGGCAGTCAATATTTAGGATTGGCCCTAAATGAAGTATCTGGAATCCCACTTAACAGATGCACTGGAAGAATGAGCTGCAGCACGTCTGCCCACACTATTCCCACCTGGGGTTGAGATTAATTTAATCTAGAATTTACATTCACTGCTTACATTTCTCCTAAAACAAGAAGTTAGAAAGTCCTGTGGTCTCCAAAGAACTATGTAAGCCAGGAACTAGAAGTGTGAGGAAATGCAAGTTCTGCTTTCTACAGATTTTCATCAGACAAAACCAACAATCCACTGAAAGTCAAAGAATTATTCAAGTTTTTATGGAAGAGTCTAAACTTTTCCAGTTTCCCCCTGCCAAATGTAGAAATGAGTCTTCAAAAAAATGCTATTCCTTTTCAATAATTATAAATTTTTGCTGAAGTAATGGCCATACAACACAGCCAAAAGCTTTCAGGAAAATGTGCTTAGTATCAGACAGATTTATCTCACATTGATTCTAACATTCTTTTGTGATTGCATTTTCCATATTTCTAATTCCTCAAAATACTTCAAGTGTTATTTTCCCCTTAGTAAACATGTATTACTGACATAAAAATCTTCCTTTCAGAATCCTGACTACCTAAAAGTTTATTCCAGCATCCTCCATTTGTGATCTACAATGTGACAGAATCAAACACAAAAGCCTAAATTTGCATTTAAAAATATTCCTATGCTCTGCAGCTACAGAAGCCCTGAAGGTATGACTAAATGATTGACTGAGATATATCTAGACTAACAATAGTTTAAATGAACATGCAGGAGTTACGTGGGTTTAATGTACGTTGCCCTTGTGCAGATAACTGATTCTAAAGTCAGCCTTTCATGCTAATAAATAAACTCTGGACGGCCTAAAAGTTTTACTTGCTTCAGTTCTGCTCTGTGTTTGGGAGTCCTAGATCAGAGGCTTGTGATCACTGAAATCCAGAAAGACAATGAAACAGATGCACTTTCTTCCTACTGCTCAGTGCAGCTGGAAGCACTTTTTGCATTGTCCAACCTCACCTTGAAGAAAACCTAGCAATGTATTATTTCATCCAGTGTATTAGGAGTGTGACAGTAATTTGTTATTCCCTAAATGAGACAACCTACAACAATGAAGTCTAACCTTTAAAATCACACAAACTAGAAGCCAACGTTTCAGATAACCTTGTTACAGCAATTTCTCATAGCAAATGAACCTTGACTTTCTTGCTAAGGCCCTGCCTACCTACTTCCATTTATAACAATTTCTGCTTACAAGAATTTCGCAAAATGTATTCAACTTCAGAACAGAACTTCCTGAAGTTTTATCCAGGAAATATGAGGCTGTCAGTCTGATAAGAGTGTATATAGTGTATTTAGAAAATTTATTATCAGAGCAAATGAAAAGTTCTCTGTTTCCAGAGCCTAACATGACTCCTATATCCAACTCCTTCAGTGGACGGTCAGTATAAATTAAAGGACAAAATAAGGATTTCTAGAGCAAGGAATAAACCTTTATCAATGTCAGAAACTGGTAAATCACTGGTAAACACTTGATTTCTTTAACAAATTAAGAGAAAGGCACAAGTAAAATCACAGCTAATTCAGGATTTACTAGTTCATAGGTCTTCACATCTGTATGTTTTGTTGGGTGCACAGAACCACAGGATGTGAAACTCAGCACTTAGACATAGTGGACAGTAAAAAGCATTTAAGTGCCCAGTTCACATGAACTGTTATTCAGATGTACAGAGTGAACTAACAAATTACAAGCCTACAAATTGGCTGTACGCTCAGCTGGAGCATTCTGATATTGGTTCCGGCATCTTGGGAAGCAGAAAGGATGAGGAGGAACGTGTAAACATCAGTCCAATGAACTCAGTAGAGCTATATGAAGTAAGTGCCACAAAGACCGTGTTCAAGAACAGTCTTACCTTCCTTATCTAGTTAGTCTGTGATAAAATTAGCTTCAAGTTTATGGTTAAGTACAAAAGTACTTCAACACAAACAGCAAGTAAGATCTAGGGGCACTAGGCCCATCATTCTCAAAGATCAAGAACATAGAACTAAAAAAGGGACAAGATCTACACAAGTAAGAAAACATTGATTAATCACACACCTTCACTTACAAAGTGAAGTATATCCATGCACTTTTACCAGCACTCCCCACCCATTTTCCTCACTCCCTTCCTCTGAAAACCAGGTATCCCCCATTACTGAAAAAAGAATACCAAGCTTCTGTGCCCATAAAGAAATTGGTATAATCTACTGCTTTAATAATGTGCGAAACAACCCCAATTTGTACCTTCATAAAGAAATGAACCACTAATAACCTTCAAACTCAAGTGTGTTCTTTCCTCATCAAGTTCTATCTCTCTGATATATAGCCTTCTATGTTTTACTTCAAAATGACATCTATCGTACTAGTATCTAACGTAGCAGAAATGCCTGTGGGACAACTGTCTGGCAGGTAAGCATGACAGTGATTTACAAAATCTGCTAAAAGCCTCACTGCATTAGCAGAAAAATACAATTTGTGTCTTTGTTGTCCAGTTCTACCTAGTGAGCACATCCTACCTTCTCAAGGTCACCAAATCAGTAAATGTCCTCTAGGAAATTTAATAACTCTAGATCATAGAACGGTTAGAATTGGAAGGGCCCTTAAAGATCACCCCCCCTGCCATGGGCAGGGACACCTCCCACTAGACCAGGCTGCTCAAAGCCCCATCCAACCTGGCCTTGAACACTTCCAGGGATGGGGCAGCCACAACTTCTCTGGGCAACCTGCTCCAGTGCCTCACCACCCCTCACAGGAAAGAATTTCTTCCTAATATCTAATCTAAATCTACCCTCTCTCAGTTTGAGGCTGTTACCCCGTGTCCTATCGCTCCACTCCCTGATAAAGAGTCCCTCCCCATCTCTCCCGTAGGCCCCCTTCAGGTACTGGAAGGGGCTATAAGGTCTCCCTGGAGCCTTCTCTTCTCCAGGCTGAACAGCCCCAACTCTCTCAGCCTGTCCTCACAGCAGAGGTGCTCCAGCTCTCTGATCATCTTTGTGGACCTCCTGTACAAGTAGACTGAGGTACAGTATAGACAAAGTTTTAATAGCCTTGACTACAACCAGGCTAGTTAATCTATAGCTTAACCTCATTAAAAAATGGTTTTGACACTGGAGATGGATGAGGCTTTGGCTGCCCTATTCCCAACAGCTGGTCACCTGCATCAGTATTATGATTTCCTATTTTCAATTACTCCACATCCTGCTTCTCACAGGATGTTAACATTCAGGACAGGCCATTCAGAGCTGTCAGGAGCTGTTACTTTGCAGAAGTGGAATTCTTTGGTGGTCATTTCTTAAACTTTTAAGAACAGACAAGCCATTGATCTTCAGGTATTTCTACTTTCAACAGACATACCTCAAGATGAGGATATCCATGCAAATCAATCAGTGATCTAAATTCAGCCCAGAAGCTTCTAAAAAAGGAAATGGCATTGCACACACAAATAATGTAATGGCACAAGTTTTCAGCACCTCAGACAAAATACCTTGCTGCCGTTTACCTTGTATCCTTCACTAGCTTGCATGTTTTAGAAATTCAGTATCCAGTGGCAAAGGGAGGGGGCAGCAAGCAATGACTGCAGGGGATGAAGGCCTCAGCTACCATCAGAATTCCTTCAATGGTATTTAGTTGGGCTTTAGCAGTTCTCAGTTGCTTCAAGAACCTCAGTGCATTCT
The DNA here is from genome assembly GCA_013398915.1 of Dromas ardeola. Lineage (NCBI taxonomy): Eukaryota > Metazoa > Chordata > Aves > Charadriiformes > Dromadidae > Dromas > Dromas ardeola. The sequence goes on from VYZM01014175.1 coordinate 350,614, forward strand.
AGGCTTTGTTTCTGCAAGTGCCAGTCCTTTCTTAGAAAAGGATTCAGTTTTCCCTGCACAAAAGTGTAGTACTCCAGCAGCAGATTCTAACAAAGGGCAAAAACTGACGTAAGAGAAGGTATAACTATGAATAAGTCACGGTCAAATCATGAATTTAAATTTCAAGCATACTGAACTAGAAGAGATTAATGCATTAAGCTACATAATTCATATCATAAATGCGGCGTTTGATAGAAGTTGTGCTAAAAACACAAAAGAGAATAAACTCTCTCCCCACATATGATCTTTCATCAAAAAAGACAACTGTTATTCCAAATTAAAACATTCACTCCACAATTCTGGATTTGCCAAGTAACGTTCCCAACCTAAGGTCTGGCTTTGAGTCATGAAGTAGCACATCTTTTTAGTCAGTTACTTAAAAAGGATGAGTCAATAGCATTTGCTTTAATTTACAAAAGGCAAAAAGTAATGCTTGAAACACTCTTCCAACTGCTATTGGGACAGATAATTCAAGTTCAAAAGTAGTGTTAACTTAAGTGACTAGTATGCCCAACCTTCAGAATAAAACTGCACCCTACATAGTTCCCATTGTCAAAAGACTATAATATCCTTTTACTTGGATTCAAGCATTTCACCTCTACAGCATGTATTTCTGTATAAACTCCGCCAGTTCACTGAAAATAGGAAAGCAGAGAAAAAGGATCACAAGACATGAAACTCTAGTAAAGTGTTTATATAGCAGCATCAAGCTCATACTTGCTGAATCTGTCAGATTTCTGCACGTATAATAAAAACAAAGATTTCACTTTTCTGTAGGCCAGAGGTAACAGTGGTGGAAAAAGAGGGTTATGGTCAAAGCTTATTCATCATCTGACATCAGGTATTTTAGCTGACATGAGAAATCATTTTGCTGCTGCAAGAAAATACCAACTTCATTTTCAATGAAGCTCTGAACTTGTGTTGTTGAAAAAACTGCTTTGAACGTTATCTTTTAGTATGGGGGTTTTTGTTTTATTTTTAAGTGATTAACTTTAGAAGTAGATCTACAAAATGGGTGAAAATCAGAAGCAGACATAGATTTTTCACCCTTGTTTTTATTAGCATTTATTGCTTCTTGATTACACAAAGCAGAAGTTAGTAACAACACTGCAACCTTGGGGCGGGAGGAGGGAGGAAGGAAGGAAAGGGGAGCTGGCAAGAGCAACACACTAATACATGCTTTCAAAAATTAACGCTGCTATCTCCCAGAAGATCAAACATTTACAAGCATCCTCCCAACCTTAAGACAGTAAAACTTGAAATAAGCTACACCTTACAGCTCAAGACCATTTCATTGCAGGCACTGCTGCAGGGTACAGAAATCAACCAACAGCAATAGTAATGTCACTGTTGGTCCATTTTTAAAAGTTCATGATGCCCTTGCTCATTTCTAGACAAACTGGCCAACATGGACCTGACGCAGTGCAATGTAAAACTGTTTACAGAGGACACCATAAAAATAGATGTTTGGAAACAACTGAAATGCCTCATAAGTAACTTTTCTATGAAAAAACTTAAAAGCGTATTAAAATAAACTTTTTAAGTTTCAGCTAGAGACGGAGGAGTAAGTAACCATCAAGATACAGTTGTTTCCAAGCTTGAATGACTTTAGCCATTGCATCTTCATCAAGTTTTAAACTGTGGGCAAGTAGTCATCAAATCTCATCTCTATTGCTCTGCGAAGAGCTCCAACATCAGGACTTAGAAATTGAACACATGCAGAGCGCTACACATGAAAAACACACTCAAGTTCCAGGTGGAGAGTGAACTCCTTGCAGGCAAGGGTTGATGTCCTTTCCTGCTTTACACTAGTCCTCTCTGAAGAACGAAGGAGCTTGAATGTAACATGGGTTATCACTATGCAAAGGGACTGAGGCTCCCAGCAAACCCAGTGGTTTGATCTGCTCCCCCAGAGAAGTTCCAGTTCAAAAACTACCCTTTTTGAAAACCTAAAGTCACTAAATGGCAGGGTGTATATACAATAAGGCATTAGTCTTTTATCATACATTCCATCTTCAAAGTTTCACATGTTATTTCACTAACTATGTGGAAATTGTTGCTGCACCCATCCCTTCTACATTATCTAGTATCTCTGCCTTAAAATCACTCAGAGGATATAAAGAAACATGAAGTTTGTGCTCAGAGAGTATGTGCAACAATATAGTTCAACTTTATCTTGAAAAAATCAAGTTGCCAACCTGTTTCTTTTTTCAGGGACAAGAGAGTTTCAAGAGCAGTTTCAACTATGATTCATAAGAGATGATTCAACATTAATTCTCTACATAACCAAAGAATTAGTCAATCAATACAGGGACTTCAATAAAACCTGCTAATGTACTTTTCAAATAAAACATTTGTGCAAGTTGTTTGACAAAGTCATGCCATTTCTTCATTAAAGAGCCACTCTCACCTGAAAGATCAGTCATAAAATTAACAATTAAAAAGGGTTCAGATCACATCTACTCCTACTTGCAAGACAAGCAGTTAAAGCAATGTCTTCACTGCTTGCCACGAGATGGAATATCTTACTGTGACCACTGTCAGTGGTTATAAATTAATTAGTAAAAGTTTTATTTTTATTTAAATATCTATCTATATTTAGGTATCTCAACATAATTTGGGATGTTTGTATTCTAGTGGTGATGAAATTTAAGTTCCTTATCAAACCATGCCCTAAAACAATGCCTTACCTAATTGGCTTGAGGCACTCTTTACAGGAAAAAAAAGTAATTGCGGATTCAGTGTTGCTGCCTTTTTATTAAAAAATTAGCAGTATTTTGTAATGCTAGTACAAGTATTTCTAAGTGAAGGTTTCTACAACAGCAGAGATACCTTATTTTGAAAAGCTGTGCCATATCAGGAATAGAATAATAAAATAAAAGCCTTTTGAAAAAACTGTTAGTAGTATGACTAACAGCAGTCACACTCCACCCAACACATCCACCCTTGCTAAATCCAAATACTCCAGATGACAAGCAACCTTTCCATACTACTTGCCAGCAGTTGTTTCAGTTTAGCTGCCTCCCTAGAATTAAAAAAGCACCTCTGAGATTCAACTGAAGAGATACAAAAAAGCTACAAGCAGTTACTATAGTATTAGTAAAAAAATAAATTATCATTCGAAGGAGGAGGAGTCAAGACCACTTTGTGGCTCAGTTTTAGGAAACCCGTCCTTTGTAGTGCCTGCACGTTGTGAGTTCCAACTTCTCGGATGCTGACTCATGGATCATAGGAGTGGTAGATGGAGGAGGGAAGGGGCAGAAGCAGAACAGAACAGAACGGCACATGGCCCTCAAAGGAAGACTAAAAATCGGAAGGCTTGCAGTAGATCGCTGACATCTGCCCCTACGAATGGAAGGCACACCTTTGCCATCAGGGCAGAACAGGAAAGGCACACAGTCTTCACTACTTCCTGCTGCCTTCCGAGTGAGAAGGAAAGGAGAGAGTTGCCAACCAGACCATCGTTGAGAACAGAGAAAGACTAGAATACAGGGAGAAATTCGGCTGGCACAGGAAGAGTTTCCTTTCCCTATATCAGAGGTTTGTGCTAGCACAGCTACCAGACTACCTGCTGTCCACCATTTGATGCAACTGGAATGATTTCAATATAGACATTGCGTGAAATGGCTCACTACCTTTATCAAAGACATTCCATCTCCCTATGGAAGCACAAGCTCCTTGTTAAGATGACACAGCAACCAGTATGAGATTTTATGCATAACCTTCTCTTAGGAACTAATTTGGTAGAAGGACAGAGGGAGATTAAGAAGTCTGAAGAGTGAGCTTTATGTTGAGGTCCCAAGAAGTTAGTTCTGAAGCGGGGTGCTGAGGAGAGGAGTGACAACAGCACGAATGCTGGCACCCCATCACACAGGTTCTAGTGAAACTCTTGTCACAGGAAGCAGGAATCAGCACCCTACACAAGTCATATTTTCACAAAGGTGAAAGTTTTACATCTTAAGTACTCCTGTAACTGTAGAAACAGCTTATTTGGAAGACATGGACTCTTAAAATGTGTTAAGAAATTACACAATTCATTAAGCTAATAAATTTCCAAGTGATTTTCAAGCAAAGGTAACTAATTTTGACTGATTTAGGAAAAAAAAAAAACCACCCCCCCCCAAAATCTAGATGGCAGCATGCATGGAAGCATATAGATAAAGTCAGCACAATACAAAGAAGTACTCCCTTGTACATGAGCCAGAACGTTTAATCAAGAAGCAAATTCAGTTACTTCCAAACCAGTCAGCTTTAAATTCAGGTGTCCTAAACCAACCTAGGATACATTTACCTCAAAAATTCTTTATTTCCTATAGACTTGCTTCTTCCTGTTCTCATGTTTGCAATGCTAGACACCAAAAAAAACCCCCACAAACCGTAACTAAGAAGAGCAAATAAACCTCTGAAGATTATCTGCCACACAATTACTACTGCATTACACACATACAGCTTCCTGCAGCCACAGCTCCCTGGTCACAGAGAATAGGATCCAGCAGCCTCCACGCTGCTGACAAGTGTCTCTTCACAGTGCAGTACAGTTTCGTTACTGATGGCATGTGGAATTCTGCTGCTTGTACAGAAATGTATTCCTGGGCTTCGATGCATACTCAGGGTGTCATGCCAGTCTTCAAACCTCAGTTACACATTATGCCAGAATTAATGCAAATTCATCTTAAATATTCCCCCAAGAAGTCAGCTTGAATCTGACAAAGCCAATTTCTACGTATCTTTATTTTCTATCTTCAATATAGATGTCTTACTTCATAAAATCATATTTTATATTTCAAAAAAAAATCCTCAAAATGTCTCTTAAAGACCCCTTGAGAGTACTTTTTCTTCATAAGATGTAAACCAAATGCACATCCAGTTACTTTAAATGCTTTTAACAGGCTATTAGCTCTGATCTGAAAAAATAATGTTTTTTTCTCATTTTCTTTTTAGTTTATCTTATGAATAGATAATCTTACTAATCACAGCACAAACAGGCACGAGGTTAAATTCTCTGCATCTCTGCAATTACCTAGCGCAACATTGTATATTGATTACACTCAAAATTGAGTGTATTTGAAGTACGTTTTTGGGTGGAGCATCTCAAATATCTCTACACATATGGTGCCCATAGAAGAGTGCAGATGATCTTCTTCCTCACAGCAACCCACATAACCGTTGCAGAAGTTACTGCACTGACTTCCCCTACCCCAGCGTAGTACTTCAGATGATATTCCCCAGCCAAGTTCCCAGTCTTATTCCCCAGCACAGCAGCATACATGAATACTGTATTTCTTTCTCCTAAAAAAAACAGAAGAAAAAAGAAAATCCCACTCACCAGCACAGTGGTGCAGATGGACCTGAGCTCAGACTCCACCTTCTCCCGATAGTCCTTGATAAGCTGCATCTTCTTGTCACTGGTGTCTGTCTTCTGCTCAATGCTAGAGATGACCCTCCAGGCAGAGCGCCGCCCCCCCACTACGTTCTTGTAGGCCACCGAGAGCAGGTTGCGCTCCTCGTTGGACAGCTCGGCACCTTGCTCAGTTACTGCCTTCATGCAGGTGGCCATATCATCATAGCGCTCAGCTTGTTCAGCCAGCTTGGCTTTCTGGATCAACTCGGTCTTATCCATGGTGGCTGGCAGTGGGGCAAGCACAGGACAGTAGCAAAAGCAGGAGAAGCTGGGGACGTCGCGCTATCGACACGAGAACGCACCTCAAAACCTGCCAGAAAGAAGACAGTAACCATGACGCTAGGATAAAACACTACAGAGCACGATCTTACACCATCCCTCGCAACCCACCAGAAAACAAGGATCACACTGAGCCTCGCCTCCCCATCCCCAGGAGCTTCTTGGAGATGATGTACTGCAGCATCCTGCCCTTCCACGCAGGGCTAAGGGGAGAGGACTCGTCTCAAGGGTCCATCCCTAGGGAAACCACGACCCAGAAAACCAACTGGGGAAGGTGCCCTCAGTGCCAGCCGAGGCACAGCAGCCTCAAGCAATAGCTATTTTTCCATCAGAGCGGACTTTCTGTCCTCACCCCGCTCTCCACCCTCACGCGAACATATTAATAACGCCGCCTAGCAGGGGCCTGGAGAAGGATACCCAAAGAGACCAGCCAGCCTGAGGGGGCCTAGCCCAAAGCCCCTTCCCCCGTGCGCCACAAATCCTGCAGGTGAGAGCTGAAGATGCCGAAACCGGGGAAAAATAAATAATAAAGGAGCGAGACGAGGAGGCAAGGAAAGGGTTAAACCCCAACGGGCTTTGCCTCATGGCGGCGGGCGGGGGGAGGAGGGGAGGCCAGGGCCCCGCCGCGCTCTACCGAGCGCGGCGGG
>VYZM01014175.1:357999-394376 GCA_013398915.1 Dromas ardeola
GACAATGGCAGGTTGTCAAAAGCCATTTTCAGGTGAGGGTGGCTGCGCTCTGCCCCTGGGAGCGGGGTGACAGGAAGGTGTTCCTGAAGAGTTCCTATTCCTGAGGCCCCGCGCCGGGGGAGGCGAGCATTTCACATAAGCAACAATCAATATATTACTTTTTTTCCCCTTCCTGATTTCAGATTCTCGAGGTCAAAGGTACAAAGGACACAGACTGGAATTTTAGGTCCATGCTATGACATATGAATAACAAAATGGGACCTATTGCCATATCTACGTCGAAAATGCTGGCTGAGTGGATGCATGATTTTTTCTGCACTCGTGCTTCCTGAGTCTCAGAGGATGCGGTAAGGACGCAGTGGGTTTGTGCTGTTTGTCCCGGCATTCAGCATACAAAGTCCACAGCGTGGATCAAATTCAACTAGTCTGTCAGGGCTCAGGCTAGTTCAGGTTCACCTATGCCTTCATGCAGTACTGAGTCTCTGCGTGAAGTGGTGAGATTTCTCACCTTTAGTTTCAGCATCACCAAATATAGTCATGCTGAGGAACTTCAGCATCCAGATGGGATGATGAATTCTCTGAATCAACCCCAGGATGTTATTGTCTCAACTCGTAAAGCTCTTCATCTGTGTTTGGACTGGAACTGGGATTATGTACATGGAAATTGGATCTGTGCTGTAAACAAGCACTCTCTTTGTCATTTGAGTTTGGGAAGCATTTCTGTTCTAAAAAAGGACCTATCAACAATACCTTTTTCAAAGCTAATGAAACTCTTTCAGAAAGCATGATGGAAATGTATTACTCTACCTCAGAAACTACTGTCCTGGCAACTTGCTACCATTCTAGGTTGCCTTTTTATTCTCCCTTGTCAGTAGGATATGCTCTCATTTTCACCAAAGTCCCTAATGATAATCTCCATTTACACAAGAAGTAAAGACCAAAACTGACCAATTTTGCAACAAAACCTTTTTTGATTAATTTCATGTCTCCATCAGAGATAAAACTAACCATCTCACCTATGTGGCATGAGTGAGTGAGTTTTGTTTGAGAAAGGACAGCTGACCTAATCAAGGCTACCTCCTTCACTGATTCCCCTCAAAAGTGGGGAATATATTAGAATTAGCCTCATACAATTTAGTTCACATCTCTCTCCCACCTACTGAGAGGTTGCATTAAGAAGTGCAGAACTGTCTTAAAAGTTGGGAAGTGAGATGGATCCAGACTTACCTGCATGTGTGATGTAGAGCCTGATGCATGCAGAGCAGCTGCGTGGCCTGTGTGTCTGGCTTCACACCTACAGTGTGCTGCAGCTGGTTGCTTTTCAGGTTTGGGTCCTGTGGGCTTATGTGTCTTAAGACTGCACTGTGATATGAGTTTTAATCACATAGCCATAAGCTCGTTTCCCCAGAGGAACCCAATTGCTAAGTAGGAATGATGTTCTTTGGGAAGCTTTTATGAGAGGAGGCTCAAAGAATTTGTTGTGTTTAGTTTAGCAAAATAAAGGTTAAGAGGAGATTTGATGTACATTCTACATGGATGTAGAATGGTTATTTAAATGGAAGACAAATGCGTTTAAAATTAACATTAATGAATTTAGGCTGTTAATCACAAGATTCGGAATTTTCAGAGCAGTGAAGTTGTGGAGCAACTTCCCTGTGCTGAGCTAGAAAGCCCATCTGCTTTGAAAGCGGAGCCTGATTAATTTATAAAAGTGCTTCTGTGATGTAGTTGCTTGAGATAGCAGGAGACTAAACTCCAGAAGCTTTCCAATTATGTGTTTCTATTTAATGTTTCTTTTATTGCTCATTCCATGTATACTTTAATGTATACAGTGTACTGCATAGCGTTATCCTTCATTGAATAAAAGAAAATATTAATTGCCTCTAGAGCATTTCAGGAGTGCTATCATCCTACTAACTATTAATGACTTTACCCTTGTCACACCATAATGAAATGGTTGGCATTATCTTACTTTATGTCCAGGAAATGAAAAATATCAACACTTCTGGATACCAATGTGGAGAAATAGAAGACCTTAATTTCCAGAGTCGTAAATACTAAATCAAAGATCTTCATTTCCAGGGTGGTAAATGCAGCTTTATGCTGCTTGGCATGTACTGAAGGTCCACCTCCCACTGACTTCAGATGCACCTACTCACACTCAGCATCTTAGCAGCTCACACCACAAATTACTCAGTTGGGGTGTGGGAGAAGAATGAGGAATATATATAATGCAAATCCTTAGACTTACATGTGAACTTTACAAGAGTTAGAATCCATTTTTCTAGAGGCTCAGTTATTTGCCATAAGACTCTCCTTTATTTTTTCCAGCAGAACCAGCCCCCTCCATCACATGCTTTTTCATCTCTGTAACAAATGAGTTAGAGATGACACAGAGAGCAGCTTCCTTCCCTGCACTCTGTACAACAGGTACATGGCAGGTGAAGGTAGCATCTCACAAGGTGAACATATACTACAGTGAATTAAGGTAAACACACAAATGAAGAACCCCGAAAAGCGGACTTCTGTCATGGGATTTACACAGGCTGTCACCGAACATCAGTATGACTGAGCTCTTTGGATCCGCAGCATACTCCTGTATTATCTGAAATAGCCCTGTCGTGGGTAGCAGTAGAAAAACTTACTCATTTTGTGTCCTGCCTTGAGTGGGATGAAGAGTCTTTACAACTAGTCTCATGTCTGTTTGCTTAATGGCGAGAGAATGTATTTCATGTCTATAAAGGCCCTGTGTTCTGGTGGTGAAGGACTTTTCTATTTTGCTCCCATGCTACTTCCTGTCATCATCTTTGCTTTGTTATCTACCTCTAATTTACATTGCTATCTCATCTCCTCCCTCCTGATTCCTGCCTTCTGCTCAGCTCCCGCCCATATGCTCCCCATCTTGTTCTCCTTGCTGTCATTCTTTCTGTGGTTGTACCCTCTGGCCTTCTTTTCTTGTTCCAACTTCTAGTAAGACTTCTGGGCAGAGAAGAGGACTTGCTTAGCACGACTGGACGTTTAACAGTCTTACGTGAGAGCTGGAGTCTGAAGAAAAATCTGCTAGCAAATTTTTAGATGTCAACTAAGCCTACTAAAATTGAGTTTTCTCATTAGGTTTTCCATGTTTGGGTAGTCTTCCATGAAACCAGCAAAAAATTGAACTTCCAGCTGTCCAACTTCTTGACTTGTTTAAAGGAGCCACGCTGGCAGTTGTAGGCATTGGAGTTCTTCAATAAAAACTTGCATTAAAATTAAAAAGTCACCCATGTAGAGGCTAAAGCATCACCAGTGTCCAGTAAGTAACAAATAAATGCAAGCTAGTGGGATCTTTAAACATTATTTAGCCTGATTCTGTATTGTATCTGCATTCTGCTGTGAGGAAGGCCACAGGACTCCTTAAATATTCAAAATACTTGCATGGCTCTTTCATTACTGGGATAAACTAATCGCTTCAGGGAGGACAAGCCTCTGAAGGAAGTTATTGAGTGTGTAGCTAATGGTGGGTGCTGTTTTATGCAAACTGTTTTCTTTTCCTGGGAGAAGAGGAGTCAAGGAATATTTGGGTTAGGAAGGTGACTGTCAGCGTGGGAGGGTGGTACCGAACCTCAGTTTTGCTGCTGAGTGCCATTTGTCTGATTAAACTGGCTGCAGGACAAGTGTATCTCCATGCTGGGAGTAGTTTGGTCTTTGCTGATGAAGGATGATATTGATGAATATTGATATCTGCTGCGGGGTAAATGCTGCTATAGTCCAATACACTGAAGCAGATACTGATAATGGTTGGTAGTAACATCTCAGCCATTGTCTGATACTTTTTCTTCCTTCCTACCACTGCAGTAGTTGATGTTAAATTCCACTTCTCTTTCTGGAGGTGCAATATGTATCATGTTATTGCACGTAACACTGTTTCTCTGCATCCTTTCTTTCAGTGGCATGTGGCACTGAAGACTGGAAAAGGCTCTGGGGGAGCAGAGTCAAACCTATGTTATCTTTGTGAGCTATCTCCCCACCTCAGGCAGCTTTCCTTTCCTCCTGTTACGCTGCGAAGGAGGGAGGAGGAAGGAGAACGCTGGCTAAACAGAACCATGTGGCTCCAAAGCCCTGGGGCCTCACTGTGCTGCAACTGCCAAGAGCCACTCATGGAGGAGTCCCATGGGATATTCCTCTCCAGGAATACCCCGCGCCACATCGGTCCAGTTGGACACAAATCTTTTGCAGATCTCCCTGGGGCCTCTCTCTTGTTTTCCCTGGCTCTGTCCCAGCAATTGTGATTTGCAAGAGGAGCCAGCTGGACCTCAATGGCATCCCTGAAAGTTGAGGTGTGTCTTTTTTTGTGGAAATGAAACAAATAGTGTTTTAATGGGTTTTGTTCAGTTAAATGCAACTTGCTTTGCCAAAACATGATAAAGGGCCCTCTTTTGCATGAACAAACAGGAGTGGCAAAAGTCACAGAGATTGTCAAGTAAATTTTATCCTCCTGAACCTTATGGTATCAGAAGGCAACAGTAGGACCCCTAGAATTAAGATAAATGCAACTAATTTCCCTTTAATGGTGATTTGATTATTCTTTCATTCCAAGTAACTAGTTCCCTTTTCTAATTATATAGCTTGATTTATCCAAACAAAATTACCCAATTTATGGGAGTGGACCATTAAAGTCACTCATCCATGAACAGTTTATTGTGGTTCTATGAGATTGCTGGTTTCAGAAAACGTCTATATTGCAATAGATATGTATAGATTTTTGGCTCTTCTGCTGCTTTGCCAACAGTGATGACAAATGAGAAAGCAGGTAGTGGGAATGGATGTGCTAGGTGAAAATGAAATGCAGAGGGCAGAGAGCATAAAGCCGGCACACATTTACCATGTCTTTAAGGGAATGAGAAGTATTGGAGGGGAAGGGGGCACTAGGGAACAAGATCGAAAGGCGTAAATGTGCACTGGTACTTGGAAAGGCTTCATCAGTTGTTTAGTAAATTCAGGGAGAGCTCTGTCTGTTATGCCTTTGATCTCTGCACTTTTTGCTTTTTATCTCTATCTTCTTCTCCTTCCCTATGAGCATGTTATCCACACAGGAGAAGGGACATCGGTCAAGAAGATTACCCAGCGTGGGCTGGCGAAGGGGCATTGGAGGTGTGGTTAGGAGCATGACGAAGTTGTGAGAAAGCCTTAGGTCCTGCAGACAGGTTGCTGCCGGCCGTCTTGTTAGTTTGGTTATCTAAACTGGTGTAGCTGTCATGGGCTAGGGGTGTCAGCAGGAGAAGCTGGTGCAGAGAGGCAATATCTCTTACTAGATCAATTTACAGTTGGAAAAATAAACAAGCATTTGATCTGAAAGCACCCAATGTAGTTTCTCTGTATAATCTAAGCAGACTTTTTTTTGTTCTGTGCCATATAATATGAAGGCTGATGGATATTTGAAGGTCAAGTGTTCATCTGTAGGGGGAAACTGACTGGTGAAAGAATCCTGAATAATTATACCTGTACACTGTAGGTAAGCTGGGGTAATTTCCCACATGGAAATTCCACTCTAGAAAGCAAGCCACTTTTATTCTGAAATACAGTGCCAGCTAAGGGAGCAATAACAACAAACCTTAATTATCAGGTTATTCCCAGTGTAGACAAACCAAAGGAAGGAAAGGGAGAGTACAGAAAAGACAGAGATGGGAAGAAGGTAGTCAAGCAGCTAGCCAGAGATACCTGTGGGAAGATGTGATATAACTATCCTTTCTCATGTGAATTTTATAGGCTAAAATAAAACTTGCAGTAACCCTCAGAAGTTTGTTTTTAGGTAAAACATTTTTTCAAACTCAGTTTTGAAGAGTTCTTGCTTTTCCATCAGCTCAACGTGGCAGTAGGATGTGTATGTATTAAATTTTTCCTTACAATTTGTAATGACAAGGTTCTTGGTTATGTGTTTAATTAGGACTCAGTACTGTCTTCCTTGCACAGATATCAGAAATCTGAGGACTATGATAAGTGTGTGTTAGATCTCTAGCTAGTTATGACTATGTACCTGGTACACCATTAATAATGATTTATATATAGAATGAAATAATCCTTCAGTAGAAGAAGGGGATGGCATATGCATATATATACATACATAAATACATACATTTATACATATTTTAGGATGAAATGCTATTTGACAAGCCAAGAATAGGACACTATGCGTGCATCTTTAGTAACTGAATTAATTTTGGAAGTTAACTTACTGCATCTTTGCTTTACTGGAATATTTTATCGCCATTGTACTTATCTGGCATCACTAAAAGCAAGCTGCCTAATGATGGCCTGTGCTAATGCAAATTGTATCACTTAATTACTTGCGTTAATGTTGTAGGAAGCCTCAGATACACAGGATGAGTGTCCGTGGAGCTACAAGCAAGGAAAAAAAGCTTCAGACTAGTGAAAGAGGTATCTAGGCAATGGGTTGCCTCCTACATTAGTGGGTGAGCTTACCATTTGGTGGGTTTTGCCTTCTGGGGAAACCTAAATGAGAGACACATCTCCCCTTTCCTTCCTGTCAGGTCCTGCCGCTAATGAGAGAATAGAGCTTTCTGTTGAGATAAAAGAGCTATGCTTACAACAAATAGCCCAAAAAAGAGCAAGCTAACACACTGCCATTTGCTGTGTTGCGATGTAATGCCATTTCTGAGGTGGGAGACATATCTGGATAGAGACGTTCACATGTGGTCCTGATCCATGGATGGGTACATGAGGAGTTTGGTCTGAAAGTGCTAGGTGTTAAACAGTGATGCTGGGAGGAGTTTTCAGATCTAATTTCCATGTATTTGAACACTGGAGACTTTCAAATAAAACCCAAAAAAGCTGTAATCAAATCCCAGTATTTATTTCATTCTGCATGTTTATGGGATTCCTCCCAAGGCAGCTAAATGATTCCTGTTCTCCTCAAACTATTCTTGTTTGTATAACCTTCAGTAAAGTGTTTTTGAAAAGTTGAATGTTATTGTTATGTAGTTAGCATTGCTCCCCTTCTTAAGAACAGACAATTCTGTGAATTGATCTAATTTATGTAAGTTTAAATACAACATTTCTATAAATCTTTGCCTGTGCTGAAAAGCTATGCATGGATCATTAAAATCGTAAGATAATGAAAGGGAAAGCTTTAATATAAAATGTTATGTTCAATGTATCAAATATTTCATAAATCTGTTTTTCTGACACCACAGATTACCACCTTTCTTAGATATTTTATTCAGATGTTTTCCTGGAGAGAGGGTGTCTTACTTTCCTAGGTGTCATATTGGAGGGGTACCAGTTGGCCAGTTTGTTTTATTGTTCCCGTGCCACTGTCATCAGAGCTGGGTAGGAAATGAATGTCTTGCTCTGTCAAACTCTTCAGAAATTCAGACTTCTTACCCTGCAGAAGAAGGCTGTAGAACTTTTCTCCTGAAAAAAGAAACCATGTTTCTACAATATGAATGAAAGCACTCAAATGGTGTGCGAGATCTCTTTTCATGTTCCCATTTTGCCATTTTTGATTTCATTGGGTTATTTTAAATCTAGAGCGATCTCTCCTGTCTTTTCCTTATCTCCATCACAAGAAACTTTTCAAAGTAGAGGTTTTATTGATTCTTAATTTTCCAGTAGCCCCTCCTCATGTTTCAGCAGATAACTCTGGACCAGGATCGGCTGTTATTTCCTGGCTTCAGTCCAAAATTTCCCCTGAAAATAAATACATAAAATCTCCATCCTTCCCATACTATGGAATCAATGTGCATAATATCGAAGAAACACCTGGCTATATGATATGATGCAGAAAGCTAAGCTTTTGATATTAATTGTAAGTAGGTTTTCCTTCTTAGCATGCATTGTTTAAAAAATATGTTGTGGCTGTTATTGTGGCTGTTGTAGTATCCCATACTGGAATCTGTGTCAGAATCATAAAAAATGCTACATGAGAAGTGGACCTGGAAAGACATTTTCCTAGAACTTATCAGAAGTAAACTTTCTATGAACAAACTAATAAAATTCATCCTTCTGAAGGCAGCAGTCAATGCCTCCTTCTTAGGAACCATCAAAATCTGTGGCTTGCGCACATTGTTTCCCCAAATATGATATATTTTGTCCAGTGTGTCAAATACATCAGATCTTGTTTCATGAAAGTCAATTTCTGCCACCCTTCTCTCTCTCTTCTTTTTAAATTTTTTTTACGTGGAAAGTGGCCATCAGCTATACCTCTCAAGCCTGAATTTTCTGCTTTCAATGGCGTTAGTGGGGCATCACAAAAAGCGCTGTGCTTCAGAGTTGGTGTCATAATGGGCCAACTTTCTCTTTAGACCTGCACTGTGTTGTGTTGAGGTTTTTCAACTATAAGATAGTTCTAGCATTTCAAACATCTCGTCTTCATTCCGAATATTTTTGTAAGAAAATGGTCCTTTGGTAAAGGTGCCTGGCTTGGAGATTCTTTAGAATAGGCAGGTAATCATTATTGAGGGCAGAAAAATCTTAAATGAAAAAGGTTGTGTCCATAGGAGAGTATTGTAACTGATGTGTTCTTGGCTAGGTAGCTGCACGGGTAAGATTTAGGTATGGCAGGTACAAACATGGTCTGTATAGTAGTGATGTGAAATAACAAAGACTTTCTACAATGAGCAGTCATTTGAGAAATAATTAGCTCTCCAGCTTTATGATAAGTATACAGGGGAATCAAGAACCCTGTTTTGGAGTCTTATGAAACAATTTGATTGAATAATTAAAACTACTTCATTGCCTATTTAGTGAATATATATTTGTTCGTATAGAATCATACAATCATAGAATGGTTCGGGTTGGAAGGGACCTTAAAGACCATCTAGTCCAACCCCCCTGCCATGGGCAGGGACACCTCCCACTAGACCAGGCTGCTCAAAGCCCCATCCAGCCTGGTCTTGAACACTTCCACGGATGGGGCATTGACAACTTTCCTGGGCAACCTATTCCAGTGCCTCACCACCCTCATCATAAAAAGTTTCTTCCTTATGTCCAGTGTAAATCTACCCTCTTTCAGTTTAAAACCATGCCCCCTTGTCCTGTCATTACAGCCCCTGGTAAAAAGTCCTTCTCCATCTTATAAGCCCCTTTTATATATTGAAAGGCTACAATAAGGGCTCCCACACAGATTAACAGAAGGGTGTATCCTGGAAATGTCAAGTCTGTTTCCCAAGACTTTGTTAGGACACTCCACAGACAGACAGACATGGATTTCTCTCTTGTAGGCTTAATTCCAAATTGCTGAATTTTTTGAGCACAGTAGCCCTAACATCTCTCTATAGCCTTTGGAAAGCATTTCCAGGGGACAATTCTTCCCATCCCACTGGGCCTCTGGAGGTGTCTCTTTCCAGATCCTTAAGCAACTAAATAAAATGAAATAGGTTGAACATAAGCCAAAGTCTACAAATATGAGAGCAATTTGATGAATATTTGATGAAGTTTACTCCTAATGGACCAATAGAAAGACTATATACTAATTATGTGCAGGTTATGTTCACTCAGGAGGCACATAAGCAGTCATCAGGTCTGTACGTAGGGCTAGATGTCATACTTTTAAACGTGTTACTTGTTAAGGGGCTGAATTGTGTAGATTTCCCCCTTTTATCTAATACTTGTATAATTTAATTCAAATTCATACATTTTTTTTCAGGTGGAGAGGAATATTCTGTATTGCTGATGCAATTGGTTTTATTGTTATTCTTGGCACACAGCCATTTAATTGGTTTGAACGAACACTAGTTGCAGGGCCTGATAAGTAGGATGATTGTCGTCAAAAGTCATTTAGTGATTTACTTTCACAGAGCACAAACTCCCTTTAATTCACATTAAAAGGATAAGGCCAGATTTCCGTCTGGTGTAAATCAGAGAAAAATGCTGCCTGTTGTGAATGTGTGTCTTTTGTATTTAATTAATTGCTTGAAGATTTTTTTTGTAAGCCCATTGTGGGATTTGTACAATCTCATTTAGTCCATCCTTGCTTCTGAAATTCTTCTATTAACCTCGGTGGATACTTGCTGTTTCTTGTATATCTTTGTGATGGGAGGCTTGGAACTGAACACTGCTTGCAAGGTGAGACTATATTGATTTAGACAGTGGTTTAGTGCTTTCAGGTCTTTTCTCACTCCAGTGCTTCCTCAGTCCAGTACTTCCTCATATTCTGTCAGCTTTTTGGAGTGATGCTGAACATTGTGCAAATGTTCTTATTTTGCTGACCGTATCAATACTTAAATGATTTCTTTCAAGACTGTACTTGATAATGTGGAGTTTCCTCTGTTTTGTGTTGTCCATTCAACCAGCATTTGTTAGGTCTGTGTGCAGTTTTTTCTCAACCTTATCTTAGGCTGCTGTTTTGACTGTCAAATAACGTTGTGCCACTTGTAAACTTGCCCTGCTCATTCTCTTTTCCAGATCATTAGTCAAGACATGGAGCAGTAGCCTGCATCTTTAGGCACTGTGCAGTTAATCTTTGGCCTGAGTGAAAAGTAAAACCCGTATTCCCACTTTTTTTGCCTGCATCAGTGACAACAGAAGAACCTGAGGCAGTTGAGAAGGTGGCTAAAAAAATCTTGTCCCTGTAGACTTTAGCATTGGTTGAAGTTTAAATCAGTTTGGATAAAAAATTATGCTGTGAGCAGCCGTGGTGGCATCAGAATCTCGGGGTGGTTCCAAGAAACCTGTTGGAGTTGCAGGAGTGGAGTCCATGGATGAGTGTTTGCTGCGGCGTACAGAGCCATGCGCTTGTTATCTGGACTCTAACCACCCCAGGCAGCCACTGATTGACAGCTGACCGCTTGGATGGGAGGTGCAGTGTCAGCTAAGGTGATGGGTGCATGTCCTCCTCTCTACTGTATGCATAAGCCTGGCTGGTGCACCGGAGATCGTACACAGCAGAATCAATTGCACTGGGATCAGGGTAAGGCTCTCTGTACTTTTTTTTCCTCTTTCTTCCATCAGTCTTTCTAGTCATTACTAGAAAGGGGTATTTCTGCACATAGCTTGTCATCACTGCAGCTCATTCAACAAGCGTGGGGTAGCATGAAAGTCCAGAATCCTTGGAAACTCTGCTGTCTTTGCTGTGTTATATTCCCACAACTTCAACAGAGGATGACTAAGTCCTAGCATCTTTTACATTCCCAAATGATTGCCCGGCTCCTAGTCAGCTATGGGCTTTCCACTCTTCTCGTGCTGCTGAAATATTGATGCTGCTTCATTGCAAAAGAGCTACTTAATGCCCATGTTTAAGTACAAGAGCCCTATGTGAGACTTTCCCTTCTGTAGTTATCTCACCCCTCAGATGCACATAGGCAGCTTGTGGAGGGAACGGGTTGGGGTGTGGGGGGAGAGAATGTCTGAGCAGATGGGGAAAAAATAGGATCAGATATCAAAACACCAGGATAGGAGTCCCAGCTGAGAAATCTGAACAAAAAGAAGTGTTTCATTAGTTGGAAGGGGATGGTTATGTCTAGTCCAATTTGGCAAGGAAGATCCACTTACTTTTCAACATTTCGCTAGGGCAGCTTCTGAGGGGGTCATTCCTGCAGGCCTGTCTCCCCTCCCAGGTTTGTCTTTAATTACGAACTGTAGAAGTATGCTGGGGGTACCTTTGGGGAGGCGATACAAGGGATGCTGGAAGGCTCTGTGCTTGTTCACTGAGGCACGAGAGCAAATTCTGTGCACGTTTCAAGGCAGGAGCATGCCTGGTTGGCTGCCTCTGCCTCAAATGCTGCAGTCCTACCTTACCATTCACTCATACAGCCTGTATGCTAGCCCCTTTGCAGCTGCCTCCTTCCCTCCATCCACCAAAGCAGCCTCAGCACCTCTTGAGCCTGAATTTGTTGTTGTTCAAATCAAAAAGCCCAGTGTCTTAGAGCATCCTAGCGAGATCCCGGTAGGACTCTCAGTGCTAACGCATTCACTTTATTACTGGTGAAAATGAATCTTCTTATACCTCTTGGCATCACACTTTGGTTTCTCAGCCCTGCATCACATTAGCAAGGGGTTGTCAGATTGTGCTTGGATAGAAATAACGTGTGCTCCTATTTTGCTGCTAAATTGTGGGCTTTTAAGTTTATAGCAGAAACTGGTGTTAATCCCTAAATACATGACTTTATACTCCATGATCTTCAGTTTTATCCTGCCTGTTTTACTCTTAGCCCACCTGTATAATACTCTAATCTTCCTCTGCACTGACACAGCCTTTGAATCTTGTGATATGTTCTAGTTTCATTAGCATGTTTTCGTTTTCTTGTGCCAAGGTCGTTAATGAAAGTATTAAATAAGATCAGTTCCAAGGTCCCAAGCTTGAAGAGGCCTTAATTGGTTGTGCAGGGTACATTTTGTAGATAAACAAAGGACACAGCACAGATCCTCATGGGAGCAAATCAGCCTAATCCTGCTGACTTCTGTGGAGTTATTCTGGTTATTCAGAGGATGCTGTTTCATTTCAGTCTTTTGTCCTGCACACTGATAGCAAAACAGTCCCTTGTTCTATGGCCTGAGCAGCTTTATATGGACAATGAAATCTGATTTGGAAGCAGCATGGTTGTATGGATAACACTGCTGTTGAGGTGGAGGCAGGACAGAAATCCTAGTCTTACTGCCGAGTGCATTTTGCAGCAACTTTGTAAGGAAAAAAAAAAAAAGCGAGAGGGTCTTGTGCAGATGTGGGAAGAGGCGGTGGATACATCAGCCGAATGCCCTGAATAGCCAGATAAGGAGCCTCACAGAAATGCTGTACGTTCTCGGGGGCATAGAGTCAGAAATGCATTGTGCTTCTGGTGTGACTCAAACAGCCACTTGTGAAAAACAGATATGTCTTTGTTTAAAGCATTAGTCAAGCTTATTGCACGTCTTCTGGTGTATGGAATACTATTACCATGATTCATGTGTACCTTTTACCTTATTTTATGCACAGACTTAATTGCACTTCCTGTGGAATGAGAAGATATTTTTGATAATTTTTTAAATAAATAGCATGGAGTACATAGAGTGAAACATTGGGCAAAAAAAATATTACTAAGCATCTGAAAAGCAGTTAAGAGTATTAAAACCTGTGGGCTCCAGGAAGGTTATCTGCCCCTCCGTAACCCCCAAGAGCTGTTGTGCCGTAGCACATCAGACCTTTTCCTGCCCTTTTCTGTCTGTCTTCTCTTTATTATACTGAAGCTTTGGGGAAACACAAAGGAGAAGAATAAGAAGTTACTTTCCAACTTACAGGCATTAACCCAGCGCAGATGTCCTTTTGCCTTTTCCTCAGGTTTGGGTCTTCATTCTCACAAACTTTCCAGACCTAAACAAATCTGAAGTTACAAGGATTTCATCTTCCCAAATTTTTGCTGGTCCCCTGAGCCTGTTGTATAAAGGCGGGGCTTTTCTGGTAACTCAGGGACAAGCTTATTAAACACAGCATGGATTTTTAGATACCCAGGGAAGGAGCAGGAGCATAGAAGGCTATTAACTGGAGAGAGGCTTCAGGGGGGATGCGTGACTCTGTTAGGAGAGTCGATGGCTGCTTTCAGTATGGGGTAGCAAAGTGCATGAGAGGCAAATCAGTAAGTGGGCACCTTTAGGGCTGTCCTCACTTTGAAGAAGATTACTGTCAAGCTTGCTGCCATCAGACAAAATCAGATTTTTTTTAAATGAGGGTAAGGACAGGGGAGGAAAAATGCATCCTATTCCTCTAGAATGCTGTCCCCAGAATAGACACAAGCACACTCCCACTCAGTATGCGCACCACCAGAGACCTGTGTTGATGCACAGGCTCCATGCTAAGGGAATGCACTACTTTTGGCATAAGTTCATTTGAGTCCAGCAGGTCAACATTGCAAAATGACAGGAAAGCTGCAGAGAATTCCCTATAACAGCTGTCAGAATTGCTTTCCTTTGGCAAGTGTCTGCATAGCCTGAGCTCAGCAATTTCCCTCATAATAATAATTTATGCTGGCTCAAAGCTGAGGGCATTAATTAAATTGTAAGCCAGCAACATGTCTCTAGAAGTTTTTCCCCCTTGTTGACTAAGCACTGCTAGAATAAGATAACTTTTCCTTCCAACAATGTGGTTTTCCTTTAGCTGTGGATTTCTTTGATGTAATGCCCTATCATCTGGGGAAGCAGCTCAGTGGAGGAGGAGGCAACCAGCTTTGTGATGGACATGGAAGGGTGTTCTCGGGGGATGCAGCAGATTTCTTGTGGTGTATGATCTTATTTGTTTTGAAGAGAGGTATTTTTATCATTTCTGAACATGTGTAGTGTAATATCATCTGATATCCTTTGGAATGGTCCCTTCCCCAGTCTATGAGGTAGAGTGATGCTCCAGCTGGGATTCAGAGAGAACTGGAGCAGTCAGGTCTTCAGCAATACTATGCAGCAGTAGGACATCTTACGTTTTCGTGATGCCCCAGCTGGGATTCAGAAAGAACCGGAGCAGTCAGGTCTTCAGTAATACTATGCAGCAGTAGGACATCTTACCTTTTCGTGATGCCCTGGTACCATTCCTGCAGCCTAACTCTGTTTCCTTTATTTTTATCACAATGAGAGTCCTAACTAGCATTGCATCCCTCATCTGCCTTTTTCCTGCGCTAAGCACTTGCTAGTGATGTTGACAAGAGGCAGCCTTCTCAAAAGGTCATCAGCTCCAGACTTCAGTACAGGATTGCAGTGGTAAATCAGCTTGCCACCAGCCAGGCTACCGATGACCAGCACTGGGCTGTTTGCCAGAGCGCAAGAAGGCAGGTAATGGCCACAGACAAAACCAGGTAGCTGGCAGATCTCTCTCTTGGTTCAGAAGGCCAAAGGAAGGAGGTGGAAAAGCTTGTCTCTCCTTGTCTTGAGCTACATCTGAATGTGCAGTATTGCCCTTTGTCATTCCTGTATTAGTGTTTAAGCTGTAGTTCCACTGTTGCACCAATCCTTAGGCTTAAGCAGCTCTCTGAGTGCACTGGAGAAGGAATTGCCATTCCCAGCTGGACACAGTTATTATTGTTTATTGTGTATTGGGTGTTCATCTCAACGCTGTTAAACTCAGAGCAAGTTTGTGAAATGCACTGTACATAACTCCTATCCCTCTCATATCCATCCAGCTGGAGTTAGGCATGGAAAGGGAAAGACAAAAAGCCTTCTCCTGGCTCATCCCTTACTGTGGGACATCACTTTTGTTCCATTATTTCCCCACATTCTTTGCATTCTTTCACAGTCGGGGCTGGGTCTGGAGCGAGAACCAGCCAGACCACGAGCCTCCTGCAAAGCCACTGGCCTGCGGCACAAGGATGAACCTTAGTGAATATTCACCTGCAGTAGAAGGGGAAGTGTGCCTTGTGGAGTATCTCCCTCTCACAACTGAAGGATTAGGGATCTGTGTCTGCAAAGGAGAGACAAATATCTTCTCTTCAAATCTATTCCCTTTCGATGATAGGGAGAGGAAAGGTTCGCTCTGCCCATTGAAAAAGGCAGGACCAGCAGTAGATTTGGTCCCTGAACTCAGGACATCATATTACCTACCTTCCCATGTGAATTTTACCATTCGTGTTCCCCCAAATCTGGGCAGAAGCTTCCTAGCACACTTCCAGGAGGATGTGACACACATTTTAAGGTACACGGTATGCCTCGTATGTACAGTAATGGGCTCACTCCCATTTCGGTTGCAAGCTTTCACTGCCAAATATTTGGGAGTAGCTTAGCTCCTATGGTAATGCAGGTATACATCTGCCAGGATGGATCTGCTCTGAATGATGTTTGCTTTCTCCAAGCATTTGTCCTTTGAAGCATTTGTCCAAAGGAGACACTTCCTTTGGTATGCCCAGCAAAGGACAGCTTGAGAAATCACAGCAACCTGCTCCAAGACAGCTTCTGAGCTGAAAGGATGAAGGTGGCCAAAACACTGCATCCCACCGTTAGGGAGAATGAAGCTGGGAATGTTGGTTTTATCCCACTCAAAGAAAGCAAAGTGAAACAGAAGCCTCACAGCCTTTTGTATCAACCTAATTGAATAGAAAAATGAAGGACATCAAGTAATCCGGACTTTATAGCTGAAATCTAATCTCTGTCAAAGCATTTCAAGGGTGTGCATCATTCCTGTTTAAAGGCATTATAGTCCTGGTAACAGAACTTGCATGCTAATTTGCGCTGCCCTTGCCACACAGTACCCTGGTGATTTTATTTGTCTTCATTCTGCATCGTGAGGGAGGCTGAGCCCACATTAAAACTCACAGTCCAGTGGAGAAATTCTGCCTGCCTCACCCAGATGTGTCAGTTCGCTGTTAAGAGACTATAAGCAGTTTAAAGGCAATAATGTGAGGTGGAGTCATGAGTGTTTTCGAGCATTGCTGTGCAACAGGCAGTGCTGCCCTGCCCACAGTATCTTTGGGAAGCTCCTATCACTTTGTCATCATGAGCGTACTCAGCACATCAGAGGGAGTATCCCTGTGGGTATGCAATTACTGCTGTAGTTGTTTGTGTAGTCCCTTCCATGCCTCCATCTCAGCCCTTTCCAGAGTTACAGAAGCTGGGGAGGACATTAGGATCTTCCTAATGAATAATTGTTTGGAGGCTAATACAGCTGCATTTGTGCTCACAGGAAGGCTTTGCTCGCCCCGAGTAGCTGCAGATACAGGAGGCTGTTGGACACAGCCCCTGGTCTCATCATCTTCCACTGCAGGGATGTCACTTACGTGCTGCTGATGACCTCTGGCCCTAAGAAGTATCACGTTTCTCTCATGGAGTTTTTCAGGCTTTGTCTGATTCATGAATTAGATTTAACCCCTGCTTCAAGCACTGCTTGAGAGCTTGTTAAAACTGAACGTTAAACATCTACGTTATATTCCAACACATCATTTAACTTCTTTCCTTCTGCACTTAATGCAGCATCTTGCTTTTGTTTAAAGTCCACTTCCTCGCCTGTTTTTATGGTGTATGCCCACACAATGTTTAAATGATTGAGATTGCTATGTGACAGATATTTAAAATATTTAAATTGCAAGCCAAGGACTGATTTATAACATCATTTTATCTGAAATCATTAGGAATCCTGAAGCACTTGTTGAGCCTTAGGCCTGAAACCCTGCTCAGCTCTGTTTCAAACTTCAGAAGCTCAGCTTTCACCCACAGATCTAAAGTTCCTAAATGTTACAACTGCCTCAGTTTATGAAAAAAATGGAGATTGCGTTAACAGATGTCATACAGTTTAGACTCTTAATTCCTTGTTAAATACCTCAAAAGCATCATTAAAGTCTGTGGGAGCTGGGCACTCAGGTGCACTGGCTGATGGATTCTGATGCCAGGAGGCAAAGGCAAGCCAAGCCAAGCCACAAGCCAAGCACATTTCACCCTCCAGATCCTTTTATCAGGTCCTTTCCTAGGGCACAACTTGTTGTTTACAACAAAGGAAATATTACAACTGAAACACAGTCCCCAGGGGGCACTTCCCTGTCTCCGTTAAGCGAAGGAAATAAGACACACCTTCCATGTGACCTGAGAAACTGCCTTCTAATGTGCCACACGGACCTGAGGTAGGCAGAGATGCCAAAACCATCCCTAGGCTGCTGCTCTGTCTTGTAAAAAGCTCCAGCGTCTACTAATGCATGGGAGCTCCCGGACACTGAGATGTAAAAAAGCAACGCAATGCTTTTGAAGATCCCACCAGGCCCCTTGTCCGATCCAAAGGTCACGTACTGCTATAAAGTGTCTTGAAATAAGAAAAGCAATCCTTCTTCATGATGAGTTCAAAGCAACGCTGCACACTGCCACGGATACGCTACTCTGTTTATAATGTGGATCATTTCCCACCAGGTGCAAACTAGATCTCCACGTCGTGGAGATGTGGCACCAGCCCTTAAAGCACTTTGGCTTCGGTGGCAGCTGGGGCTGATATCACCTTGTGAGGGGTTCTCAGAAGTTGGCAGGAGCAGTTTTCAATGGGACAGCAGGTCTCTATTCCTCTGGTTTACAAATTCTGTCCTTAGGTTGGTCTCCATATTCAAAGTTGTGTTACTGACAAGGTCAATATTTTATCAACATAGTTGTATCTGCACCTGCATCTGTATCTCAATTTTGAGGACGACTGGTACTTCAGCTGAACATCCATGATTCCTGGACTTCTGGCAGCTCAGTTCTGAGTTTCAATTTATGAATTCAACTATGATATTCATCCTGCGTTTTTTATGCAAGCCATGAAATATTTTTAAATAAAGCTCTTTTGTTAACAATAGGTTAAGTTGCAATGCTTTTTTCGCCCATTATTTTATTCAGAACTTGCTTTTGACAAATGCTAAACAATTTGAAGGAAGGAAACATCTTCCATCCCTTCCGAGATCATCGCCACCCTGTCAGGCTTATGAGTAGACTACAGGGGAACCCTACACCTGGACTCCCGGAGGCTGCCGCATCCCACTGCCTGCAGCGAGGCTCTGGGCAAGGTGCTCAGGCCAGGCCAGGCCAGGCCACGGCAACAGGACCCTCACTTAAAGAAAACATCAAAAATATACCCGTTAAAATCACTTGCAGAATGGTGCCCAGCTCTAATCAGCAAAGGTGATCAAAACAACTGGAAAAGCTGGGAAAAGCCTGAGGAGGGCTCTCCAAAGGTGGTGGTTTTGAAATCTTCCCTTATATAACTTGTTGAAGTGACCAAATATGAACTAGGTCCAGCAAACTCATTCAATTTTTTATTCTATAAATAGTTTCCTTTCTCCAGCGGCATGAGTTTAAGGCTTAATAGTGGTTTGGCAGTTTGCAGGGAAAAACCGGAACACTCTGCCAGTTTGCTGGGAGGGAGGAGCAGAGGGATGGTGAAACACCCCACGACTCATTCCCACTGGAGCCTACTGACTTAAGGTTTGAACTTAACCCTTTTGTGGGATTCAACATGTCCGATTATTCGGAAAACAGAGAAAAGCCTGAACCCGAGGGCAGGCTGCCTTCCCCAGCGCCCTGCCTGTCGGCGTCACTCAGTGCTGGAGCCTCCCCGCTCTCCCCGCGGGGCTTCAGCTCCTCCGCAGGACATCCCTGCCGTTTTATGCACACCCATTTCTGCACAGTTTTTTCAAACAGGGGAAAAACACCCAAAATGTTTTTTGGGTTTTTCTTTTTTTAAATGATTCTCCCTTGTATGACTTCCTTTCCCAGCTCAGTTCTGTGTTGCTAACTGGAAATGTAGAGTTAAAGGAGGCAGTACTGGAGTTACTGAAGAAGACAGGCAGGAAAGAGAAAACAATGGCTTGGATAAAAACCATTCGCCCAGATAGAAAATGGATAACCAGTCTGAGAGGGATGAAGAGGGATCCCTGAGCTCCAGCCCCTGGCTGGGGGGCTGCTTTGGGAAGGCTGGTGAGAGGCGGGCGAGCCGAACGGCGAGCGTAGGAACCCGGCAGCAAGGGAGGGAGCCGGGGGCTGCTGGGGTGTGTCGGCGGGAAGCTGGAGATGGAGGAAGCCGGCTGTGAGTGATGCCGGCTGCTCCTGCGACTCCCGAGGATGAGCAAACGGGACTTGCCCGGGCTGGGAACAGAGAGGATACATGTAGGTAAGGGAATACGCTGGGAGAAGCATGTGCGCGCCTGGGGGGTTACACGTTGCCCATGTGTCCCTTCGGTGTTTGGTGGGGATGAATAAAACAGGTTTCTTGGGGGGAAGCTGCAGATTCATAGCAATTGACTGGCAGAAAACAAACCTTTTTCTGGGGGAGCTGAAGTAGCTGTAGTTGGTCACAGTTTAGTGTGAGCCTTGGCAAACCCTCCAGGAAAGGAGGGACGCGAGCCCCTCTGCTCAGTGAGCAACATCCCTGCTGAGACTCCAGGAGGGGGACAATGTCTATGGCCCAGCAGTCACAGCAGGACCAGATGGACAGAATCACAGAATGGTTTGGGTTGGAAGGGACCTTAAAGATCACCTAGCTCCAACCCCCCTGCCATGGGCAGGGACACCTCCCCTAGACCAGGCTGCTCAAAGCCCCATCCAGCCTGGCCTTGAACACTTCCAGGGATGGGGCAGCCACAGCTTCCATGGGCAACCTGTTCCAGTGCCTCAACACCCTCACAAGAAAGAATTTCTTCCTGATGTCCAATCTAAATCTACCCTCTTTCAGTTTGAGGCTGTTACCCCGTGTCCTATCATTGCACTCCCTGATAAAGAGTTCCTCCCTATCCTTCCTGTAGTCCCCCTTTAGGTACTGGGAGGCTGCTCTAAGGTCTCCCCGGAGCCTTCTCTTCTCCAGGCTGAACAACCCCAACTCTCTCAGCCTGTCCTCATAGCAGAGGTGCTCCAGCCCTCGGATCATCTTTGTGGCCCTCCGCTGGACTCATTCCAACAGGTCCACGTCCTTCTTGTGCTGAGGACTCCAGAGCTGGATGCAGAAAAGATTCTCATTTATTGCTTACTGTTGTTGGTCTGCAGCTCAAAAATCACACAAACACATCAGAGTCATCCCTGCCTCTTCTCGGAGGGGGCCCTGGAGGGAGGTCCTTGGAGGGCAGTGGAGCCGCTCAAGTTGTAGACCTGCTTCGTGTCACTGGCACGACTGCCCATGCAAAGCGAGTACACCGAGGGGTCTGTGCCTCCGCCTGACCCGAGGCACCTCTGAGCGCAGCCTGTGCTCTCCTACGCAACAGGGAGAGCCTGCAGGGCTGCTGCTCCTTCCCACCGCCACCACAGGTGCAGCTCGCCCTTTCCTTTCAGGAATGTACCCCGCTCAAACAGGAAAGGGAGGAGTACCCACCCCAGGTGACACCTGAGAGGATCAAACAAGGAGAAAGAAACCTCTCAAGATTCTCCTTTTCGTGGGTGGCCCCTGCTATGGCAGGAGTGGGGTTCACTCCTCAGTAAGTCACACCGCCGATGTTCACCTCCCACAGTTCTGCCTGGGTTTGCTTGTGTCCTCATGTACTAACATGGCCCAGACGATCCACACAGCACGCCAGTTGTCCTGGCTCTTCTTCCTCGTTCCAAAAGTGTTTTGCTATTGAGTTTCAGTCCTCCTGTGTTCTCGCCCTAGGATCTCACCTCCCCTTAATAGTGTTTTCTACTCTAGGGCAGGTCATCATCGTGGTCATCTAGTGTTCAGGTCTCTGTCCATGTTGTGGGGCACCTGTACGATGCCTGTGGAAATAGGATTCATTGACAACTCAGCGGGCACAGATTTTGCCTGTTGCCCCTTGCCTGCCATGAATGCTCTGTGTGACCCATGTGTAAGGCTGGACAGGCAGAAAAGATTTTCCCCAAAGACAGTGTCCTGCATTGCTGGGGTGCAGTCCTTGGCCAGGCATTTCCACCAAGTAGAAGCCCTGTTCTTAAATACCTTAAGAGTGAGGTGTTTTCCATTCATAAACATTACTGAGATCCTTCATCATTGGCCTTTTCTCATTTTCATTCATTGTGCAGAGAAGAATGTCTTATTTTTTTTTAAAAGATAAGGAGGATGTAGGTTGTTAATTAACGAATGTATTAAATATTTCATCAAGGAAATTGTTTTAACAGGCACTCCTGGTTTCATGCGATAACTTAGGTGAAAAGTGTTGCTTGAGGGAAAACGTGATATTCTTATGCCAAGACAAAATGTCTCCCAGCCCAAGTCATTACATTTGCTTGGCCATGACCCTGGTCAGAAGAGTAGTGAAACTAGTTCATAAATTGACTTTTATATCAGTGGCCTGATGAAAGATCAGAGTCTGCAGACTTTAAAGATTGTGCATGGCACTATTTTGCAGAAGTTGTGCCGTTAATATTAATATCCTGGCCAAATTTTTATGCAAATAATTAAAAGTTGCCATATGGACTGTCCCCTGCATGTGGAACGAAACCTGGTCCTACCAAAGGCGATGCTGAACTTCACAAACGTTTGGGGTTGGATTCTCATCTGGGGTAAACTGTGTTTGATACGTTGACTTCATTGTGCCTGCATTTGATATGTCTACGTGGAAGTTAATGGTGGTTTGGGCTGTGTTTAGACACTTACATATGACTTACGTTATGTTATTTACATAGACAACAGTATATAGGAATACAGTATGCTCTTTGTAGTCTGATAAATTGCCAGTGAGCTTGCAGGTCTGATGCAATGTACCTGTGAGCAGGGACAGCTGAATCAGGGAGTGAAAATGAGCTGTCAGAGAAGATGTCATGAAAGCAGCCTCAGCCTGCAGTGCCAGCTCCTCTCACCTTTGGCTGCAGGGGAAGAGGCGGGGACACGTTCTCTCTTCTCCCATGATTTAGTGTCTAAAACGACTGCATTAGTGACTGAAAAAATGAGAAATAAAAAAAAATCTGTTTCTCTATTACAGAATCACAGAATCGTAGGGGTTGGAAGGGACCTCTGGAGGTCATCCAGTCCACCCCCTCTGCCAGAGCAGGGTCACCTAGAGCAGGTTGCACAGGAACGTGTCTAGGTGGGTTTTGAATGTCTCCAGAGGCAGAGACTCCACCACCTCTCTGGGCAGCCTGTTCCAGTGCTCTGCCACCCTCAAAGCAAAGAAGTTCCTCCTCATGTTTAGGTGGAACTTCCTGTGTTCAAGTTTGTGCCCATTACCTCTTGTCCTGTCACTGGGCACCACTGAAAAGAGCTTGGCCCCATCCTCCTGACACCCACCCTTTAAATACTTATAAGTGTTGATGAGATCCCCCCTCAATCGTCTTTTTTCCAGACTGAAGAGACCCAAATCCTTCAGCCTTTCTTTGTAAGAGAGGTGTTCCAGTCCCCTAATCATCTTCGTAGCCCTATTCTGTTTGAGACATTGATCTAATGGTATTTTGGGAGGATTACAGCAGTACAGAGTAAGTGGTTTGACATCAAATAGTTTTGTCATAAGTTGTGAAGTAAAAAGAGGAGAAAAGAAATTTCTGTTCTTTCCTCTTTACCAAAAATTGTTGCCCTCTTTCTTGGCCAAACAGAGAGGATAATTCAGTTACAATGGGCTTGTTCCCCTCTCACACGCAGCAACACAAATCAATAACTCTACCATCTGCATGGGAAGTCAAACCACTGTAATTATAGATATATTGCTGCAGTTATGCCGTATAATCTCCCATGTGGATCCTCTTATTACAGGATAAAGAGTGACTTTTTTTCAGCTTAGTTTAAACTACCTCTTAAGAAACATCAATTGTGTTGAAAATGGCCATGGTTCATATTGGAAGAGAAATGGTCACATGGGGAATTATGTTGCCAGCATGATTAATTAAATTCACACCTTCCTTTATACTGGTGTAATTCCCCTTACCCGTGGTTAGTGTCAGGTTCATGGCAGTGTTAATCCTTCTCACAGCCTTTTTAAACTTCTGTTGAGATTCTGCTGCTAATGAGCCGTCCAAGCAGGGAACCTTATTTCTGACATTTTAACAGGAAGGTCTTTCTGCTGCTGCACCGCGGCTGGGCAGAGCCAGAAGTCGCTGGTGCAATCATCTCCCTCAGACCTCAAAGCAGCGGACAGTGTCCAACGAACATTACTTTTCCCAGTTTTGCATCCCTTTTTATTTGTGCTTGGTACAAAAAAATGAAATCTTGGCCTCACTGATGCCAGTGGCAGAAATCAGAGAGGGTGGGAGCGGGACAGGTTCTTGGCCACAGACCGCAGAGGAGTTCTCCGGGAATTACCTTTGTCTCAGTTCCCAGCCCTGGGCTCACTCTGTCCAGCAATGGTTTTCTTCTAAAAGAATTAGTGGTTTCAGTAAATCTTCCCCCATGAGATGGGTTAGTTTTATCAGCTCTGATGGGATGCAAGCGTATGCACAGAAACTCGCTCAAGTCTCTGCATGAAGGCTGAGCTCGGGCTGGCAATAAGGACTGATTTTTAGCCCCAGGGCCATTTCTCCTGGTTGTTTGTCATGACCTGCTACACCTTAGAAACCAGAATGATCCCCCTCCCATTTCTCAATCTGATTGGCAAAAAAGATGCCGTATTGGCAAATATTATAGTCAGCGGTCTCGGTGCCAGAAGGGCTGTTTGTTCTTAGCAGATCCTCCTTGGCTGGCAGGACACGGCACACCGTGCCACCGGTGGTGACCTGCCCCGGGGACAGAGCAGTGCCGAGAGCCCGCTGTCGGCTGTTGGAAGTGCTTGCCTTTCGGGTGAGTTGATGCCTTTTTATTTTGTTTAAAGGAAAACAGATATAAAATGGGTACTCTTCATGTGTTTATTACATATACACGTTCCTGGTTTTATTCTGTCAAGGAAATGAAATCCTGTGGGTTTTCTTTAGGGTATGCCAACCTTTGAAAACCTAGGTTAGAAAGAAGTGCAAAATGTCTTTTAAAGACGCTGAAAACACTGTGAGTGAGGATGAACCAAGAAATAGCTTCTGCCTCCTAACTTGATTATGTCAAGGTTCAACAGCTGAAATCTGAGGTCAGAAATCTGCGTCCTGCATCCTAGGGTTCTGGTAGGTTTAAATCGGAGATAAAATGATGCCCATCATTGAAGAGGAGAGCTGTTTTATTTCTTTTTTTTTAAAGGGAGAATGTGCTCAATTATACTGTCACTGAACCAGTTTTGACCAGTGCCTTATTATACGTAAAAAGTGTTAAAACCTGAATCCCACTTTCTCCATAAGGAAGTGCACAGAATTCCCCTACTGCTTTCTTTGGTGGAGGACAACACACGATACCTGCGCAGGGATGACTCCAGCTTAGAAACAGTGCCATACGCACAGATCAGAGCTCAGTGGGGCACTGACATATAAAGCCAGGGGTGGTTTTTGTCCCTCTCCTGACACAGCTTTCTCTCGCGTGAAGGTGTGAGGCAAGCTGGAGCGTATTCCTTGCACCATTCTTAAAGCACAGCTCCACATTTTTTTTGTCCCGTACAAGACGATACCATTCCAGCTCGCATCCAGACCCGAAGGGTTTCTGTGATCAGACTTGCTCCTCTTTCTCAGCCTCCAGCAAGCTTAAACCCTCTAACTCTGCAAATAGACCTCAAAGGCCTCGCTGCGTGAGAGCTGACCTGTAAACTCGATCATGCCTATTTGTGATGCAATACGCGACCTTCCTTTAGCTGCGATTTTTCAGGGACTAGCTCAACATTGTGCAACCAGCTCTACAAGCCCTTAGGAGTATGTCCCTTTCTGCTCCAAACTCAGATGAACTTCTTTGACCCTGCCTTCACTGATAACAGCGCACAGCAGGGATGGGGAAGATACACACCTGAAGCATGAATGTGCCGCACTCTTCCTGGAGAGAAGGAAGCGCATCACAGCTGATGGACGTCGATCACCTCTGCGTGTTACTGTGTGGATGGATGATGTACAGGAACGTGCAATAACGTGCCCTTCCCTACAGTCTCTGTCGTTCCTTTTCCCTTGAGGGATTCTTACATACCAGACCTGCTTCCTCAATACTTTTAAATAATTTTATTGACCTGGTACGTTTGGCATGCAGCGGTGATACTGCTGATCTGAGTCACCGCCGTGGGATGAGGTAATGCTGCTCAAGGCTTCCCCGCGTGCTGGGGTGGCGGCGGCTGCTCTCCCCCGTAGGAGTGGTGACCCAGAGACGGTGTGGCTGATCGCGGGGGGCTGTCCCTCACTCCTGCAGGAGGCTACTACACTTCCCTATTCTTCATTAAATTGATTAACCCCGTTTCTTCAGGATTTCTTTGTCTTTTCTTCCCTGTATGGCATGCAGGCAAATGCTACATTAGCTCTTGCTTGTTAATGGGGACACAGATTAATAAATCAACGTTTTCTTCTTACACTGAGTGTGAGCATTTCCCCTGTGCCACAGGTCCTCCCTGCCTTCTCCGCAGGGTGTAAGCTCCCACCACACACTAGGAGCAAGCCTTCACCAGTGGCAGCTCCACGTGTCACATTGCTCCATGTCAGCAAGGTGTCCCTTTTCCCTCGGGGGTCCCCACGCTGCCTCTGCTTCCTGCAAGAACCTGCCTCCTCCTGCTTATGTCTGCACCCCTCTGCATCCCTCTGCATCTCTCTGCATCCCTCTGTGTCGCCCTGCACATCGGGGTGGCCAGAGCGAGGTGTCGGGCCAGCCAGCAGCCTCCCACTCCTCCCGCTCCCCCCACTGGGAAGCAGCCAAATCTGATGAAACAAGGCTTGCTGGAGGCTCTGCCCGCTCTGTTTGCTCAGAGGCCGTTCATGCTGTGCGCCCTATATATTTTTTTAAATTATGCTGCCCCTGGCTCAAGTGCCGTTCATCTGGAACAGGCAGGTTTTCCTCCAGCGCAGCGGTGTACTTACAGCCTGCTAGAGCTGGCACAGAGAGCGTGCATCTGGGGAGCATGCCCAGGTGCTCAGACAGACCACCGAAGCACTAAGTTGTATTTATTTTTAAATGTATATTTTGTATTATATTTTATATTTTATGAAATACATTTATATTTCGTATTGCTCCCAGTCCTCCTGCCCTCTGGCTGGGTGCAATCCTCTCTGGCCCCATCAGCAGGATCTGGGGGGGGATGACCCTGTCCCAGGGACCGCAGAGCACATCGGGAACCTCATGGACAACCAGTTCTTATCTGGTCTCCCAAAGCTGACAAAAGCAGGCATAAAGCGAGCATAAACTCGGCATTATCTGATCCTACTAATTCTATATAAATGTAATTACGTGTTGGTGTCTGATCTAGATTGTATACACACCAGCAGTTTATCTCTTATTGCACAAATCTGATGCTGAAGGTCGCATAACTGCAGCCACAAGTTCTAATGAAGAAATGATCTTCACCAGTTCTGATGGCTGCAGGAGATAGTGCCGATGCTGTTCTGTGATATGAAGGTCAACGAACAGAAGGATGTCACTTTTGGAACCTCAGGGGACTGAACAAGTTTTTCAGAAGTTACCATCTCTGTGAACAGTTATTTATCTCTGTGAGCACTGCCACCATTGCATCCCTCATGTCCAGCTGCTGTTTGCCACCACTACTTTCAACAGAGATTAATAGGATACAAATTTGTGAAAATGAATGTTCCAATAGACATAAGTGTTCCAGCGCATAAACAAGGCAGGAATTTTTTGAAGACAGTGCCTCTTTGAATGAAATAGGTAGTGTGGGCTCATGGAAAATGCAGTCGTGGGGTGCAAGTGGTCTACAAATACATGCGTCCTCCCCAGACTGTTCAGAAATCACCTGCTAGATTTTATCAGAATGCTAAAGAAGCTGAAGCAACACTCGATAGCCTTTAAACCTCTTGATTTAAGTGGAGAAGCGTACTGGAAAGGCTGTGACATTCCACATCTAGCTTTAAAACAGAAACACCCACATTCACTCGAGAGCAGTGGTACTTGCTTGTCTGAAGTCTTCAGATTTCTTATGCATGCTGTGACATTTCCCTTCCATTTAATGGCATTAATCCTACGCCGGGATTGCCTTGGCTTGTTGCTGGGACGCTCTTCTTCTGCCCAGCCTTTTGCTATAGTTGAACAAATGAATACTTTGTGGCATGCAAAGCTTGCCATTTGGGTATTACTTTTTGCTACGTGCTTTTTTCTTAAATCCCAGCACCCCTTTTCTCTCTCTCCCTCTTTTGTATGTTACTTTCTGTGTAGCGCGAGCCCATCTGCATTCAGCCGGATGAGTGGGAACTGTGGGCACGCAACAGTACATGATCCCTTCTATTACATAATTAAGTTGCCATAATGTATATGACTTAGGAATATGTCTGAACAAGCTGCTGTGAATCATGCATTTTTCAGCCTGAAACTGCCCTATTTAGCTTTTGTTAATCATTTCGCTGCTCCTACATTTTGAAGGAAAGCTTCCCTTTGCTTCAACTCCAAAGGCAAAAGGATGGGAAGGGTGAAGCATGTTTCCAGCTCAGTTATTCTAGTGAAATAAGAACATAAGGTAAATTACACCACGTGCAGTTGAGATCAGAATCTGGCACAGTGTCTCTGTGCCCCGTGATAAGAAGTTTCTGCAGTCCCAACCTACTGAACGATCAGTATCGGCAAGCAAGGAGATGGGTAATTGCTGTACTTCAACATCTCAAATATTTTTTGGGCACAGATCTGCAGGGCAAGTAGATGCTTTTAAAAAAATTGGTCCTTAAATCTGTAGTTTTCTTCTACCAGTTGCTACTTGATCAAAATTAAAAAAAATAATCCTGTTCTGAACAAATCTCCCCTTGTCTTTAGCAGGACCCTGCTCTGACCAAAATCCGTCTTGTCTTTATCAGGAGCTCTGTCTGATCAGAGCACAAGGATCCTGCCAAAAACATGGGAGAGACTTGGCTAGAACGAAATGCAAGAAGTCAGTGGTAAAGGGAAAAAAGGCCAACATCTGCTTATTTACTCTCTGTGAAGCTTTGTCTTCACTGGATTTAATTTAGCTTTCACCATGCAGCTCAGAGCAGATCTTAGCGCTCGAGGTTTTCCAGTCTGGT
This sequence comes from Dromas ardeola, assembly GCA_013398915.1. Lineage (NCBI taxonomy): Eukaryota > Metazoa > Chordata > Aves > Charadriiformes > Dromadidae > Dromas > Dromas ardeola. Next base: position 386,308 of record VYZM01014175.1, read on the forward strand.
TTGAGTTTACAGTAAGTAGACGGAGTAGCTGAATTGGTGAGTCTGGGGAGCAGGACAATGCCTGAGTTAAAAGTGACACTCGATTAAAGAAAGCCACCTAGTTCAGGGTCCTGCTGAGCGCCAGCATCGTTTGGGGAGGCAGTGGGTTCGAAGGGCTCTGTGTGTTTAACCAGCGGGCAGCCGGGCACCTGCCCTGCCCTGGCCTTGCCGCCGTCCCCGGCCACCATCCCCAGGCGGGGTCCCATGTCTGGAGGCTGGCACCAGCCAGTAGATGACCCGGTGGGATCCCCTGCCCTGCGGGTCTCAGCGGGGTCTCGCTGGTTCTCCCCCCAAAAAGTCAGTATTATCAGGCAACCCGCGTTTCAGACTGGAGACTCGCTTGACTGTGGATTTTGGTGATTCACGCTCCGTCCTTTGTTTCTGCGCTGTTTCTGCTGTGTCAACCCCAGCACAGCGGTTGCATCTGAGGGACATCTTATTACAACACAGAATTTTATACCGAATGAATAACTGAACCTCAGCAATGTAATTTAGAGTCAGGCTTGCAAAAATCTCTGGTGCAGCAAAGGGACCGACTGCTGTACAAAGGAAACACAGAGCGCAGTCCTGCCCTGCACAGGGGCAAGGGATTGAATACACACATTTTGATGAGAATTTAATGTTCTGTGTCTCCCAAAACGTACTCATGGCACTGCCTTCGTGGGTCCAGCCTCTTTTTTCCACACTGCAGCATGGAGACTGCATGAAGTGAATAGCGAATGCCATGTTATTTCTCATGGTTTCACAAAACAGAAAGAAACAGCAGTTTGGAAGGGGAGGGAAGTCTTTGTCATGCAGATTAAAGTGCTTGCATTCATACAGGCAGAGACTTTCTTGGCACAGTCTGAGATCTTTCTGCAGCTTTTCTTCTTCGATTGGGAGATTCAACAATGTTATTTCTATTCCCTTCTTAGTATAGGTGTCTAGCATGAGCTTACACTTCATTCAGAGACTACATTAACTGCACAATGGTTCTATTTAGAAAAGATTTACTAGGGCACACAGTTAGAAAAATATAGGTGGTGTGAAAAAGAGCGATCACCCTTTGCTCTCAGTGGTTACGACAATATTTGCCTCTTGCACCGCATACGGTTGCAATCCCAGGGTTGTAGGGCACCTTGTAAACACTGAGTACGAGTGTAATGTCCTGACTTTTAGACTGTCTTTGCCAGATAATAAAAATGGAAAATGTTCTTACTTTGCATAGCGAACTCAAGCTGCCCACCTGTGTGTAAAATGCTAACGGCGATAAGGCAGGGGTGTGCCCATCCTGAGGTAGTTAATGAAAGGAAATCCCTGCTGGAAGCTGGTGGTGGGAATGGCCTTCTCCAACTGCACGGAAGTAAATGTGACCTGTATCTTGCCTCCCAAGGATTTTCCATTTTAACATAACTGTTCGGATATACATGCTGCAAAGTATGTTGACGCTCATTGACTTCAGCCAAACCTGAGGGCGCTCACCACTCCTGAACACGTCACGCTCTGAGGAGCAAAATCTCAGAGGGGGTCAATCCTCCTAAAGGTTAAGTACCTCAGGGATGCTAAGTACCACAGAAAACCTGGCAGAATATGACCCTGCAGGTCAGTGACACAAGAAGGAGGACAACCTTGGAGGCCAGTCCTGCTTCCCAGTCCCATGCTCAGCCCATGCACCAGCTCCATTGCTTGGTCTTCCATCGCAATCGTGGTTGCTTAGACATTTACTCCATACAACAATATCCCTTGAGACTTGTAACACATGAAAAATACAAGGGGGTTGTCCAAGTTATTCCTTCTGTGCAGCTTTTTCAATCTATTCAAAAAACAAGTCCTTGATGTAATTCCAAATGTATATAAAATCACACAAACTACTGTAATACAAGACTGACCATACATGAAGGACGTCCATATACATCAGCAGAGCCCCCTATTGTTTGGACATAAGGATCTCTTACAGGTTTTCTTTGTGGGTGAAAGAAAAAACAACAAAAACCTTACTAGTGCCTTTTCTTGGCAAATATTATTGAATTATTTTTATCAATATTTTTTGACAACTTCTCCAGTGGAAATGAGGCAAATGCCTGTCAAGGAGTGCTCCAGGTCTGCTGAGCTTATGAACTTTTTTTTAAAAAAACAAAAACGTCCAGCATTTTTGCTTTGATTCCCACTACAAACTTTTCACCCCGATAGGCCAGATATTAGCTTCCTGGATGTTGCCTAAACCACTTTTTCTTGGGAAATTAATTAGTTTCCATCTCATACTAATTGCCCCAAATTAGCCCTCAGTTTAGAACAAGAAGTCCTGAACAAAGAAGTCATGTTTTACTTTTTGTAGAGATGAGGAACCACACAATAATGCCACATTTTCTTTATTATAGTGCAAAACACTATGTAACTCTTTTTAGAAGAGGATGCTTCTGCAGTTACCTTGATCTTTACAGCTTCTGAGAAGTTCAGGGAGGGAATAAATGAGCAGGAACTACAGAAACTGAGAGCCATGATTTTCCCTACCGTGTATTTTTCATTTTTAGAGCGTTGAATTGCCCACTGAAAAAGGATTAGAAAAAGACATGCAAGTACGTGCAGCTGAAAAATGATGGCACCAGTTTAAGTGCGATGTCCTGAAGTCAGATGGTTATGCTTAAATGTAGCACCTGGCTTCTGTAGTCTATAACAGGAGAGAACCCAACCAACCAGCCAGCCAAGGACCCCAACATTAGAAAACTGGTCCACATCATTGTCAGCTCCAAATCTCTTCTCAGAAAACAGAAGTCAGAATTATACTCATTCAGAAGGCATTTGTAGTCTACATTTTATTCCAGTCAAATGTTTCTTTAATTACTTCAAAGCATGTCTTTCTATTTTTATCACTACTGATCAACCAAAAAAAATCAATTTGTGTGTTAAATTAAAGAACTTCCCATTGAATCGAATTAGTTTTTAGCGAGACTCATTTTTAACTCCCAGTACAGCTGAAACACCTGCCTTGTAGCAGATAATAGTTCCTGTTGCTTAATATGCACAGATGTCCTGGAATGCAAGAGGATAAGGATTTGGGGGGACTTATTTTGTAGGTTCAAATAACAGTTCTTTTACTGGGTGTTTGTGGTTGTTTTTAAATAACGGAAAGAAAAGTAAGACAAGAGAACATGATTTTGTATTAAAGACGGGGGATCTAATACAAAGCCCACGAAATGCAGAGCTTTTTCCTCTGTGTAGGGTGAACCAGGCTATTAGCTGCAAAATGCAGCATTTTGTGAAGGCAGTCCTGACCCCACAGCTTGATTCAGTGCTGGAGCTGCCCTCTGGATCAATACCCCAAACTCTTCTGCCAATGATCTCTCTCTTTGTGGATGGGGATCATGATCATACAATCATAGAATGGTTCGGGTTGGAAGGGACCTTAAAGATCATCTAGTTCCAACCCCCCTGCCATGGGCAGGGACACCTTCCATTGGACCAGGCTGCTCAAAGCCCCATCCAGCCTGGCCTTGAACACTTCCAAGGATGGGGCATCCACAGCTTCTCTGGGCAACCTGTGCCAGTGTCTCACCGCCCTCACAGTGAAAAATTTCTTCCTGATGTCTAATCTAAATCTACCCTCTTCCAGTTTGAAGCCATTGCCCCTTGTATAAAAGGGCCTCACTACATGCCCTTGTAAAAAGTCCCTCTGCAGTTTTCTTGTAGGCACCCTTCAGATCCCCCCCCCCCGCTCTAAGGTCTCCCTGGAGCCTTCTCTTCTCCAGGCTGAACAACCCCAACTCTCTCAGCCTGCCCTCATAGCAGAGGTGCTCCAGCTCTCTGATCATCTTTGTGGTCCTCCACTGGACCCACTCCAACAGGTCCATAATCCTGTTGCCGTTTGCATTTCCAGGCTGTAGTTGGGAACTGCTGAGTTGAGTTGTCAGGAGATCTGCGATAGCAGTGGGCATCTCTCCCCGGAGGGACCAGTAGCAGCAGTGTGGTGGTGCAGAGGGCTGGGGCAGGCAGAGGAGCCCTGCCGGCGCTCCAGGGATGCCACCCTAAGGTTGTGGGCACCGTCAGGAGGCATCACACAGCAGGTCTGAGACCTAAACAAATGGACAGTTGTGCAGTTTCATGTGGTTTCAAGGCATGTTCTTTCATGCAAATTTTTTAATAACCTCATTTGCTTACTCGCAACCGACTCGCTAACAGCCATAAACCGTCTTTAAAAACAATATGAATTTTGTGCTGCTGAAAGGCAGCCCTGGTGACTGAAGTTATTGCTCCTGCTTCAGGGAATGATCAGCAAAAACCTTCCCCATGCGCTGCTGGCAGCCTGCCTCTTCCCTGGCCAGCAGGATAGCTGCCTTTGAAGTATGAGGCTGAGTTACTTGTAAAGGGTGCGGGGCTCCTCAGAGTCTCATCTCACCCCAGGTTTATCGCACAGGCAGTGGACTGGAAAGATTGTTAACGCCGACTGAATGTGCTGGGGTAGGAGTGGCTGATCTGCAGGCTTTCAGGCTTGTTTGCACCACGCTGGGATGTTCAGGTCCTTGCTATGTGCTGTGTTACTCTTTCTAAAGTGAAGCTTGTTACCTAGAAAAGGATATTTATTAAGCCTAAAGCTGATCACTGTTTAGACTGAAGAAAAGCTTCCACTCCCCAGGTTGTGAAGATCTCTCCTATGGCACATTCAGTCCGTAATGGGTCGTCTCCTGCAGACTGCACACTTACAAGCAAGCGTTAGATCACCAGCTTTCACCCTACTCCAAGCAGACTCTGAAAAAGGCTTACAAGTAGCTGTGAACCAGCACAGGAATGCCAGGCGTGGGGACGGCTGGGTCCTGCCTCTACTCAGACACTGGGACTTCTGGCGAAATGCACCCAAGAGCAAAGATGCTCTGGTTTGGGTCACCTGCAGGCTACAAATGTGGGAGTTTCTTGTGAGTAAATGATGGAGTAAATCCACAGAGAAACCCTTAAAAGTGGTCTGACCTCTAGGCAGGACTCATAAAGCATTCATGAATTCTCTGTGCAGCTCTTCTAGAGGGCCATGGTTTCCTCTACAGTCGTGCAAAGCCCTTCCCTCTGCAGCTTCCCCCGTCAGTTCCCACACTCCAGCTATTTTTCATCTGCAGTTATTTCATCTGCTCAATGAGCAAGTGATGTCTACCTCTCCCTCCTTATCAGGGACCATGAAATGCGCATGAGGATGGAGAGCTGGGCTCAGAGCACTGGACAGCCGGTCTGTAAGCAGGGAGCCCTCCTGTACCTACCCCGGAGGAGACGGGCTCTCCCCCGGCGCCAGCAGAGGAAGGCAGGACACGTGCAAGTCTGCACGGTGATGCTCAAGGGGCTGAATTCCCTCGGTGTTAGTGTTTCAGGGTGACTAGCAGTGGTATCTAAGGAGATCCAAACTGTGATTAAATCTTGCGTCCGACACTGCAAAATAATGTCCATGTACAAAACTGAAGGCAAAGAAAACCTTTCTTGAGACTCTCTAGGTGTAATTATCTTTGGAACAGCAGCACAGGAAGAAAAATCATGTTGTTGTTGTTTTTTTTCTTTAATGAATGTCCTCCATTGAAGGACGTTATCACAACAGTTATTTGGCAGTGGAGGCGAGTTGAAGCTGAAAGACCAGATGCTCAGGTGGTGTAAAATGGCTTTAGCTTTGTGGAAATCAGCGGAGCTTCATTACTTTACCCTTTACGATCTGATTCATAAGCCCCAACTCCAGTTTCTAACCGCTAAAATCACTTTTCCTCTTAAATAACACTTTTAGGGTGTTATAAAAGAACTTTCACTAAATTAAACAAACAGAAAATTAAAACCTCGTGAACTAACAGATTTAACGCTCTGACTTATCCTAATTCAGTCCTTGGGTGGTTTGCCTTGAGGAAATGTTATGACATGAAACCAGGGGAGAGGATTTTAAGTAAAAACCCAGCTGGATCACATAACGAGACCTTTCTTACTTAAAAAAAAACCCCACACCACGTTTGTTTTTAAAAGTAATTATGTGATACAAACTCTTCTCGTTTGCTGGTATCTCAGAGCCAGCCCTGAGATAAAGGCTTACCTAATGCGTTGTGTTTCTTCCCAGACCACGTCTGTCACATCCCATCAGCGCCGTGAGGTTCTTCCTGTCCCCTTCCCCGCCTGGCTCTGTTGTAGTCGATGGCTGATGGGGGCGGAGGTGGAAGCTCTGCAAGCCTGGCAGCGCTGTGCCTTCCTTGCTGCTGGCCCCTCGCCCAATGGCCACAACATCTTCTCCCTTGGTCTTGTCGTCACGGAGTTTGGCGTTCCTGTAGGTTATTCCCCGCTGTCTTGTGTTTGCTTGGTATTTTTCCTTGGTATCTCAGGTTAGGTTAGACCGGCTGTAACAGTCCTCAGTGCTGCCTGTATCGTAGGCAGGAGACCCCATCACACAGAGCAGGTCAGTCTCGTACTCTGCGTTATCACCCCAAGCACAATTCTGCTGTCATCTTGCTTGTCTCACCACCTTACCCCCAGACAATCCTCACCTTCAGCAGAACTCGGCTGGGGTACGATGCTGTGCCAGACCATTCCTTCAAAATGCATATGGCAGCACTTTGAAAAAATGTAACCAAAAGGGATGAATAGATTTCATACCCCATTTTTCCCTAAGAATCTAGTAAGCAAATCTAGACTTCAGGGTCTTAGCACATCTTGCATATTCGGAGAGGCTGTAATAACACAAATAATAACTGCGCAAGTGCAGACAGCCACTTTTGGAGCAGATGACACCCAGGGGCCCCTTCCAAACTCAACCATTCTGCGAACCTGCGCTGAGAGTCTGGTGCCATGCAGTTGCAGAAACACAATCGCAACCTTCACGTAGCATGTGCTGGCAGAGGGCTTGGTCCTCCACCAGGGTAAATAACGTGGCTGTGCTGAGGAGGGGCACAGTCTCTGCAGCAGGTAGGCTCCCAGTCTGTGATCATGCTCTGTGGGAAGCCGCCACCCACCCTGCCTTGCACAGAGACTTCAGTTTCCCCTTCCCCTTGCCCTGGTCTGAGATATTTGGGACTGTTTTTTTCCTCCCTGCGTGCGGATGATGTCATTGCAATCACCATGACATCATCTTCCGGGAGAGTCGCTGACGTGGAGGCTTTTCTCGTGCGTACCCACCCAAGCGAGTTTGCTGCCGGCAAGTCTTGGGAGTGCTGACGCAGAGTGGAAATGTCAGCAGCCCTCGTAAAAACTTGATATAGCAGTTTTTGCGCTTCACATTCCTGAAGGCAAAAGATCAAAAAGGAGTTGAACCCACTGGCGGATGAAACGATAAGGCTGGAGCAAACCAAATTTGAACACTGTCAGGTTTATTTCTATGGTAATTTTGATTGGAGACTAAGTAAATAAATAAATAAACAAATAAAATTTCATGTAATTGCTGGCCAATATTAAAGAAGATCTTGGCTCTTGGCCCTGGGAAACCATCTGTCTTATACCTAGCAGGAGTTTGCACCTAAGTAATCTTTTTTCTTTTTTTTTCCTTTTTTTTTTTTTTGTGTCTGCTCATAGTAAGAGTTATCCCTTACCCTGGATTTCCTCCATCTCTGCCTCTTGCGAGGCTGAGCCAGTCGCATATGTCAGGTTTCAGCAGGCAGCAGGCTGCCTGCCCAGGTAGCAGATTTAATGAAAATTCTCTCTTTTCCCACCCAAGCCAACCAGTTATCATCCCGTGTGCGCGCAGGGAAGGCGCGATAGTTTCCCAGGCCAACGGCTGTCAGATCAGTGACAGACCCCTGGCAAAGGGCTGCCAGGGACAGCGGTGTGTTCCTGAGTGTCCTGTCCTGCCTGGATCCCGAGGATTTACTGTGCTTGCTGACATCTTTATGAACGTCCCCTTCGTTTCTATTTCCTACCTCAATATACTATCCTTGTTGTCACACAAAGGGACCCAAGCTATTAGTACCACAACTGCACTGTAAACTGCACCTATGTATATAGACGTGTACCACTAGAAACACTACAACTCTCAAATTTCTTTTTTTCAAATTTTTCTGATTTTTCTCTTCTCCAGAACTGCCCCAGGCCTTAGAGAATCATAGAATCATAGA
>VYZM01014176.1:0-40437 GCA_013398915.1 Dromas ardeola
TGGCCCGGGGCGGCACCAGTGCCACCGGTGGCACAGCCCGGCACGGCACCACCCGCTCCATAGCAGCGCACCGCAGAGCCCGCCCCGCCGTCCCGGTGCCTCCGACCCGCCGGGCACCGGGCAGGTCTCTGGGGGCGGCTCGGGCCCCCCAGCCCTGCGGCTTTGGGCAGCCGCTGTGCGGGGTAGCCCCGGTCCCGAGCCGATGAACCCCACAGTCACCAACAGCTTCTCAGACATCAAAAGCCCCGATCTACCTTCCCGGTAAACTCGGCCCCTGGACCCTGGGAAGGCGGGAGCTCCTTCCCAAGCGCCCGCAGGATAAAGCTCCGAGGGCCAAGAACTGAGGATCTGAGATGGTTTGGGCGTCACGGGAAATGTGGGTCTTGGAAGGAGCCTCAGAGGCAAGTCTCTGAGCCGGTTTGAGGGTTGGCACAGGATGAAGGGTGAAGGAGTTTGTGGGAAAAGACAATGACAACAAGCAACGGACATGTCTGGCAGTGCTGGGAGAGGGGCAAGGGACACCTTAATTAACCCAGCTCCAGACTTCATTTGGGGCTTGAGGCCCAAAGTGAATCAGGATGGGCACCAGGAACATTAATCACTTCTGAAAATTAATCTTCGCCTCTGTGCTCCCATTTGTAAAATGGGAGCAGAGACAGTGACCTTTGCCAAGGGCTTGGGTGAACAATGAACCATCGGATCAATATGTGTACGAGTCTAACATGTCAATGGCCGCACACAGATGCCCTGCTCTCTCCCAGTAGAGAGGAGACGCCTGGGCAGGGTGGCTCGCTGCTGCCGAGGACATTAACTGCCGCCTCCTGAAAGGCTATCCTGCGAAGGTGTGCCACATCCCTTCCCTCTGCGTTGAAGGCCCTTTGCCATTTCGGTGCACCAAAGCACAGATTTGGACTCTGGTGACTCCAGCCCTACGCGCTGGGACTACGCAGACAGCAGAGCCAAGGTTGGCTTCTGGGCATGTGGGGACCGAGCAGGGCTGCTGCACCGCCCCATGCCAGCGAGCATGCAGCGCAGCGCGCTGCCCCATGCGAACCCCTGCTTGCAGTGCCCACCCTGTGCCGGCATGGCGGTGGCCCTGCAGGCTGTGGCGAACCGGGTGCCGCGTGGCAGCAGGGCGAAGGCGAGGTCCCGCCCGGTGACCACCCCGATTTGGTGCACACCAGACCCCTCTCCTGGCTTGCCCGTCCCCTGGAGCTGCTGTTGGGTGGGATCAGGCCAGGCTGGGAAGGTCCGTCTCCTCCTCGGGCTTGTAGTGGGCAGGTGACAACACCCAGCCCGGCAGGAGCTGCTCCTGCCTGGCAGCAGCCGAGGGACAAACTGGCAACAGCAGCAGCATCGGCACTTGCCCATTGCAGGGGCTCGGGCAGCACCGCAGGGGCCTGGGGAGCTGCTGGCCCTCGTTTCGCTGCATCGCGGAATGAACAGCTACGAGTGGGACATACCTTGCTGCTGGCAGACTCGGTTTCACGATGTCCTTGCCAAAACTGACAAGTTTTGGATTGAACATGTGCATTTTTGGCTGTGGAATGATGTGTAATTGGTTCCTTTCACTGAACCCAGTATCTTTTTTCAGGTATACAGCCCTAGAAAGAGGCTGGACTTTGCAGGAAAGATGGGTTTCATAGATCATGGAGCATATTTCATCAGGAGAATAATGGTCTCCTTTTTTTGTTCTTTCCTGAGGAATCCTTTGCAAACACTGCATACGTTTGGAATGAATATAACCCTTTCAGATGATTCAGTGACATGCTGTAAAATATCATACTTGGTTAAGCATTTTCTGTATAGTTTTTTCTGACCTAGACTCATATTCATGTCAACTATCCATGATGCAGTACTGTAATATTCAAATTTTTGGTAGCCAATTGCTTTTGATATTTATATCCATTTTTAAGGGAATCACAATGAATGAATGTGCCCAGCTCTAACTTTATGCAAAATAAGCTGTGTGTATATCAGTAAATCATTAACAGAAATAAATCATTTCCAAAGGCTGAGGACTGGATCGCATTGCAAACTTTTATCCGTTTATGTATTTCAGAAGGCGCCAAAGGAGAAAACACATTGTGTGCGATAACTTAGGTCTCCATCACAGGCTGGCTACAGTGGTATTGGTTTAGGCTTGATGAAACGATCTTTTCAAACCAAGGCATTGTGCACAGATTGTGCTCTGGGCTTGTTTTGCTTAATTTAAAGTTGAATTTAAAGACTGGAAACAGCAAAGAACAGAGGAAGATGAGAAATTCCCGTTTAACTCCTTCCTCAGCAACTCCAGCTCCAGAAGTTAGAGCCAGGTGGCAAAGAATCTCTTTTGTAAAACATCGTGAAGGAGGTAAAAGCAAAGAAGAGTGCTGGCCCTAAGCAAAGTGGATGGGGAGGGTTAAGATATGTCCATATAAGCACCAAGTTCAAGAGCTGGATGTGCACTTCTGTGTTCCTGGTGTCCCTGCCTCCGCTGAGGTGCGCTACTGAGGAGGTGTGCTGTTTGAAAGACCTTCTCAATATTTCAGTATGCTGAAAGCGTCTTTGCTTTTTAAAAATTATTTTTATTGTATGTAGTAGTATTATTTTTACATTGCTTTTCCAGAGCCGTATCATCCAGCGAATCCCTGTAGGAGGGCATCCAGGTTTCCTAGCAAAAGCTAGTTCCTTCATTATGCCTTACCAGGAATATTGGCATGCAGTCCCTTCCCTCTTCAAGGAATAAACAACCCCATGGGCGATGTTCGATATGATTCATTCTCTGTGTGACTGCGACAGCATCAAAACCTGCTGAATACAGCTGGATCTGAGGTGGGAGGACTGGAATGAGGAGGCGAGCTGGGCACGCGGGGGATGCCGGCTGAGCCCCCGGCCGGGACCAGGCAGTGGGGATGCTACAGCTTGGGGTTCATCTGCGACAAGGGGCTGTGTCGTGTCCGGACATCGCGGCTGGAAGCCTGTCTCAAAGGAGCTGGAGGAACCTTCCCCAGCCGTTTCCTGTTGGACGTACAGGCCTGCCAGCTCCCCCCTCCACTCCCCTCCTGGGTTATGTTCAGCTCCGATGTGCAATCCCAAAAGGATCTGCAACACTTGGCCCTGCAGTGCCACCAGGTGTAGGAGAATCCACGCGCTGCGGCAGGAGGGGCTCGGTGGGGGGGAATCCCTCCAGCCTCCGGTTTTATTGGGGTTGAACAGCACCGTCTTTCTCTTCCATGCTGGTACCAACGGGAAGGCCGTTCTGGAGTTACGCTGCAGAATGACAAATCTACCAACACCCCGTGACGCGAGCACGCGATGTCATGCCCTCACCTACGGGACAAATCCCGTCGGACCCAGTGAATTCAAATGTGTTGCAGGGGCTTCAACCTGGCCTGGGGTTAGGACTGCTTTCTCCTCTAAGGCTAAACAACAAAGACATCGCTGCTTCTACCTCCGGGTCAACAAGGCTCCCACCCAGAAGACAAAAATCAATTTGAGAAGAGAAGATGAGCTGGATTCTGTGAGCTTCAGTCCAGGAGATATGGCAAGTGCCAAACAATGGAGTTATGGGGGAGGCTCTCACCCTGCTACTGCATGCCCTGGAAGCCACCCCTTTGGGGAAACATGGTCATGGTCAACCCCGACCATCTTCAATCAAGAGAGAAAGTCCCTTTTGGTTGCAGTCTCTCTTTGAACAGGATTAGGCTCACTTCGTCAGGAGTCACCGGTTCCAAGTCCCCCCTGGGGACTCTCGGGAAGGGAAGCTGCTGCCTCCTCTGCAGCAGTCACGCTGTGAGCTACACCGACCCCCGGGCAGAGGAGAACGGCCACGGCACTTCTCCCCCAGGCCCTGGACCAGGTCTCCTGCAGCTCCGCGCTGGGTGAAGCCAGATGCTGTCAGTGTCCCGGCCTCGTCTGACACCGTCTGAAACAACCCCATCCAACATTGGCTCAGTGGGTTTGCACCATTCCTGCAGCGAGGGACGACACCACCATTATCTGTCAGCTGAGAGGAGTCCAAAAGTCAAGTCTTCTCCAAGTAAACTGTCTGTAAGTGTGAAACTCCCCTGAGGAGAGGCAGCGTTTCCCCAGATTTTTAGCACTTTGTCTAAATGTCCTTCATCTAGGACTAGAGCACAGATTAATACATTTTTACAACTTTTTGCATGGCTATATCTTTTGGCAAAATATTCTTTTCCCAGACTCACAGAATGGTGGGGTTGGAAGGCACCTCTGGAGATCATCTGTCCACCCCCCTGCCAGAGCAGGGTCACCCAGAGCAGGTGGCACAGGAACGCGTCCAGGCGGGTTTGGGATGTCTCCAGAGACGGAGACTCCCCCACCTCTCTGGGCAGCCTGGGCCAGGGCTCTGCCACCCTCACAGGGAAGAAGTTCCTCCTCATGTTTAAGTGGAACTTCCTATGGCCAAGTTTGTGCCCGTTACCCCTTGTCCTGACACTGGGCACCACTGAGAAGAGCCTGGCCCCATCCTCCTGACACCCCCCCTTTCAGTATTTATAAGCATTGATGAGATCCCCCCTCAGTCGTCTTTTTTCCAGACTGAAGAGACCCAAATCCCTCAGCCTTTCTTCATCAGAGAGATGTTCCAGTCCCCTCAGCATCTTGGTAGCCCTTTGCTGTCCCCTCTCCAGCAGTTCCCTGTCCTCCTTGAATCGGGGAGCCCAGCACTGGACACAGCACTCCAGCTGTGGCCTCCCCAGGGCAGAGCAGAGGGGGAGGATGACCTCCCTCGTCTGAACTTGCAGACTTCTTAATTTAGTGACAATTAACAAGTTAGTGGCTGGGTCAACAGTGCTTTTAACTATAAAACTAGAGAGGAAGAGAAAAAGAGAGTGAATTGTGGAGAACAGTTAATACAGATGTGCGAGGTATGCTCACTATGATTAGCTTTAGTCTTACACGGTCCCATAATTATTTGAAAATTGTCCAGAAGTATGTTCTCACAAGGCCAAAATGAATGCAAAAAAAATGCTGTTGTGATCTTTTATTGAATCAATGAAATTTAGATTAGGCACTCACTAAATTCCTGTTTACACAACAGACCTTAATGGCTCCAAAGGAAGCACTCAAATGGATTCGACAAATAATCCCTATTTATGAAAGCCCCATAATATGCATTTACATAATCCCCACTTTAAAAAGCTGTATCAGCTCTAAAGTTCTTCAGCTCAGAGATATGCCCCGGGGGATTAAAAGTACCAAACAAAACAAAAGGAAGTAAAACATCCACACGCACACATCCACCGCCGCGCCACAGCCCCGGAGATTAACAGACAGGGAAGAAGCGGGGAGGACACCCCAGCTTTCCTCACCCCCCACCTCCAGCGGTGTTTGTGCTTGTGCACAGGCATGAACACACGCACAACACACGCACCACAACTCCCCAAGGGGCTCGGCATGACTTTGGGCACGTGCATGACACCGCGGCGTCCCGACGCATCGAGTCCCGCGCCGCTTCCCCGGCCTCTTCTCACAAATACCACATTGATTAACCGCCTCTGCCCACTGCCGTAACGAAACAAACCGTCCGTACTAACATTTCGGGACGGATGTAGCAGCTTCAGACAGCAGCCGCCTTGGCACGAAGGCAGCGGGTCACGCGTTTTATTCATCCTCAGGACGACCGGACTCTTGCTCATATTCCCATGTGATGGATGCGGCATTTTGCTGTCGGAGGTGCTGTCCTTGAAATAAGAAGTATGACAGGGTATAGATCTGCACCAGGCATGTTAATGTCGCTGAGGGGTTTGAATTAAAAAAAGCTGTTCTTTGCTGTGGAAAACAAGCTGTCCCTGAAAAGCTGCTTCTCCAGAAGAAATGCAAATTTTGAGTACTGACTTGTTACCACCTTTAATTTTACCCTGTTAGCAACTGTCCGTTGTTTAGGAACAAAATGCTATGACTCTTGTCTGGTGAAGCACCAGTTTCACAATTCTGATGGCTGGGTAAAGTATATATTGGATTCAGTCAAACTGAGAAAAGGAAAACACTGAGGAATTAATTTCCAGCTTCAGAGAAATGCCTTCACTGCCTGTATGTTCTTAACTGTGTGTGTGTCTTTCGTTTCAAACCCTTTCATTATGATTTATAATATAAATGAGAGCATGGAAGCCCAGAACTCTTGGTATTTACCCTCAGCGAATGCCAGCCTTCAAGTGATGTGGAGTTTCGTCCGCAAAAAACTCACCCTCTCTCGAAGCTCCCGGGTTGTCGGCCAGCTCCGAAGGTGCCACAACGCGGGCAATAGCCGGTGCGCGGCTGCTCGCCCGAGCCACCTTCCCACCCGGCCCAGCCCTTCTCCAGAAGCCAAACGGGATTTTCCTGGTTTGCCGGGGCAGGGCAGGGTCCGGTGTCCCCTCGGCTTCTCTCTCAGCGGGGGCTGAGCCTCTGCCGAAGGGATCTGCTCTCCTCCGCCCTCGGGGACTCTCTCCTGCGGAAGGGCCAGTGAAACTCCTCTCCTCAAGGCCAGGCTTGTTCCCTGAGGGAGCTCAGAGGTAACAGCAGGGCTCAGCACGGTTTGTCAGGGGCCTGAGGCACTAAGCTCTTCTTCCCAAAATAACACAAAAGATTGGTAATTTCGCTCTGTGCGTTCCGACCTCTGTTCCACCTTAATAATGAAGCTTTTGAGCGAAGGTTTCCATTTAATGAGGCTCTTTGCAGTTTACATAAAACAACCACATGAATAAATACTCAGTTTAGGAAAGATAAGACCTGGGGATGAGTTTGGCGGGGTTTCAGCAAGAAAGATTATGCATACAGCAGATAAAGGTGTCTACGGCTGTGCCGTCACTTGATGTTGTCAATCTAATATCAACTCGAACATGGAGGAGACGCAGCCGTTATTACACCGGAGCGCAGCGAGTAACGGGATCTCGGGAATCGCCACACCTGGAGCTGGTCAAACTCAGGAGCTCTCATGTGCTCGTCCCTCCAAGTCAGCCAGTCGTGACTACAGTCAGGGTAGCAACCGCAAAGTCCGATTGCCGAGGAAGGGGAACTGCAAGGAGAATGGTTAATTTTTTAGTTTTCCAAACAGATTTGGTGTAGGACATATGCGTTCCTTTATTCTCCCCACTCCACATTGATTGCTCTAACGATGCACGATTCCAGAGCTGCTCTTTCCATACTGACAGGCTGTGCTTCCCAGGTTGGCTACCCAAAATGGGATGTTTTGAAAAATGTACAGAATGGGGAGGCAACCTCGTGGCAAGGTTGAGGTGCCAGGGTTGGGAGACGAAGGGATGAATCCCTGTAATTTTGTTGTTACTACAAATTATGCCTTGTTTAAACTCTCTACCTCAGGTTTCGATCTGTTATACCAGTGCTAATCCATATATTTACGCTTTGCTAGTCTGGCTTCGAAGTGGTATGATTCAGCTCATCGTCAAGACCAGGAGTCCTCCTTATCTCTGCCTGCACTGTCACTCTACCATAATTTTTCACACTTTTTTTGACTCATCATTGGCCCTGTTGTGACAACTGAGGCAGATGTCAAGAGTTCAGAAAGAAGGAAAACATCAATTTTTAATGAAATTCACTTCTCAAGTGATCACGTGCTTCTGGAGAACAGCAACTGGGCACCAGCCTTCAGACACCCATCTCTGCTCCCCCCTGCCCGTGCCTGGACACACCGAGCCCCTGCTCGCTGTGCAATTCTCACGTGGGGAACGGGGACCTGGCAGTCCAGGCTGAAATCCCATGGCAGAGAGAGGTGACACTGATGATGGCTCTTCATTGTCCTCATTCTCTCCAGAGAGAGGGAAATGGTGGACAGTCAGGGTACAGGGTCATGCCTGGGACAGCGTGTCACTAAGCGAGGGCTGTTTTGTAAGGGTGATGCCACCAACAAATTTAATTTCTCCATTCCTCTTTTTGAGCCAAGCTCAATCACGAAAATACCAAACTTGGTCAGTTCCAAGACTCATCTGTGACCAGCTCACCCAGTAACTTCTCCTTGTGTGTTGCCATTTCCTTACTCATTTAAATTATTCTATTGACCTCTACTTCCTTCAGTCCAGCAGAGAGCCCTCATGAGATTACCGGGGGGTCCGTACCATAGGAACAAAATAACACAGTGTGATGTGTAAGATCTTACCTGGCAGACACCGATTTTTGTGTGCAAACAAACAGCATTGAACTGAGTAGTGAGAGCAGGTGCTGTAAGGGACAAACCTCTCCAGCCACGATGCTGGACCAATTCGCACTATGACTTTTGGGATAGGAGGAGCTGAGGATGAGGAACTTGCTCGGTGCTTTGGCAGGATGTTCAATCTGTGAGTCATAGCTCTACTGGAGCCGTACCAGCCCCTTGGCCAGACAAGCTTTGCCTTCATTAACTCTTTCCTGCAGGAGAAGCAGAAGCCAATTAATTACAACGTAGACTGTATTCCATTAACCTCCTCTAAGCTCCAGGGGAAGAGCCTTAAGACTCGACTCTGATCCTGTTGCCACTGACGCCAGTGAAAAGCTCTCCACAGACTTGGATGGGAGGAGGCATTAATTCCACGTCTGCTTTCAGCCTGGAGCATGGCCACACTCAGCGCCACTGCCAGGAGGGCTGTCCCTCTGAACGCAGTCCCCCTTCCCCACCAGCACCTGCCTTAGGGAGACGCATTGTCCCCAGAGAACGATTTCTGCTGGTCCCAGTGACAACGGACCGAGTGGCCATCCTCCCAGTGTCCATACACCATAGTTACCATCAAATCCTTGCTCCCGTATCTTATCTTAAACATTCATTCTGCTGCTCCCTATAAAGAAAAACCCTGAGCCTTTCACCTTTCAAGCTGAACGGACTTTAATTAATTGGATTTTCAAAGAGCTATCATCACATCTGAAATGACGGGCTTCAGATCGTTCCCAAAAACAGTTTTGGTTCTAGAAGAGAAAACTTCACGAGCAGGGACTAAGTCCACACGGCTGGTTTTAAGCAGGCAAATCTTAGAAAAGAACTGTTCCTCAATCGCCTTTTCATAAACTATTTGTGTTCCAAAGAAGTCAGAGGACTGAATGCAGATTGTCTGTGTCATATGGGGCTGCACAGTCGACAAGGCAGGAGTGGATCCGGCTTTGTTACAAGAACAAGTTAAATGCCATCATCTGGTGCAGCACTACGGACATTCTTTGCGTGGGGTCTGATGCCACAATGCCACGTACGCTACAGTGCACAAGCAGCTGGTTTGTATTCCCAGGCAGATTGGTTAGGTATTTGGTGTGGAATAGGTACAAGGTGATAAAAGAAGCGTATTATTTATACAGCACAGGAAAATGCAACTGGTCTTCTGGATATAGGACAGGATGGTTCAAAGTCAAATTTCGCTTTGTTCCTTGTGTGTTGCAAGTAGCTCATTGGCGAGGGCCCAGCGCTCCTCAGACTGGTTACAGGACTGTCTCATCCGAGCTCTGATCTGTGCCACGGCTTGTATTTCTTGTATGTTGTTTAGCTGCACTGTGGGCCAACAAACTCCCACTGCAGTCGACAGGCCCTCAGGATCTGGTCTTTCTCTCGATCCATGGTGCAATGAGATGCTTCACCTCTTCACTCTTACCACCGTTCTGAACGTTTTTCTTCCCAGTCCCACTTATTTGGGTCAACATCTCCTAGAACCTCATCAACACAATTCTTAGCAGCAGCGCAGATTTGCTTTCCTCCCGCTGTGGTCCACAGAGATGGTAACGCTCCGGTGGTCCGCAGAGGTGATGACATCGCGGAGAGGCTCAGACACAGGTCTGTCTGTCCACGCGCACATCTGTCCTTCCCAGGGAGAGGGACTGGGGAGGTGCAGAGCCTGCAAACCTCCGTCATTCGAGGTGGATATAAAAATAGAGAAGAGTTCTCGATAAAAGGTTGGTTAAAGAAGTCCGAATACATAACCAAGTATGGAAGTGAAGAAAAACAGGTTAAACAGACATCACATTTCATCTTTATTTCTCCTTCTGTCAATCCCTTTTGCATTGTCTAGTAAATTATCTTTTGGAGCACTGTGGTTTGGCAATTCAGAATTGTTTAAATCCCCTAGATGAACACTACCTCACGGGGGGGTTGTTTAATATCCGCCGTCAGGTTTTCAGTGGCTGCGGTGCCTCACCTCAGCTTCAGGTGTTTCTGCACAGCTATAAGCTCAGGGAGAAAAATGTAACATGCGCGGCCCCTGATCTGTGCACACTCTGTAGTTTTGCCATTTGTAGGGGCTAGTAGAAAAGGAGACCATTTTTGCACATGAATTTTTGTGTGTAGAATTCCACATGAACAAAGAGAAACCACACTGTGCAAAAGTGTCTCTGTGGAGCAGATTCCTAAAGAATGGAACCGATACCTGCATAAACTGAAGTGGCCGATGCACTTTATCTCCTCCCGTCTTTCATTCGGTCTCACAGCCTATCACAAGCCGTTTGTCTACAACTACGTGTTCATAAATACCGTATTTCTTCAGTTCAGCTGTTACAAAGAGATGCTCTACGCTTCAGGACGAAGAATGTGCGTGAAGGTTGCCTGTTTTTTCTAGATGTGCGTGTCACTTCATATGTCTACGCAGCAGAGAAAACGCATAAACTTACTTAAACTGGACAAAATACAGGGTTAAGAGTCACCGAAACTAATAAAGAAAAATAGAGTAAATTTAAATAACTGAAGGAAATCTTCAGCTAACAGCATTTTCTCTCTGTCCTCATTTAATCAATGTGATCATGAGCTATTATTTTTAACTCTTAATGCATCAGAAGGGCAGAAGGACAACTTTTGAGGTGGCAGCATAAAAACGAAAGCAGCCTGACAGGCTCACGGATGGCCAGCAAACCCAAAGCCTTTTGGATCTTTCTGGACTTTCACTTACTTGAAAGTAAAACACGTGGCTGTGCTGCACGTGGCGTTCCTCTTTTCTCCTTTTCTTGGAGAGGGCAACATCTGCCGCGAGTCCCCAGCCTGGTGCTGCACAGGCTCCCTCGCTTAACCTCTGCAGGACTCGTGTCCCCAGCACCCGGTGGCAGCGGGGCTGGGGGACGTGGTGGGCGCAAACGTGCACGGGGCGTTGCTGGGCGCCCACCCTGCCCTGCAGCCCTGGAGAGGCTGGGGGTCTGCGGTTGAGTGCGGTGCCGGGGGGACCCCAGCAAGGGAGAAGAGCCCCTGAGCGCCCACCGCCGGGGTGTGGAGCGGAAGCCTCCTCGTGCCCATCCGTAGGGACCACTCTGCTCAACCTCGCTGGTAGACATGATGAGGGGAAATCCTGGAGATAAAAAAAATCCTAATTTTGGGGGTGCTGCCCACACTCCCTCAGTTACCCAGCTTCCAAGGTGGTTGGGCACACAGCTGTACATTTATCTCCTGACCGTCAGAGGCACTCAGGAAGGCTGGGCACTATCTGCAATGCCTGTGTGCGCACAGGCAAGAAGGCAATTAAAGCAGCCGGGGCCGGCGTTCCCTCCCGACTCCCCCATGGGTGCGTGCGGCTCCAACGCCTTAATGAGATGGGACAGCCAGAAATGCATCGCTAGGCAACGTGGCACTGCTGGCCAGCCTGGCCCCGGAACGGAGGGGGCTGGCAAGCCGGCAAGGGGAGCAGCACGCCCTGGCAGGCATCAGGAACCCGGCTGCAGGGGTGGAGATGCAGAGAAAGCTGTTGGGGAGAAATCAAGAGAGAAGACCCTCATCTATGGAACATGCTGCACTGAGAGATGGGCAGGAGCCCGGAGTGAGCACGGCCAGCACTGAGGGGACCACTCCAGGTCCTGCCCCTCCTTGGAGACTGCAGAGCTGCCCTGGGAGCAGTTACCTCCAACCACACGGGAAAGGTCCTGACAACTGTTAGAAGCACCTGGGTTTCAATTATAATAAAATTAAAGGAACTCAGGCCCTCTGTCTTCTCGGGGCTGGAGCATGCGTGTGTCCCATCCGGTAACTGTTCACCAAGCCCAAGCGCTGGCTCCTGGTATTTGCAACACAGCCTTCCCCGAGGGAGAGATTCTCCACCTGAATATCGTAAGAATCCGAGGTTCAGGGGCTCTGCCCATCCCTGAGAGCACCACAAGCACCCTCCCCGCAGGCCCGCAGCGTGAGCTTTCCCGTTGTCAACAACCACGCAGCCACTGCCAGCCACAGGCACGCAGAACGAGCAGCAGGTTTTAGGCATCTGTCACAGTTTTCTCCCAGGTGAAGCAAGGCTAACAAAATGGTAACGCTTAGAGCTATCAACTGCCTCAGACAAAACACAGCTGTTTGTTCCCATGTCAGCACTACAGGTGGGTGAAACGCTGATGACATTTTATAGGAGAATTTTCTTCCCACACCAGGCAGTGAAACAAACTTTTGGGAGAATGTGCTCTTTTCACGAGTGATTTTTTTTCCAATTCCTATCGTGAGATCTTACTGAAAGTCGTGTGTAGAAATAAGGCAGAAGAGCATTAGAAACTGCACCAGTTTGGAAACTCGTACCCCCCCTCTCCTCGCACTGCTTCAGAGCTACAACCTCTCTCCCCCGCATTAGGTAGTATTTTCATTAGATATCCGACCTCTGGTTCTGATTAAATAACTTGTATAATTAGATTGAGACATCTGCTTATCCCTGGGGGAAGAAATCCTTTTCAGCACTGGACTAAGTCTGATTTGTTTAATTACCTTAGCAGTACTGTATTAATACGTAGTTTCTTGATGGCAAGAAGCTGTGGTATTAGGTTTATTCCTCCTGGCTTTCACAATACTATACTAAGACAGTTTAGGGATTAGGAATCAGGCATTGAGCCCAGTATTTCCCTCCGCTCTTCACTCATCTCAACACTCTCCCCTCGTTTTGCTGATTAAAATATTCCCTGTTTTGCTTGCCTGTTGAATACAGTTCCCAGGTTCTTTGTTTTACATGTAAGGATAACATATTCCCAGTGACTGCTACAAAGCAATGCATCCTGGGATACTTTGGCGTAATTAAAGTTCTCAGGGTTCTTTGGAGACGCGAATTTGTATCAACAAACAAATGCGTTCCTATCGGCACTGCTGGCTTTTCAGTTCCCCCTCCAGAAGCAGAGCGGTCCGCGTACAGACCGTCAAAGTGGAGAGCAACAGGGAACTGCACCCGCTTCGCACGCGCTCTCCTTCTCCTCGGGCGGCGGCGAGTTTGAACATCCGCGGGCAACCGGGCTGCAAAGTTCCCTGCCATCGCCGTACGGACAGATTCCGTCCTTTGGACACGCTTGACCAAAAGTGAACGAACTTACACATGCTGAAAAAGAAGCGACTGTGATTTGCATCCAAGCTTGGAAAAATACATTCTCAGGAGTGGGTGGCAGCGAGCCCGGTGGGCACCGAGCCCCAGGGAAGGCGCAGGCAGCGGCAGCGCTGCCGGCAGAAGCTGCCCCCGGGGCCGGTGGCTCTGCCAAGGCCCTCGCCGCTGGCCGTCCCTGCTCGCCCACCAGGCTGAGCGCCCCGAGTGCCACCGGCTCTGAGCTGATTATTTAAACGGGCCGGTCTGGGGGCCCAACAGCGCTTCTGGCAACGGTGAGAACTGAATCAGGAGCAAAAGCAACATTATGCAATAGAGCATTTTTCTATCAACAGATGGAAATACCTAATAAGATGTAAATCATCTGTTTGATAACCAAGCCGTTACAGAACTAGAGATTCAGGCTTCCCAGGGAAACTTCATCTCTCAGAACCATGTATTTACTATTTATATGACTTGCCAGCCTATCCAAAGGCTCGTCCTTCTCCGAACGCTGTACAGGCAGCCAGAAGGCGCTTTCACAAAGAATTGTTCGGACGCTTCTCAAAGCAAAAAATATATTCAGCGCAGAACTTAATTGTAACACTAAATCTGTGAGTTTTAGAAAAAGGTGACGTGGGTGGAAATCACCGGGGAGGAGAGGCAGAGGAACATAACATCAAATGCCCAGGGGAGGTCAGAGCAAAGACACCCCGTCCAGCGACAGAGGCGTGGGGAGGACGGTCAGAACAGCACGAAGCTTGCAGCAATGCCTCGCCAGAACACGCTCCCAGAGCCTGACAGTTTGCAGAGATTTCCCATGACAGAAGTGAGGTTTGTTATTCAATAGCTGTTAGGGCTTGTTTGGTTTTTTTTTCCCTTCCACGACTTTATCCAGTTTATTTTTTTTTAAATTTATGTAAACCTTCAGCATCCACAACGTTCTGCAGCAAAGATTTCTGCAGATTAATGACACGCTGTGCAAAGAACCACCTTCTTCTGTTTGAAGAACCAGAGCCAGTAAGCAAATCACCTCTGGGTGACTTCTTCATGCTACTCACGATTTCAGAGACTGCTATCGTTTTGTCCCGCAGTCACCTCTTTCCAGGCTGAGGAATCACAGTCTATGGAGCTGTGCTGCCTATGGATGCTTTTCTATACCCTTCGTCAGCCTTGTCGCACATTTCTGAATATTCTCCAGGTATATAAATGCTTTGACAACTAGGATAGAAAGAGAATTAAATAATTTCACCTGATTTCTGTGGCCTGTATGCCCAAGAGTACTGGGCCACCCAAAGCAGCAGTCGGGAGAGAAATGCCTCCCAAGAGCCGAGACTCCTGTAAGACGAATACATTGAATTTAGAAAGATTTAAAGGCAGCACAACTTAGGAATGGTTTGGGTTTTGTTAACATCTAAAGTAGCCCTTTGCTGGGCACATGGTGTAAATAAGCTTTCTCACATTTCTTCTGAAAAAAACCAGAGTGGAGGGAGGGAACCACTGCGAAGGAGGCAGAAGCAGCGGGAGTTTCTCGCAGCTGCCCTGGCACAGAGCGAGGTCCAAGGGCTGCCTGGAGACCAGTTTCAGTTCCAGTCAAGAAACATTTCTCCTCCACTCTTTTTTTTACGTCAGGTGGTGGGTAAAGGTTGGATTTTGTCCTGAGTACTTTTCGTTCCCTACAACTTTCACACAGAAGCATGAAATATAACCGGATACATTTCCAGCAAGACAATGGATTACCTTGTACTGACGTGCGGGCCCAAGGTGTCTATTATTTATAGATCTCATTTTCTTGCAGCAAATTTGCATAGATGAACTGCTGGTGGCTGACAGGCCCGAAGCTGCGAGGCTTGCAAGTCGGCGCCGATGCGGGAGAGCGGGGTAATTCAGCAGCCAGGTATCGCTTGGTGTTACGCTGCATCACCACCTCTGCATCGCTGCACCGAGCCCCAGACTGCGGACGCCAGCCTGGAAAAAAGGGGCAGAGGAGAATTTTGCCAGAAAACTGAGACCGCTCAGTTCTGGAGGGGATATTTCATTATTCCTCACATCACTTTGACACTATGGCTGCTTAGCAGGTAGAGTGGAAACATCCAGATCTGCCCGTGCTGTGCAGCCAGGGCGTGTTTAGGGGGATTCAGACTCCCATCCGAGCTCTCATGCAGAGCTCTCACGCACACGTTGTCACTAGGGGTAACTTTCAGCCCGAGAGAAAGCAAACTGCTTTAGCAAAAGCAAAACAAACATTCCTACACCTGGTTTGAAACAGAGACGCTGCCTGGTGTCAGCTGGGCAGATTGCTCCTGTTGTCATCAATCCAATTAAAGTATCGATCTGCCACGGGCCAGGGTGTGTTTAAGGGAGACTCATCATTTCCCTCCCTGGTGACCTCTCAAAAGTGGTCCTGTGGGGATGCAGCTTACCAGCGCACGTGGCAGGGAGCGGTGTTTGTGCTCCCAGGCTTCAGCTCAGCCCCGCACACAGAGCCCAGGAGCCACCGCCACAAGAGAAACGGGAAAGTTGAACATGTACCTCTTCCTTGGAAGGTGCCACAGAAGCCACGTGACACCGGACGCTAGCGAGAAGGGGTCAGTGGTTTACCTTCAGAGAGCTTCTGCAAGGAGAAACGCTGAATGAAGAGAAAATGGCAGTGGAGGGAAGTGACGGGCTTCCATGAGCAGTGCCCTCGCTGCCATCCCTCCGAGCGGGTGACGGTGACCTGCGCCGAGGGCTGCCCCGCTCCTCCGCAGGCGCTGCCATCCCCCGTGGCACACGGTGGCACTCCCGCCCACAACGGGGGGGGCCTCTGTTACATCCAATTGCGCAAAGCTGGATCAGGTATCATAAAACCAGCTTTGCTTAGTTAATCCTCTGATTGATTTTAAGGCCTTGCAGAGACTGAAAGACTATTAAGAGATTTGTGTTGGCAGAACTTCCCAGCGCAGGCACCGTCTGCGCTGCCACTCACCTGACGTTTACCCAGTCGTGGCCTGAGCCCCTTCCCAGGGCAGGGCACCCTTAAACCCTCCATTTAGATTGTATCAGCTTTCTCTTTGCTGAGACTCCGTCCGGAGACTCATGCCCGTACAGAGAAGCAGAGGCCCGGCAGGGTGCTGACCCCAGCGCCAGGTCTCCAGGCACCCCCCGGGGCACCCGTCTGGTGCGGGGTGTCCCCCCGTGCCTGGACACCACTCCAGGAGCCATCACTCTCCCTCGTCCTGCTCCAATGGGACTTGTATGTCTACAGCAATGGTGCCAACACGTTGAGGGGCCAGAGGGTCTCTCATTGCAGCCCTCGGGAACTGCAGCCCAATGTGCTTTGCTTTTTTCTGCTATAATTTTCATCTCGACCCTCGAATCTCACCTTAAGCAGTTCCCCTGGCTCAGAGAGCACTGTGCTGCCTTACTCCTGGTGCTCAGGCTGGCAGAAGCCCTGCAACACATCCCCAGTTGTTCCCCGTCTCACTTCAACATCCCCGGCTCCGCTTGGATGGGATACAATGTGCTGAGTGTGCAGACCTGAAACGCTTGCTCTTGCCTTTGACTGCTCATGTGCCTGCCTGTTCTCTCCAGCACCTGCCTCCTCATGTCCAGATTCAAACTCCAGATAATGGAGCCCTGCTAGCCTCCTGGGCAGGGTTGTGTATGCTGGAAGAAATGCTGGCCTTGAAAATTGGGTGTGAGTCTGTGGGATTCTTCAGATACTTTCTGCTACTGTGACTGTCTGGAAGAGGCTGAAGTCTGACCCTCAGTTCCCATCTCAAGCTCATGCCAGAAATGATGCGCCGGTAACTGGCAGGACGCTGTCCTGGACTATGGCGAAGCAAGACACAAGCAATGATGTTTTTTCCTGTTGCTTAGGCACCTTCTTTGCTGCAGCGGGTGGAAGCGGTCCAAGGAGGTGTTTCTAAGCAGCAGCTCAAATCATTGCTCCACTCTTCAGACTCTGTCCAGGGCACAGGCACCCTGCTGAGCTGAACCCCCGGCACCCCCAGGCAGAAAAGGCCACTCAGCAGAGACCGCCGTCAGCACGGACTGGTGTGGGCCACGGATACCACGGAGTAGGATGTGGACAAGCTCAGCTGCGGTGGACTGGTCCCGAGGCAGACAGAAGCGGCAGATACCAGCCTCCTCCCCGGTGCTGGCAGACTGCTGCTCTGTGGCTCCGGCCCCAGCCTGGCATCTGAGACCAGGCTGTAAGTGGTGCTGTTGCTCAGGGAGATGCAGCCTCCTGGATTTCCTGCCTTGGTTATGCTACAGCTGCAGACATGGAAGTCTTGGACTGCACCCAGTCTCTGCTGCGCGCGACGTAAAATGCACTCCCGAGCCTTACTGCACAGCCTGCTTTACTGGCGACGAATGCTGGGTGCTGCACAGAGCTGAATCCCAGCAGAGCAGGGCGCGTGGCAGGTTGCGTATGTGGCACGAAGCTTTCAGTCATTTGGATGCTGCTGCCAGATCTGCTCCACTTGTGGCAGCGCGATGTGGTCCAGCAGCTTCTCCGCAGCGTGCACGAGGGCAGCGTGGAGATGCGCAGTCCAGGTCTCGGGGTACACGTCTGCACAAGGCAGGAGACCCACCACAGACTGCTAGCTGAGCCAACTGAAAAAGACGTTTATTGCAGCAGCTTGAAAGAGGATGAAAAACTCAGGGGAGGGCTCTTAATGTGCCAGAGGCCTTTCAAATGGAAAGATCCCAAACCAGCAAGACCTGGTTCTAAAGCATCAAGCTCTCCATCTGGCTCCGATACTGCTGCTTGTCCCTGCTACAGGGCTGGAGGCATCACACATCTGGTGCCTTTTGTCGACGTGACCTAAAGAGCAGTCCTTGTACCAAAACGGAGAACAGAGGATGGGGATGGGGCTCTGCTGGGATTCCCTGCACCGGGAATAGTCCAGCACGAGGTTTGGAGGGTTTGCAGTGAGAATGTGAAGCTGCTGCTTGTCAGAATGACCAGGAAAGGGAGAAGCAAGAAGTTGCAAACTGTTCAATCTGATATCAGCTCCACACAACACGGTGGAGGAAACAGTGCAGAACACCTGGGAACAAGGTCTGACAACTACTGTCCAACAGGGGCTTCTTAAAAGTAGGCTGTGCCAAGCAAGTCCAAAAGACTCCTTCGCTTGAGACACTGATTTTGCAGATGATAGAATTCATTTCTATTCCGATAAAACAGTTGATATAATGCTGCATGATGAACTTAAAGAAAACAGGTGACACTGAAGAAAAAAGCCTCCACAGGGCAGAGCCGGGGTGGAGGCTGGAAGCAGGCAGGGGTCCGGGCTCACAGCAAGGGCTCCCTGATGGACACGGGTGCCAAGGGGCTGTCCCCCCCCTCGGAGCTGGCTTTGCCGAGCAGCGGGGTGCAAGCTGACCCCACGGAGGATCTAGTTCCCAGACATGTTCTGGAACAGAGATGGACAGCAGGATTTTGTGAGCCTCTAACTTCAAAAGATCAGCAGCCGTACCGGGATGAGGATGTGCTGGGACCATATAAGCTGCCTTGTTCCTGCTTTTTTAAATAGTATGAGAATTTTGAAGCTGCGAGACAGGAATGCGGGCAGAGACCTGACGGTTCCATGTTGCTCAGCTGAGCAAAGCTCTGTTTATTACCCGCAACCCCCAGAGGGAAGGAGGGAGGGCTGGTTCTGTTTTTGCCTAACCAGGGTCTCCTGCCATTACAACATTATAATATCAAAGAACTTTGTGCTGAGAACTAGATAGAACACCAATAGGAGCCCCAAAAGGACCAAACCTGAGGATCTCAGTGGGGTTTGCTGCAGGAGGGTAGGATTTAAGCCACAGTCTGGAGAAACAAAGACTCAGGGGACAGGATCAGTCTCTAATTACCTTGCAGTTAATGTGAATGAGCAGCAGAATGAGGAGAGGGAGGGGCAGGAGACAGCAGCATGAGAAGCGCTGACCTGGAGCTAGGGAAGGAAAAGCTTAGGCTAGACGCAAAAAAAAAAAAAAAAANCTTGAAGATGCTTCAGTGGTCTGGAGACTTTAAAAAAAAAAAATAAAAAAAATCATACTATAAAAAATGACTGGCATAAAACAGGCTCCTACAGGGAGAGGCGAAAAACTTACTCACAGGAAATACTTACAAGGAAATCAGTTGCAGGGTTAGCAGGAAAGTCGTAAGGAACGACTGCAGCCAAAGGGCCTTGCCCAGACGCTTCGGCAGGACCGAGTGGTCTTTCCTTGCGGGTTAGTCATCTGGCAGTGGTTTCCAAACGGCCCTGGGTACCTGGTACCTGTACCTGGAAAATGAGCGGGCACTGGTAATTTAACAGAGGCATCATTTTCAGCAGGAACCGTGTGGACACTCAGCATACTGATATTTCAAAAATAACAGAGACGTCTTATTTAGAAAACACTCTAAAGGGGCAATGAAGGCTATTTCTAACCGTCTCTTTTTCCAGAAAACTGTGTTTGCAGCAAGCACCAGGTGCTGTTGTATTTTAATCTAAGTTAAGTGACTCCTGTTCCTACTCCAGTACCGAATACTCAATTACTCTCAATAAATCATGCTCAGTCCCACGTCCCCTCAGTCATATTAAGGCATCCCTCCATGAGCACATCCAGTTAGACTTCCACTCAATTGATCACGTTCGCTCAGAATTCCACTCTGCTGATCCCAAGCAGCAAGGCTTCAGCTGTGCTATTCTTCACTGTTCACAGTCTTTTCCAATTTCTATTCCTAATAACCTCAAACTGCAAACAGAAGGTGGCTCCTGGGTAGGAAGGATTTGTCCAAAAGAGGTTTTTTCAGGGTAGTGCTTTTCCCATTTCATCTGTTTCTTTCATTTACTAGGTGCTATTTCTCCCCAGCGCGCAAGGCTCTGCTCAGGTGGAAGCCAGGCACGAGTCAGTGGTGGGACGGCGCATGGACCGACAGAGAACGGGGCCATTTATCAGGTTTGTTCTCCCCAGGCCCGTTCCAGGGGGATCTCCCCTTGTTGCGGATCCCCCCAGCGCTGGAGCGGGGCTGCTGCGTGGCTTCCAGCACCCGCAGCACCCCCAGGGACCCCCCCGAGCATTCCAGGTGCCTCCGAGTGCCGCCAGAGCCCACCGTCTAAGTACGTGCTGGAGCTGGATGGGAACACGGGAAATGGGCATTTTCAGACAAATCCTTCTGAGGGAAACAACATTTTTTTTTCAGATTGTCATCCTGAAAGCTCAGAATTTTTCCAAAAATATTCTGACGCAACCAAAGGAATATCATTTCTTCAGCATATGAACTGATTGCACAGTAAATGTAATATTTGATATTTAGACATTCTGACAACAGAAATGCAATCATGTAGAAAATCAATTCACATGATCTAAAACCCAAGTAACAAAAAATGTGTTGAAACAGGAATGTTAATATAGATCCTTCTGTGCAATTAGAATTAACCTCACTAATACTTTGAATATTGTCCAATGAATTGTCTGGCGTATCTTTCACGAGACTGAATAACTTCAAACAGTTGAGAATTAGAGTTTGGCTGCACTTGTTACAGATGGAGCCAGGCAGCAAAAACAAGTAAACCAAATGGTAACGTAAACTTCAATGAAAACATAATTCTACTCTGTTAGTTGACTAATGATTTTGGCTGAAAATGTACGTTTACCAAACTGCCCCTTTGTATCGTATTGAGTCAAATCCAATTTCCTATCATCAAACTTGTAGATAGCAGCCAAGAAAATTATGTTTAATTGAGTTGAACTATAACACCGAATTTGTAACTTTGCTGAATGCGGATTGTCTCACTGTCCGGATTTCTCATCCAGTTTGAGGTTTTACTTCTGCATTTCAGGAATTAAGCAAGAGGCACATCTAGCAAGTTCTTTTGAAGGAGGCTAAACAGAAATAATGAAAGGAATTCGGACCCAGCCTAAAATCTCTATGAGACTGGAGCCTCTTACTCCTGACAGGATCCAGGAAGCAGTGCTTCCACAATTTATTTAACAGTGAGAATGTATCAGTTTGTTTAAAAATATGGAAGTTCTACTACTCCCCAGGTTCCACTTACAGTTGTGGTAGACCTTACTACGAAGCGCTGTCTCCCATGGGAGATGAACTGGTGGTTCCAGCCACAGCAGCCTGACAAAAATTCCCACTAGCAATAAACATCTTATCTGCCAACCTGACCTTGTACTTGGCTATTTCCTAAACGAACTATCTAAGGTCAGGAGGAGAATTCCTGCTTTGGACTTGCAACTCGACCTTTGAGTTTCAGGATTGGGCCTGTCCACAGCTGAGGAGAGTCTTCTGGTTTCTTCCCACCAAGAACTTGTTTATTGTAGCCTCAGATGAATCTTTCCTATAACTGTGGTTAACCTCTTCCTATGGTTAGGCTCCTTATGATTCACCTATGCTAAGCATTTTGCAATTAAACTCCCCCATAGAGCAAAACAAGCCTTTATTATAGCTGCAGAAGGCCTCTTTGTCTGGCTGAACCGGGTCTTCTACTTTTGTTCCCATGACTTTTTCAAAACAGGTTTGTATGTTCTCATCCTTGGGTTGCATACTGCTGTGACCATAAGCTTTCACGAGATGCTTTTAAATACAGACAGAAGAGGTGGCAGTGCTGGCGGTGGGGGGGGGGTGTCTTTCCGTCTACTTCATATAGACCTCTATTCTCTGAGGCTAATCCTTTGTTCTTTGGTGGAAAACAACATTGTTATGAGACAGGTGAATCATACGTTCCCCTCTAGCAAAATGAGCCCCCAAAAGAGCGCAAGGTACATATCTTGGGACATTCCTAAAACCACAAACATAAGCAACTGGCAAAAAAAGGGCACCTATCACAGCAAAAAAAAAAAAAAAAAAATCCGCACCATGTAACCAGCTGCAAAAGCAAATGCACGAAAACAAGGTCTAAAAATCTACATCATAGTGAAAGACACTTTTGAGCAAAAAACAGTACTGGCATATCTAATTATTGGTGAAATCTATCAGGAAAATCTTTTATGTTCTGAAAGACTACTCACAGTTCAGTAACAATCCTTCAGGACTTCTGTATGAGAGTTTAAAAGCTTTTCAATAAATTCAGGGGAAGAAAAGAAAGGTTTAGTTCCAAGTCTGAGCCAAAGTTTGCTGTGTAGTTAAAAAGGGTAAATGAACTTGTGGATTTGACTCCTCTGTTTCCTTCTCACACAGTGTCTTCTACACTTGAACGCCAGAGCACAGAGCCTGAACACGAAGGCTTCATGTTTTATTAATGGTGTCCAATTCATTTCCTGTTTTCATGCTGATAACCTACCGAGGGAGAGGAAGGGAACTCAGGTGGCAAGACCTCAGATCCATTTCTCTTATACCCATGAACAGTTCACAAGTGGGTATTTCACTAGCAAAATCTCTTTATTGCATGTATTACTGCATTCTCTGGGAAGCTTAACTGGGATGGCTGGCTTCACAGCTGCTGGCGTGCACCTCCGAAAGCCTCAATGTTTTCAAGGCAAGTTCTCTTCAAGGTGATAGCTTTTAGTTTTTGATTCAATCAACGCTCAGTAGCTATTTTCACTACTGTCCTTTCTACAGGGCTAAGCTCATAATACACCAAATTACGACCCTGGCAGAAATCTCTTAGTCAACCAAAATTCTCATTAGCAGCATCATTCGCTCTTGTAGAAAAGCCAATTTGTTCCCTGTTAAAGACAAACCAATGTAGTGTTCAGGCCAGTGGCTATTCCCAGAGATTTTATTTTTTAACTGAAATAGTGTTACCAGTCCTGCAAAATGGAGCAGTTTTTTTAAAAGCCTAATGCTTTCTGCAAATTTCCCAATTTTTTTTAAAAAAGCATAATTTCCTCTGTGTCTGTAGTATTTACCACGAGTGAGCACGTCCTTTACAAAAGGCCTTCTTCAATACAGTGTTGAGAGCAAGTTCCTAGAAAAGACGGGCTTTTAAATATCTGTATTTATGAGCTGAAGAACAAGAATGTCACCTTACCACTTCAGATTGAAATCCTTTGCAAAAACTAATTTGGCAGTTGACGGAAATGCTAAAAAGTGTCCCCGTATTCAAGACCTACTTATGATAAAGGGATCCTTCCAGGCTCTTCCTTCACCCTCTGGCAGGCTCATCAGATGGGAACTTGCTGAAGAGGGATAGGTCTTGTCCAGTGCTAAATGCAGGTTAGAAAATCATTCCTCATGCTGCTAAGAAGGAGGAAACATCCCCTTCTAGACAGTAGCCTCTCCTCCCGTTCCAAGTGAATCTATCTATGCTTGCAGTATGCTACAAGAGAGAGGTACAGTGGGGTGGCTCCCACTGGGGGGGTACTGCCCATGTGGGAGGTAAAATGTATTAGGAAAAGAATGTAAACTGCATCCTGGCACCTGGGGAAGCTTCAGCTTGTTCAGTACCTGCCAGACCTTCTCCACTCTACGTGTTATGAGCGTTTGAAACACAGACCTGGCTGGACCAGCTGTTGGAAAAGTGGACTGAACCTCTGGTTTGACTTGGTAGCAGTTCTGAACACCTTATTAGATACTTCCGTCTAGAGACATCAAACAAAGAGATGAATAAGCTAAAAACTGACATCCCACTCAGAGCAGCAAGCTCCCACCGAGGAACAGAAGGGCTAGAGGACCTGGGTGGACACCTGGCCATCAGCAGATACCGTACTCCGATCCTGGGTCTGTCCTGTGCTTGTTCACATCCATGTTCAAGAAAGAATGCCACTTTTCCTATTCTTCAAGCTGGTAATACAACAAAGGCCCGGGTCTCATAAAACACTAATGCAAACAACATAAAATCACTTCTCAGAGAAAGATAAGAAACATGAAATTCCCCCTATGAATCTTGTACTGGCCAGAGATGCTCCAGTCTGTTTCAACGCTTCACATTCCCTTAAAGCAGCGAACACTTTAACAACGACTCGCCTCCAGCTGCTTCTTCCTATAAAACCCATTGGCCACTCTCCCAACAAAAAAACCCCATTACTTCTTTCCACAGCCTGTGTGCAGCTCAGAGTGGTCGCGCTCTGTGGCAGGGGGTGGGGTTGCACCACTGAGCTCCTGGGGTTTCTTTTAGGACATCTTTCTTTGAAAGATAACCAGGACTGTGATGAGATCGGGAACCTCCTCTGTGTTGGCAGGCAGACATGCACGCCCGGAGGTGCAAGTGCAAGTGTGTGGTCTTGGGTGTGGGGAAGAAAGGAGAAGGGTGGTGACCTGAATGTTGGAACGGAGTTCAGAGTAGACTTTTTTTGGTTTTTTGTTTTGCCATTCCTTGCATTGGGAACCCCAAGCATGAAAAAGCAGGAGTTCCCTGCCCCACCAGTGATATAATGAAAGCGTACCAGAGATGTGCCGCCTTCTGCTTTCTGAGCCTCTTGGCTGTAGACAGCCACATTTTCCGGCCTTCCTCTGAAACCATGAGGACTAGAAATAATATTATTTTTATCAATGAGAAGGTAAGTACACCTATGGAGCTAGGACACGCAGGAATATCCAAATGCTGCAACAGTAGTTAAAAAATACAAAAACTGGCAACCTCACTCCCCCTAATATGTTTCACACAAACAGTGAGTTTGGATCCGAAATACACAGACCCCTGCGTCCTGCCTGAGACTCAGTGCTCAGCTTCTTTGTGTCTCAATTATTTAGCCCTGGACTGCCAGGGCTGGAAGAGAGACAGGACTGAGGAACTCTTAATATCGTCCCTTATAGACAGTAGTCTTTCGCTGTGTTGTTAATCTCCAGTGACAGAGATTCCACAGCCCCCCCCCAGCAATCTGCTCTAACGTGACCCATCTCTACCATCAGAAGCATTTCCCTTTTTTCCCCCTCTAGAGCCCAGTTTAAGCCATTATAAGAAACATATGGGAGAACAGAGTACTCCCTCCTCTTTGCCCCAACATTTTACATATATGATGGCTGCTCTACCATTTCCCATTTGTCTTGTCTGGACTGAACAAAACATACTTTTGTCAGCCCCTCTTTGCACATCATGGTTTCTATTTAGTCATTCTTGCGGTTCACTTCCAGATGCACATCAGCTGCAAGAAGTCTCACAGATTCCACTTAAAGCCTTATTGCTGTTCAGTATAAGAATTACTGCATGTCTTCAAACGACACTCATGCTTGTACACCTTAGTACAGATTTTTTTTTTGCAAAATGAGAGCTTAGATTGCAATTTCAAGCAATGAAAGGAAAGTGTGGGGCAGCGCTGGTCGTTAAAGTAGGTGCTATTAACGAAGGTCTGACTGGGCACAAAGACAAGAACCCATGTCCCCATCCCTAGCACTGAGTAAAATACGTATTGCAAATAACACTTTGGGAATCATTTGATCACGGCCCAGATGGCATTGCTGATAGATCCTAGCATCTGCCTCATTTTTCTGCTCTTTTAAAAAGTTTTATCTAACGATCACTCCCCCATAGGGATGTATGGCACCTTATTCAAATACACTTTAGACCTGCAGCTATTGACTCTCCACATACGTTGCCAGTGTATTTTCTTATCTTTCAGAAAACTGTGAAGTCCTGTGTGGAGGCAGCAGGGTTTTTTGGTTGTTTTTTTTTTTTGTTGTTTTTTTTTGTTTGTTTGTTTGTTTTTTTTTACTGTCAATGCAATAATCTGTGTAAGAAGTTACGAAGTTTTCTGACTGCAGGGGAAAATGAAACAATTTGAAATCCTTGATCTTTCTTTATGGTCATCTGCCACTTTGAACGCTGGTTATTCTGATGTTGGGCTGTAAGAGGAGGGATATTTACCACTGAAAAGCGAGTAGCTGCCACCTATCAAGGCATCCCCGAGCTCTGCAGACGGGTATTGTCACAGGGTGGCACGTTGTGTAAGCACTCCTTACGTGCAAGTTACTCTACATTCTTGGCAGCAGACCACATGAAATTTCCCTTCAGATGTTGATGGGATTAAAAAAAAAAAAAAATTATATATATGAAAATCACCTTATCATTTACAATGCAAATCTTAGAAGGAAAGTTAGTAAATTAAGTTAGAGATTCGCCTAAATTAAGCTGGCAGTCTATTCTGGTGCTTCAAACTTTGAAAACATTGCTGGCTGACAAAACAAGCCCTGGAATGATTAGCAAAAACCCTCCTTCAGAGGCAGCAGACGAGTAATCCCTTTGAACCTTCACAGCACATCATAAACGCTCAGCAGACTTACAGTGTGGCAGTCCCAGTGCTATCAATTATTTACCCTTTTTCTGTTTACCTTCAGGCAGCAAGTAATTATTTTTAAATATTAATTTAGTTGTGTCATGTACAGTTTGTGGTTTAGCCCTGAGATCTGAGATACAGAAAAGCAAACTGCATCTCAAATCACATTTAGCTAGTGACGCATTGATAGTCGGAGCCCCACTCCAGCTACTCAGCAGCTACACTCAACTTCTTCCATCATTAGAAACAGAACTCTGTTCATTGCAGGGAAGTGAAAGCAATTTTCTTAATAGGAAAAGACACTTTTTTTTTTAGCCTAAAAGTCCCAGAAATTGGAAAATCTAAATAGGAGAATATTATTTTATTCTAAAAAGTTTTAGTTTTTTCAGATGAAGATTTTTTCCTCCCCCTGTTTTTGTTTCCCTCAGAGTTTTTCCCAGAGTGTTTCACTTTCTTCATCCTCAGCTAATTTAGGCTAAAAAGAAGTTGGCTGTTGTTTCTGCAGCCCTGAGAGACAGAGATCCTAGGAGACAAGAATCTCTTTCCTGCACTGAAAACACCACTTCTTAGAACCTGAAGAGAGAGGATGGCTCCTGTCAGCTCTCCTGAACGCCTTTCCACAAGGGACTGGTTCTTTCTTTTTAAAAGTTTATACTAGAAAAACAAATACTCATTGTGATATATTTGCACGAAGACACAGATGTGTGCCCACAGACAGGTCGATGCAGTATCAAGTTCAGGGCAAACTGCTGGTTCCACGGATGGCAGCAAGATCAGTATCTTCCTGAGGAAAAGCATTTTTGAATTTGGGAGTTTTTTGGTGTTCGTTTTTCTGCACTGTTGCACTGTCAGCCTTTTCTTAGCATAAGCTCTTGAAAGAAGCCTTGATTTTACCCGTGTTTGAGACAGAATCAAGGAGAAACAGAATTCTGACAACGAGACTTGGGTAACTTCACTGGTGTTGCTGGTATTCAGGTGGTGCTTGCAGGCCCCAGCTGCCCAGTTCCCCCCCTGCTATGTGCTGCACAGTTCTATAAACACCACAAGCATTTCCTGACAAAGAACATGCAACCGCAGTTTGAACTGAGATGCTGCACTGGAAAACAAATACAAGAAAAACCAAAGGAATTATCTTCTGCTCACAGGATGAAGCTAAGGTGAAACACTATTCCAGTGAAGGAATGTTTGTAAGACGACCTAGTGAAGATCAGCGTTTCATGAAGAGAAAAACCAAGAACTGCATTTTGTCAAGTCATATTCTTCCCCTGCCCCTGCCTCATGGATCATGTTTACTCCCTCCCCGCCGATCCTGTCCCATTATTGTTGCAGCTACAACCTTGATAAAGTGAATTCATGTCTTCAGAGAGAGAGGGGCCATGTCACGCATCTTGTTTCAATCTAAGGAGGAAATAGCAACCTCTGATTCATCTCCAGTCCGTGTCATCCTCCCCCCCCAAGTTGTAAAGACAGACTGCAAGGCTGAATACCAGTAGCCTAGTTCATATGCATCGTGTGACTGGAGACCCAGTACAACACATGAACTTGACTTTTTGTTGCCTGAAAGACGACTGCTATCCAACCGAATAGGTCCTTGGGAAGAGCCAGAAACTTTGCTTTAGCCCTAATCCCTAATATCATGCAGCACGGTTTAGTTTAGACCTTTAACGTTAGCTGCATGTACTTACAAAAGTTCTATTACAAAGGATTTTTTCTTGAACCAATGCAATCAGAAGCCTCTCTCTCCTGTTTCCTGAACTCCTACTCGACCCTAGGGTCAGACGCTGGTATGTGAATTTACCTATTATGCATTATGAAGCCATAAAGCCTCCTTGCTCTGGAATTCTTATGGTACATGCTTACCTCTGACTCTAACATGGGAAGAAAGGACAAGGACATCTAGAGGGGGCCAAGCAAAACATCCAAAAGCAAAGAAAAGGCATCGTGGAACAGTATCACAAAACCAAAGCTTTATTATGGCAACAATACTCTACTTTGCTGTGACAGAAATTAAAGTATCTATTCTCTTAAAAAAAGAAACGGAAGAAGTAGAGAAAACTAGTTATGTGATGAAGGATCTTCTGAATAGCAAGTTTCTGAACTGGACTTTTCCTCAGCATCACCGTTATCAGGGGCTCCATGGAAACAGAAGCATCTACAAAAGTGATCATCAAACCTGCAGCAAAACTGGGAAAACACAATCAGAAATTCAATGCTAACCATTAACAAAAATATGTTTAAAACTGTCAGAAGATCAACTGTAGAATTCAGCTCTTCAGGCACAAGTGGTATAACAGTGGGCACTTGTTTTGACCTGTAGTTTATTTTGCCTCTCTGGAGATGCCTCTCCAACAACATGACACAAACTGGAGCAATAGAGTGGGCCCCCATTCAATTAATGAACTTGTAAAACTTCTATCTGATCCATGGGCATTGTGTCAGTGTTAGCAAACATCTCTGAGCTGGGGAAATAACCTCAATTCGATTGGCTTGGCTCCCATTTACCTCAGTAGCAACACTGACCAAATGCTGCCTGGACAGATGCCAAGTTTCTCTTAATCTTGGTGAGCAGATTTAGATCACACAGTTCCACTAAGTCATTTTGTCCAAGGTGAATGAGGATAGCGGCTGAAGAACCAATTCATGTGTTAAGGGTCATGACAGTGGCTCCACTCTTCTCACCAGGTGCTAGGCTGGTACACTCTGTTCCTGAAGTAAGTAGACAGAAAGCCACAGACCCCAAAAGTGAATCAGTTATTTTAAAAGTGTAAGTATAATACACATCAAGACTATGTATATTCTACCCTACAGGGCCAATAATTTATTTTTTCAGGTTAAGTCTTTCTCATCTTCTGATACAGATTTTTACAGCCAAATTATTTCTGAACTGAGCTATGAGCAAGTCAATCCTTTCTTTGGCCTGCTTTTGCTAGGATGCCTAGTAGATGTTTGATGACAGTTTCAAACTGAACACGTAAGCAGGGGAACAAAATGAATCATAAAATAATGGGAAAGAAAGACCTCTCAGCTCGGAAAATAAAGGTTTCTCTTTCTTATAAATCCACATTAATTCACTGTATTAATGAGTAGCATGCTAGTATGACGTCGCCTTTTCCTTATGGCCAACTACTGATTCCTTTGAAAAAAAGCTATTGAGAGCGTCACAAAAATAATGACAAGGGCAAGAGCAACTGGAACTAAACTTTCATTGTTTTGGATCACTGTGAGCTAGAAACAAATCTAAAGTCTAAAACACCTAAAATAGTACTGAAAATCAGGTCCCCACCTGAACATACATCACAGGTCATTCCAAGGGCAGTAATTTCATAGCCCTCACATGTTTAAGCATCATTTAACTTTGTTGCTAGAACTTATTTTTCAAATACATCACACAAGTAAAGCTGATACCCATGGTATTGCGCATGAGCTTATTTTTTGAGGAAAAAAAAAAAAAAGAGAGGCAAAACAGCTGAGTTGAAAGGTTACTTTAAAAAAAAAAAAACAACACACATCTTCACACACACGCACACCCAGCCAGCAAAACCCCCCAAAACAGGGAAGAGACATACAGATCCAGTTGTGGTAATCCACCTATATCTCCTGTTAGAACGAACTGATGCACAGTTTGCTAGGCACATCGTAGAGATCCACATACCCTCAAACACCTTGTCTAACCATTAGTCATGACAGAGCGAATGAATGAAGGAATAAAAGGGTTATAGCAACTAGACATGTAGGTGACTCATATAGATACAAACTGGTTTTGTCAATTTTATTTTTTAATCAAGAGAACAGGCAGTACTACTGAATATCATACTGTGGGTGTCACAACAGCAGGTTTTTCAGACAGAATTTAAATGAGCAAAAACATAATGCAATGCTCCAGAAAGAATTCTACCACACAGACTAAAGGCAGGAGATGCAACGGTGTGGATAGCTCCAAGCTGAATGCTAGCTGTTTGTACCTCCTGGAAAGCAACATCCAAAACTGTGAGCCAAACCTTAAAAAATTCTATGAAAACAGTGTCTCTTTCTTGTCATGGATGGTTTCATTTGGTCTAAAGAGCAGACAATAGAGGTCCTCAACCCGGAGTTGCAGATTAGGTAGAATACCTTAAGAGGTAGGACTGAGGGCTTGGCTGTGGCACAACATTACTTAACAGCATGGAAAGCCAGGCATAAAGGAGAGAAGACAATGTTGTAGTGTTTGCAGTAGTCCAGGCTGCAGTATTATTTTTAGCTTCCAGAAGGTTGGTTGCTTTATGCCAGATGTATAACACTGTTGCTGTACAACCAAAGATGAAAATGGCACAGATTTCTAAGCCCAAAACATTGTTTTCTTTCATGAGGCAATCTCCATATCAGTCACAGAAGACGAAAAACATTATTGTGGATCTATTGTCTATACTACTGTAACACAGGAGTGAAGCTGAAGCACCACAGACCAGGTCTGGAATCAGCAACAGGAATGAAATACCAGTCCTGTGTCATTCCTGAGTGTAACATGCCATACCACATTGCTTGTAGTGTGAGTGCAGCAGTCAGATACTCTGATTTCAGGTAGAAAGCAGCCTATTATCAGTTCAAGTTCTGTAACAGCTAGACAAGACCCAGGCACCATCTGACTTCAGGCTTCAGCCTAGCTCTTGTTCGTGAAAATTTTCACAAAAGTAAATCTCACAATTAGTGATGTAATTGAGAAGCAAACGGGAACGTCTCTGATGTCCTATAAATTTTACATGGTGACCTGTTATTTTTTAAGACAATTTTCTACGGGCAATTCAAGCGCATGTAGGCAGAAAAACTCCCGTGCCTGGGCGCCCTTCAATTCCTTCACGCTTTCAGAGACGTTGGCGCCCTCAGCGCTCTTCCTGCCCGCGGACGAGGAGCCGCAGGCACCCGCCCAGGGCCGCGGCCGGGCGCTGTCCGCGGTGCTGAGGGCAGCACGGCCGGGCGCTGTCCGCGGTGCTGAGGGGCCGCGGCGGACCCGGGCTGCGCCTGCGCGGCCGGCGGATTAGTCAGGTTCCTGCGCGCCTTTCCACGGGAGAGAAGGTCCCTGAGCCGTTTAGGAAGTTCAGGCACACACCAGCACTCGTTATTACCCAGATGAAAGGGAACACAACCATGAGTTAGGTGAGAGTATGTGCAGTCTGTTCAGCTTTCTGCTCAAGATGAATTCCAATTCCCACAGACGGTTTTCAGGGACAATCAGGGCAGCCAAGAAAACAGTGACATGCAGAAATGGCTGATAAAATTGCAATGAAACGTCTGTTGACATTGATTTTGAGCCTGCAGGCAGAGATGAATGATTGAAACACTAGGCTTGTTAAAGCTAGAATGCTTTTGATTTCTCTTCTCTCTGCTGAACAAGATTTAGCTGGAGGGAAGTTAACAATCAGCTAATTGACATTGAATTAACCATGAAATGCAGTATAACTACTTTTCTTCTGAAGTACTCTTCAGCAATGCTTTAACAAGGCTTTTAATTATTGATTACTGCTTATAACACACAGTAGATCTCCTTTTATTTGTTTTAAAATCTGGTGTCCTTCAAAGGTGCCAGCTTGAGTACTCTCTGTAGTTCACCTATCTGCTAATGGAAACCAAACAAATAATCAAAGAAAAACTGTATCTTCTTCCTCTGGCAAAGCATCACAGCATAACACATCAGTTTTTCCACTGTCCGGTTCAGATTAAGAAACAGATATGCCATATGAATAAGGTTAGGAAATCCACTGTAACCTTTGGTAAAGGTGGGGAAATTGAGGGAGAACTATGGTGCGTTTTCAGATAATCCACTGAATTGACTATTGCCTTTGGGACATGTCATGGTTTAACCTCGGCAGGCAGCCCAGCATCACACAGCTGCTCACTCACTCCCCCCACAGTGGGATGGGGGAGAGAATCAGAAGAGTTAAAAGTGTGAAAATTCATGGGTTGAGATAAAGACAGTTGAAGAGGTAAAGCAAAAGCTGCATGTGCAAGTAAAGCAAAATAAGGAATCCATTCACTACTTCCCATCATCAGCCACATGTTCAGCCAGCTCCAGGAAAGTACAGCTCCATCACACATAATGGTTACTTGGGAAGACAAATGCCCTAAGTGTGAACGTCCCCCAACTTCCTCCTCTTCCCCACAGCTTTTGTTGTTGAGCATGATGTCCTATCATATGGAATATCCCTTTGGTCAGCTGGGGCAGCTGTCCCAGCTGTGTTCCCTCCCAGCTTCTCGCCCACCTCCAGCCTACATGCTGGTGGGGTGGTGTGAGAGGCAGAAAAGGCCTTGCCGCTGTGTAAGCACTGCTCAGCAGTAACTAAAACACCAGTGTGTTATCAACACTATTTTCATCACAAATGCAAAAACCAGTGCCATATGAACTACTACGAAGAAAACGAACTCTATCACTGCCAAAACCAGTACAGAACAATAATAGCATTTGAAGAAATGTCATGT
Organism: Dromas ardeola; assembly: GCA_013398915.1. Taxonomy (NCBI): domain Eukaryota; kingdom Metazoa; phylum Chordata; class Aves; order Charadriiformes; family Dromadidae; genus Dromas; species Dromas ardeola. The sequence continues at coordinate 32,763 of VYZM01014176.1, forward strand.
ACGTAAGCAAAAAAGAGGATGCTTGTTTGCTGCGCATCTGAGAACCAGGAATGGTACCGACAGCAGTGGGCACAATTACCATCAGCGCAGCTGCATATGCTGCATGTCAACTACAACAGGGTTACTGCTCAGCACACGCTGGGGAGATGACAAAATCTATGTTGCTAATGGCTGCGGAGACTGTGAGAGTAGAAAATTGCTCAGAGAATTATGCTGAATGCATCAGAACAATGACCAGGAAAATACTGGTAAAAATCAAATACAAGAGAAGACAGATTTTTGTGTGTTTAGAAGAGATGACTATTGCAGCAGTGGCCATCACTCCTTAAAGTAACTGCTCTCTCACCTGTGAGATGTTCTCGTTTCCTTACAGTAGCACAGGGACTTGGGGAAACCAGCATCTTCCAAGAGACCTCTATCCTATAGGGAACTTTAAGATAGTGGTCCTTCTCTCTCTGATCCTCTTGGTCTCGTTTGTCAAAAAATCATGCCTTGGCCCTGAGAAATCATCCTAATCAAATGTTCGGCACTGTAGGAGCATGCTCATCACCACTATCGACACCAAAACTTTTTGTAAAATAAAAATCCCAAGAGTTTTCAAGATGACAGCAAGGCAGGCACACGCTGCCTGTAAAGAGGAGACTGCATGCCAGCAGGGCTGAACCAGATGGGGCACTGTGGGATAAATCTGTTACACTAAGCACATGAAGGTGCAGCACGCACAGAACAGTAGGTAAAAAGCTTATGGGAATTTCTCTCCCAATTCACTATAAATGAGGCAAAGAAAATTGTTCCAGTGGCTCACAACACATCTAGCAGATTACACTGCCTACAGACCTTAACCCTCCAAGGGGCAGTCTATGACACTGTGTTCCCTTTCTATTCTCCACTGCTGCAGTGCTTTCCTTCTACCCTCATCAATAGCCAGGAAACAAGATAAGTTTTAGGGGCTTTTTTTTTTTTAATTTTTTTTTAAAGAAAAAAAACAACCTAAGCTGTATAGCACAATTTATCAAGCAAGCAACACTGCCTAGAGGGAGTGGAGTGCTGAAAAACGGAGAGATACAGTATCACTTAAAGCTTTGAGTTCACACAAAGCATTCCCATTCAGCAGGTGTAGACATCAAAATAAATAGCCCTCTGGCAATCTTCCAGATGGCCTAAATCTCCAGGCATATTCAGCCTGATTACCTTAGATTTTTTTTCAGGCTTGCTGTCTCTGCATTTACTTGTTCTAAGTCCCTTGCCAGCTACAGAGAAACAGCTGTGCCTGGCCTAGGGTGTGAACATCTGGTTCTGACTGTCATATCCAGCTGTGAGTCTTCTGCAACACAACTCCATTAGCTACTAGTATAGACAAGTGCAAAATAATGAACATTGGAAGAAACAATTTTAAACTACTCATTCACAGGAAAGGGGGTCTAAATAAATTGCGGCTTCTCAGAAACATATCCAAGTATTAATGAAGAGAACAGTGAGAATATTGGGCAGGTACTCTAAAGTGCACAGGCCAGAAACAGTTCCCTACTGAAAGGATAGGGTGACTATTACTCCCTTGTCAAATGACTGTTTTAATCTCTAATCTACTTCAACCTACATTGCTGGATGTATATTCTAATTTGCACCAACTGCTATCAATAATAATCAGTGGCACGCTGCCTTCCCAAATCCTGAGACCAGATTCAGGCACTTTAATACAAAAGCAAGTCTCTAGGAAGCATGTGAATGGCAAGGAGAGCTGCAGGATCAAGTTATCTCCCACAGGCACCAGCAAGCCTGGAAGAGTCAGGCAGGCTGGGCAGGTGAGGAGCACTACAACTGCCTGTGCTAAGTGTCTGCTGCTGCCTGAACCATGAGGGACGGCCCCAGGCCCTGTTCTGGAAGAGTGTTCAGCAGAAAAAGCGAGAGGGGGATTTCACGCATGTAGGTGCTAGTGGCATTACATGTGCTTGCCGGAATCATCAGTCTGGGCCAGACTGCGCTCAGCTTTTCCCCAGTGAGGACAGGTAGGAATTTGGAAGGAAGAAGAAGAAAGAAGAGACAAAGAATATTAACGCTTTCCTGCATGCCTTTGGCTCCATGAAGTATCAGCCAGTTTTCTATACTCTCCATCAGCTCATGGGTATACTTAGTGGCACACGCAGCCTGCATTCTGCCACAGGAGAACTTATAAAATGTCCCCATGACAATATAAAACTGGAGCATTCAGGACTAGCTCAGGATTAGACTGCAGGCTCTCAGAAATAAAAGAGAAGAAACAAATGTTTACCAAAGCAGCACTGTGAGGAAGATAGAACGGGACTCTCTTGTGCCTCATATTATCAATAGGACTGCTAACCATACAGTAGGATAAAGCCTCCATCAACCTGTGCAACTTCATTACAAAGAGCTTAATTTTATGCTACACCTCCATTTTAGCTACTGATCCTGGTACAACTACCACAGTCTGTCTCTGCCCAGGGCATACCCATGGTATTGGTATAACTTGTGTTGCATATTCTCTGAAAGCCAAATCACTGTGAGCTATACTATTACCTCCTCCGCTCTCTCTTCAGACGAACACACACTATCATGTACATTATGGTGATGTTCAGCCTCCGTGTTCCCATGTAAGTTGTAGATTTGCAGTATGCTCAGACAGAGCTGGAGGGAGTGCTGCTCTTACCCTGTCCTTCCAGCCGTAGCACTATTTCTCTCCCGGGGGAAAATTACAGGTTCTTCTCAAAGAGGATTAGTTCTTGTCTCCCATACATTTCTTGGCTAGTCATCCGGGCCGCTGGTCTCATGGGGAAAACGTGCCTAATACACCACTCCTCAATGTTAGGTTTGGCTGGTAGAGCTATGGGTTCCATGGATTCCTCCATCCCCCATTCTCTGATTCTGGACGCATTTACTTGTCAAGACCAGGGAGTGTAATTAGAGGGAACAGGTCCCAGGATGCCTCTCCCACTTCTGGCAGCTGACAGAAGGTGTGAGCTCAGCACTGTTGAATTCCACACCTCAGTCACACCCTTTGGAAACTCTGCAGTACATCCATCATACCAGTAGATCACAGTCCCAGCCATGGTGACCACCTACAATACTGGGTCACAGAGCTGAAAAAACAGCAGTTCTATTTTATTACCCTTGAAGAAGAGTCTCCCTCACTGCAAGAACTGGCACTTCCATTATTCCCTGCCTACTGTTCCACTTATTCTTTGTGCATTAGTGCTCCCCCTCTTATCGTCCCATGGGTTTTCTTTTGGATGAGTGGGTTTTAAAAGAGGCTTGGACAGCTGAAGGCTTTCCCAGCCTTGATTTGTTGGCTGGCTCTTTTTCTTTCTGAGAAGAGCTCTCAGACCGTACTGAAATGGTCTCCTTCACTAACCATTCTTGATGGCCCAACAGGTTCCCATTATACTAGTTAATCTCAATATTAATACTAGAAGAGTTATATACAATATAGAAAAAACAATTACAGATGGATCTGAGAACAATATATGTTTCAGTAGGTTACAATGTCGTGAGTTGCTTTTGCTTTCATAGATTTTCTGCCAATTGGGAATTTTCCCTCAAGGAAGTTCCAAAAACCTTCTCAGCCTCTAGGAAACTATTTGTTTGGCGCAGTTAAACTTAGGAGCTCTTAAAATTTTGTCAAACACATCAAACCAAATGGCCCCCAGGCAAAGATCTCGCACAGCAAGTTCCAACCCACACAAACTTCTAGTGCGAGCTTGTGAACCCCTGGAAGCACAGGCTTACAAAGGACACTGCCTATAGAGGAGACCTTCTAAGGCTTTGATCCTCCATAAAAAAATACGAACATGAGAAGTTTCCTTAATTTCACCAGAGCTGGTGCACTGGTTGTATGGTACCAGTTTATTCATTTGATTTGTATTTAACTGGAAGTCCTTGGGGCTAAGACTGGCAGTCCACGTTATAAAGCCCCTTATGAAATAGGGATCCAGTCCTGGCTGGAAGCTGCTTTATTACAGTTAATCACCATAACTAGCCTCAAGGTCTAGCTGTCTGTCCTCTTCTCTCCCCATACTTTACAAAGTGGTAAGCGATCTTTCTGTATGCAACTTTCCAGAACTCTATCTGGTGGCACAGCAATCACAGAGGCTGTTTTCAACAGCTTCTCGTAGGAAGCTCTGAATACGGAACGTCCAATGCCAATGGAAGGAAGGCTGACTTCCAAAGGAAGCTGCTGCAGAATGATTTCTTGCACACCTGGCCTCTGTACCAGGCTACATCAACACAAATTAGAATACTGAGATCAAACCTGATAAAATGAATTTCTATAGATGCTACATGTAATCCAAGTGGAACGTTCACTTTTTTAATTATGCAAAAAAAATGAAGGAAATGATGAATTAGTCAAGACACAAGCGTATCTTTATGTAGAATGGTGCCCTGCACACGTGCAGCTCTGTTTCTTATTTATAAGATAGTGTAAGTTCAGGTAACTTGAAGGACAAGGATCATGCAGCGATGCAGAGCCCCATGTCACGGCCTCTCCAATGTTCACATTTGTCTTTTCTTACTATACTTAATAAAGCTCAAATGACAAAAGGTGACATACTGTATGTGTTTTATCTCATTATTAATTAAGCATATTTATCTCTTAAATCAGATGTGACTTGCACCACAACATCAGTAATTAAATTAAATATTGATGTGTGATGGTTGTGTGCCGAGGCTGCATGGGTAAGTGGAATTGCCATATCTAATTAACGTCTTGCAGGAGTAGCCCCATTAGGTTTGTTAGTTAAATCTCCAAATGGTAATACTAACAGAAGTGTAACTACCACTTAACAACCCTAATTAATAGAGGCCTCATCAGATTTGATGAACGTCTTCATCCCTTTTTGGGGGGCTGTTGACTAGAGTTTTGTTGTATTATTGTGAGGCTGTGAACTATTTAGAACTGGTAACTCTGCTGTGCTTTACCTTCAAGTCTGTGTGGCAAGGCTGCCTACTTGCTCTTTTGAAGGAACACATAGCAGCACCATGAGGTTAAAGATCAGAAAAGCACTCGAGAGGACCCTCCCTGCCCTTCTTTCAGCAAGGGCTCAGACTTCCCCCTTCCCACAAGCAGCATGTTGCACGTGTGTGAGAGAGACTGTGTCTGCCTCGAGAGCCCACCTGCCCTCTCTCAAACATGCCGGTTGGCTGGTGCCCTAGGTTTTGAAGTGTTACCTTCTGCCTTACTATATACAGCAATTTCTCCTTGGAGAAGACTACAAGGATTTCCTTTTCTTTTTTTTTTTCAAATGCTCATTAAATTCCAGTATCTCACAAGCAGTTCAGTGATGCTATCACAATGCTGAGTACCATTCTACTGTCTGCTGAACTGAGAATACAAAATTACTTTACTTGGGATTAGATAGAGATTCCAGCCAGGATTCCAGGATGAACTGCAACTATATCACTCCTTGCAAAATATAATTCAAGTAGTAGTTGTTACATATTCTGGGTATGTTACATCATTTGAAGTGATTAATGCTCATGTTCATTTAACGACTACAGATGCTATTCTCAGTTGTGACTAAGGGGAAAAAAATAAAATAAAGTGCATTATGAAACTGTTCCCCAATTTGTGCTTTAGAAACTAGCTAGCCATCCTTCCTGAGAGTCAGAGAAAACAGTTCTCCACTGACAAGACTCCTTCTGCTACTCTTAGAAGTAAATGACAATACAGGGCATTGTGTCTGACCAGCTGTCTCCGGGCTGATGCAATTCCATCTTCAGGTTCTGGCAATAAGAAGAGTTTCGAACACCAATTTTCTTCCCTTCTTTCTGATTACAGCTGATCTTGGCTAGGCTAAAGATGTTTATTGTTCTCAGTAATGAATTGGTAAGATGTGATACTTCTTATTGCATTATCACCATGCCCTTCTGCCTTTCTTACTGCTGCTTCTCCTACAAGTATCTACCTCCCCTATTTTATTTACTTTTCCACTTGTGCACAGAGTAAGTTACAATTTGGATTTTAAAATGCTGTAACAATTTGATTCGGAAATAACTGCATATTTTGACTTAAACATGCTGGTCCAACAGCACAGAACTGAGCTGAATCACAGTCAAAACAGATTGTTTGCTAAGTGGAAATGCAAGAGTGAAGAAACATACACCTGTATGCAGACAGACCAATCACTTAAAAATTAGCAAATATTACCTGTAATAGAATCAGTCAGCATTTGTCTTGGGCTTTGTATCTTCAAATAGTTTCCAGGATCAGCTACTTAAGCAATGCTAGAGATGACCATTTGTCTATGTAAGTAGCCAGTTAAAACAACTCTATATTCTGGGAGCCCAGGTTCAGTTGAGTCACAGGTGCCCCATGGATATAGTTTTACACTGTACGGCTCCTCCAAACCCAGGTCTTCAAAACCAGCACCGCCACAGGACCCTTCAGCGTTAACCATCAGTCAGCAGCAACACACCTCTGCCCAGCATCCCAGACCTTCACCTCCATCATCCCTCGCTGTGCTGCGCCCTTGCCGTCTCCTCTGGTCACTCTGCCTGACAGCACGACCTCAGAACACACCGCTCTTGGGCCATAACCGGCATCAAGACATACGGATATCTCAAGAGCAGGGGCAGTTAGCTCTGCTATTTGAAAGTCATTTCCCTCCTTCACACTCAGTTGGAGCAAGAAGCCACAACAACACAACCACATATTTTACCAGCTCTTCAGGCCTTCACAGCATGGAGCAACAACTGAGATTTTATTTCGCTAACTACTCTGCAACAACGTACAGCTTATTTTTGAGCAGGAGTTTTCCCAGACCCTACAGAGCAGTGACCCTCCTAAGGGACAAGCTGAGCACCTCCGATGCTTAGTGGCTGTTCCCAGAGACCGCCTTACTCAGTTATTCCTGCCATGGCAGCTGCCGATGGCTGTATTTCTTGTTTACTATACCAAACCAGAAACCTGGCACAGCATAACGCACAGGTCTGCCCTGCACAGAAACTACCCGGGCTACTAAATAAAGCTTAGTAAAGAATCAGGGCAAAACTCTCAAAGTCACCCTAAACCTACTGCTGCGGCCACACAAACCCTTGCCACCATTTCACTCTTCCACACCCCCCCAGTCCCTATACGTCAGGAGAAAGGTGCCATCACATCACCTTTACAGGCTGTTCTCCTCTCACAGGTACCACCTGCCAGCATGACTCAGCAGCACTTAGTCAGTTAATCAAGGCCAGGCTGCTTCAGCCCTTAAAAATCGCATGATTGCATAGAAAAGGCATTTTCACACAGAATCACAGAATCATAGGGTTGGAAGGTACCTCTGGAGATCATCTAGTCCAACCCCCCTGCCAGAGCAGGGTCACCTTAGAGCAGGTTGCACAGGAACGCGTCCAGGCGGGTTTTGAATGTCTCCAGGGGTGGAGACTCCACCACCTCTCTGGGCAGCCTGGGCCAGGGCTCTGCCACCCTCAAAGTAAAGAAGTTCCTCCTCATGTTGAGATGGAACTTCCTACACTCAAGTTTGTACCCATTACCTCTTGTCCTGTCACTGGGCACCACTGAAAAGAGCCTGGCCCCATCCTCCTGACACTCCCCCTTTCAGTATTTCTATGCATTAATAAGGTCACCCCTCAGCTGTCTCTTTTACAGACTAAACAGACCCAATTCCCTCAGTCTTTCCTCATAAGAGAGGTGTTCCAGTCCCCTCATCATCTT
>VYZM01014176.1:40863-113403 GCA_013398915.1 Dromas ardeola
TGCTCTCTATCCCCTCATCCAAGTCGTTGATGAATATATTGAAGAGGACTGGGCCCAGTACTGACCCCTGGGGAACACCACTCGTCACTGATCTCCAACTGGACTCTGTGCCTCTAACCACGACCCTCTGTGCTCTGTCTTTCAACCAGTTTTCTATCCACCTTACTGTCCATTCATCTAACCCACTCTTCCTAAGCTTCCCTATGAGGATGCTGTGGGAGACCGTGTCGAACGCCTTGCTGAAGTCAAGGTAGACCACATCTACCGCTCTCCCCTCATCTATCCATCCAGTCACACCTTCATAGAAGGCTATCAGATTAGTCAGGCATGATTTCCCCTTGGTGAATCCATGCTAAGTGCTTCTGATAGCCCTCTTTTCCTCCGCATGCCTTGAGATGACGCCCAGAACAAGCTGTTCCATCATCTTTCCAGGGATGGAGGTGAGGACTTTGATCCTTTCTAGAGTCTAGTGAGCAAGAAGAGTCCGAAGGGAAACAGAAAATGCTAGACCTCGTTTCAGCAGATACTGCCCTGCATGTAGTACAGCATCTAGCCAGGGGGGAGAGACTTCTTTTGGTCAGACACAAGCGCTACCTGTGCCTGTTTAGCCGGTATAAGCAAGCTTAGAAGTTCTCACCATGCAGATACTAAATGCAAATGCTAACTGTGACAAGTGCAAACATATTGCTCATGTTTTAGTGAAGTAGCAGAACAAGCTCTCTTATTTTTTTTTTTTCTACAGAGCAGAATCATACCTGCTTATGGCATGAATCTCCCTAAGCGTTTTGGGATGCAACGCTGGCAGCTCTTTTCCTAACACACTAAGGGCCAAATGAATTATCCCTTGTGCTAACCAACGAGGCTGCCTGTCAGATTTACTGATATTCCACGCAATGTCTCAAACGAATTTTTAGAAGCATGTACAGTAGCTAAGTATTTAGCAAACTTCACCATCCCTTAGGTGTCTGGCTACATTGCTTGAGGAACCTGACTCTATCATTTTGTATTTAGGATTTTTTTCTTCTTTTCTACTGAATGGGCATGCTCTTGATTGAATGATCAGTATTAATATATTACCACATTTGAAATCTACCAACAGTTTTGTGGCTAGTTTTCCTTGAAGGATGCAATTTCCTTTATTAAGACCCAGACAAATTACAAAACACGCAGATAAAGGTGCATCCATTTGAAATAGTCTTCTACAAGCTAAATTCTAAAACACATCAAGTGAAACAACCTTCACTACGCATGTATGAAATCATATTGCTTTTCACAGTTTCTCTTTAATTTTTCACCCTTCATATTTTTGTTACAAAGAACACTTTATTATGAAGATCCTAATATTTTTACTACAGAGATGTTAGATATTCAATAATATTTTAAAGATATATTCTTTTAACGTGTTACGTGTTGATGCTGTTACCCTACTCATCCAAATCCGAGTCACAATCCTAACTCAACCCAAGCAAGGCTTCTCCCTGTGTGCAAACAGATAGACATTTCCCACCGAGAAAAGCTTCCTGCAAAGGACTCTCATTTTATGATTGCTTTTGGCCAGGTGAGGCGGAACGGCCCTTTGCTCCTGGCTGCCAGCGGACACCCGCCCCTTCGGGCTGCCCTAGGGCTGCACCAGCCTTTCTCACGCCTGGTTCCTTAGGCCCAAGGCCAGATGCTCACGCTGACAGCATCGCACCCTGAGAGAGCGGTCCCACACGGGCACACACTCAAATGACTATTTTCTGCCCATTGTAGGGATACCTGATGTGGAATACAGATTTTTTTGTAATGCCACTGGTCACAGTTGATGGTATTACTCTTAGAGAGGGCACAAATACAACCTAAAAAGGAGAAGACATGCTGAAAAACCAGCCTTATCCATAAAGGAGAGGAGATCATGGCAGACAAGTGGAGGAGCAGCAGAAACAAGATAAATGACTCTTTTAGTAAAATGACTCGCATTCCAGACTAGTTTGGGACCCCGAGCTATCGCTAGTCAGACAGCCTGCTCCCTAAAGACATCAGCACCGGCCGCTGCTCGCCGGGTGCTCTTTTGGCTCCCCCTGTTTCCGTGCCCACTCGCTCATTCCAGCAACGCTGAGCTCCCGTTTCCCTCTCCAAGTCATCCGAACTTTGATGGCAGTGGAACTATCCAGATTTCATGCTTTTAAATAGCACATGCTGTATTCAATGAATTTCAAAGACACGCTAAACCCAAATTACTGCTATCCATGGATCTTGAGAAGCTTTTATAAATGGCTGCATTACAGTGTAGTACAAAGCAGTGATTTCCATAATGCTTGTCTAATGTATAGAGCATTTTACATAGAACAGGCCCTGTTTCATCTTGAAATGCTTTTTAATTAATTCAATTCATTAATACTGCTTGTCATGGCTAAACTCTTGAGACTTAACAAAAACTTTACTTCAGCAGTTGTCAACACATTTCATTAAAACATATGTTTTTGAATGCTTTCTGATAACATCACTATTCTTCATACGCAGAGTGCAGTACTTAAATGTATTAAACAGAGAAGAAGAGGACTAGCAAAAACCTTTACTCTATATTGACAATGCTGCCTTTAGAGATGAGAAATGGGTGGGCCAGCCTGGGTGTCATTCTTTTCATGACCCCTAAATTAACCAAAGTGAAACCTCTCCCACAGTTTACACGGGGACATCCTGTTCTCCCAGCACCTTTCCAAGGGGTCCTCACTTCTGTCACATTCATGCAAAGGCAGCAGAGACAGAGCTTAGGTAGAGTTTGCAGTTGACAGACCTTTTAGGTTTGACAGATGACTATATATTGGACAAAGGGTGGGATGAATTCTCTGTCTTTTTCTGACAAGGCAAAAACCTGAATGTTGCTCATTGCTGAGGTCAGATCATGAAGGAACCTCAAACTAGCAGCAAAATCTGGAAATCTGTGCAAGACAAGCAAGGAGGGGGACAGTATGGGTGGCCTAAAGACATAGGCTGCACTTCTTGACCAGTGATCGACCGTCCTGTCCGGCAGCAGGCAATGCCTGCGAGGCCGAGGGGGCTGTACCCGCTGACCTGCTCTAGAAACGGGAGCTTTGCTCGACAGCCCAGAGGCACAAGTGCCTCCCCCCCTACCAAACTACGAACAACTCTTGCTGGCTGCAAGACGGCAATTTGTAAAGTTTCCTTGATTTCACAGTGAAGACGGAAGCCTGACCTTGAAGCCCCAATTTATCAGTTGTCTGCTATTTTTTGCAGGATGGGTACAACCGACACTACGAAAGCATCACTCAAGAACCTCTCCCCTGTCCCACTGTTGCTCCAGCTCAGAAAACACCACAGCCCTGTTGACCGCTCTCAGGTGCACTGCTGCAGCTTTTTGTCTCACCTTGCTACTACATTACTATTCTGGAGCAAATTATTAAGAAAGGCTCCTTAATTTCCATAGATGAGTCCTATCTGGACTTCTCTGATCTGTAGTAATCTGTAATTGTGGATTGTATCTGCACTGTCTCAGGGATGTGTTCATCACTAGGAAGAGAACTGTTCCCTTCACAATCCTACAAGGCAGCCCACCCGCTCTCACGCCCTCCTTCCGCCTCCTTTTATTGCCCCCGAGACACACGCAGTCACACAGAAGGTACAGCAGCACCGGGAGGAAAGTGCTGTTTTCCCCTCTGCAGCCAAAGACTTCTAACGCCTGCAACAAATTACATAAAAGCAAATTGTCCAGGACAGGGTGACAGCCATATATTAATATTCAAGAGTTCAGAACATTTGACCTTTAAATTGCATACCTGGACAGAATGATGCCTTATGCTCTGCATATCATTAACTAGAGCACAGTACTGACCCACAGATCCAGGAATACTCTGCTCTGCAGAGGAATGGGATCCTGTTGAACATTTATACAACCGGGATTATAGACAATACCTCCTTCGGGCAGATCAAACTGGTGGGGGAGAAAAAGCAAACCTGCCCTATACCTCCTCCCAGTGCTCCACGTCTGTGTCTGCTCCACATGGAAACATACTGGGCGAGGAACAAGACTGAAAAACTGGCCTTCTCTGGATGTGTGAATTATAGAAAATACATTTATTTTAAACAATAGAAAAAAAAGTATTTGTCTGGATACTAGTGTTGGGGTTGGGGTTTTTTTTTGGTTTGGTTTTTTTTTTTTTAAGGCAAAATGCTGTCTCAGGAGAGATTTGTTAAACGGCTGAATAATGTAAAATATTGAAAACACTTTCTATAACATTTCCACTGATTATTTAGTGTGTCCTGCCTATATCCCAGGCCATGCTGTCAATCTGTATTTTAGGCCACCTTTCTGTCTTGCTGGCTATGGTCTCTAATGTTTTTTAATGTTGTCTCCTGTGTGTGTTTTGTGTAGTGGAATACTTTACAAATCAAAATGTTATTGGGGAATAAGCCCATGATCTCCTGTGTAACATTTCCTGGCTCTACTGCACACACATCTATTGTTCAAGATTGAATTGGTCCCAAGAAGCATCAGAGCATGTGAAAGCCGCTATGAATTTTGCAAAGTGGCTTCAGGGCAGTAAAGCACGTCAGAAGAATAAGGTACAAAATCTGAAAGTCCAAATTTAGGAATCTCAGTCAATACTAAAGACCAGAAAAATAAGTCAATGTCCTTGGTTATAGCTTATACACTTTCGTCTTGTGACATTCCTAATACAGTTGAAAGGAGCATGCATAGCCAGGACACAAAATAAATCCAATTATTAAATAGGTTTATGTGCAATTAAACTGTTAGCTTTTGCTTAATATACATGTGATTCACAAGACTGGTTTCATTAGCCTTTTTTTTCCCTCATAGTCATTGCATTCCTCTTTCACTCAGTGTTTTTTTACCTCTCTTACAGTGTGCCTTCTATTTAGTCCTCAGGAAATTAAGGTCTTTTGGAAAGTGTAATGCATTTCTACTTGAGCTAGCTCAGTTGAAATCACTCATATTCAACTTTGCACAGCATTTTTTCATACAGATATCAAAACAAAACCGCCAAGAAATGTCACATTCCACTGAAAGAAGGAGACAGAGAACATGCCTGTATCACAACTAATCTACAAGATTTCCCTCAGAAATTCCAATAGAGCTTTCTATGAACTCCCACATCCAGCGCTTCCCGAGGGACTGCTCCAGTCGTTCGGGTCCTCTGGCCAACGAGCGCCTGGCAAACAGGCAACGGGACCAACACGCCGTCGTTCCCGACGTTAACTACCTTTGTTACAAATGGGATTCAATTCGCACTGTCGGAAGCAGTAGTATCCTTTTCTACGTATGACTGATTTTTTTTCTTGTTCTCTTTTTACAAAGCTGCAGTGTACTGTAAGATTAAATCAAAGGTTTAAGGTGAATTAATTGTATACCTATCATAATAATTATATATTTAAAAACCTATCAAGAAAACATCATATGTCAGTATATCTGCTTTGCTGAAACCATTTTGTGTGAGAAAAAAATAACCCGTGTCATCCCAATTTACTACTTAAGGTCTGTGCAAAACACATGAAACCAGAAAGTAACCAATAATTCTCTATTTAAATTTCCCTGAAATGAACTGAAGTTTCCATGTTGTTCCATTCTATGATTCTATGTTTACCGAGAGACAGAATTCCTCAAGGACATGGTTCAGAGAATTACCCTGATAAAACAGATATGAATTATAGAGAGAAGCATATGTGCGGGGGAAAAAAGAATATTTTATGTGTAACTAAGCACAAGAAATGGTAAAAAATAAAAACCAGTAACAAGAAACTATTTCCAAATTTGTTATGTATGCATACAACATATAGCCTAATGCAAAGTTATATGTTGCAGTTATTTAATATCTTTCTTCAAAGGTTTTGCTAATACATCAATGACTGAACATCTAAAGGGGAAAAAATATTTCTCTTTATAGTTTTAGATAATTGTCCCTGAAAAAAACCCAAACCTTTAATTACAACTCAGATGAAGAAAGCTTGATTTGTGTGCTGTGCCCAAATGCTGAGGAGTCGGATGTAAAATATTTGTAATATTTAGGGAACCCTGAGTTTTACATAAAAGTAAACAGCATTGCCTGAAGGCACAATTTCCAGCAACACAATAAAATGTGCAGTGAATTTATGGCGGCCATCCATTAGCTCTTACCAAGGCAACGTCGCCCATATCTGTCGTCCATCATTATAATAGAGGGTTAATGCACCGAATTTACATAAAAAAGTCATATTGTCTGCATGAATTATTTACACTCTCAGCTGTTTTTACAGCTTGGTTTCAAGCTGGATTCTGGGAGAGATTCTGCCAGTAAATTACTCTGTGGAGACCTGACTGTAGAACTACAAACAGAGCTTGCAGTGAAAAGAAAAGCAAAGGGGAACGCACAAGTCCGTCGTTGGGACGGGAGCACACGCTATGGGCTCTCCTCCCACAGGACAGAAGGAAGAGGTCGGGCAGCAAGCGGCAAGAAAGCTCACCCGAGACGTTCCGTACACGCAACTACGCGTTAGCCATTTCTTTTTCACGGCTGCACACATCAACGCAATTCTGTAAATTGAGACACTGTTTAAAAAAAAAACCACCCTCAAACAACACCATCCCCCCCATGTATTTATTGTGCACCAACACCAAGCAATCCACTCGCTGACTTCATGTGAATGCAATTTTTCCCTACTTTTCCTTTACATTAACATGTACAATTAAAAAACGTCAGGAAAACCCCCCGACATTTTCACTGGCACTGACTGAGCACATTCTGTGCTCTCCTTCCCACCAGAAAGCCAAGGTTCTTGTCGAAACATACAGTAGGAAATCTGCAGAGATTTCAGTGAAAACAGACAGTCGGGCCTAACAATTTCAACCCCCCTGTTTTTCCAGGTGTGTTGAAGAGCAGGGTCCATGACACAAGTCCTAGATTTGTGCCTTGAGCGACGGTATCGAAGTGAAAACTTCAGTATATGAAAAGAGGTTCTTCTTGGTTTGATCAGATTTTAGCACGTATGCACAACCCTTGGGAAAGGCAAAAGAAAAAAACAAAAGCTAAATCCCCAAAAAAGCTTGGGAAACAGGCCCCTCGGCGAAGAGTCCTCCACAGGCATTTCAGCAGGGTTCGGAAGGTAATTCCAGAGCTACAGACCTGAGCGTCGAGCAGGAGGCTCCCTTCTGCTGAGGTTTACGGCGAGGACAATACATCCTGTCACAACAGGGAAAAGATAACTAAAGGTCCCTATGGCAGCGCGATCTTTTGCTATTAATTTCCTCAAGATTATACCACTGAAACCTTTGTCCCCTACTACACTGCAAATAGCCTATTTCTCACGAAAAACAACACCTTGCGCAGCACACGTATTTTGAAGCACCCTAAAGGTTCTGCTGCTTTTAAATTAAAACACCAGTTTCCTTTTTTAAAAACAAAAGGCAGCAGTCCCCTTCCTCTGGCAGGTCTGTGCCTCCTCAGGCAGCTGCGCCCGCTGCCCCGGCTCCGTCACCCGGCGCAGGGACACCCCCGGCTCCATCACCCTGCCGAGTGCTCCGGCAGGGCCAATGTGGCTCATGGCCCGAGATCTGACAGCAGCTGCTCTGGGAAGGCAGGGGACAACGACTCTTTGGAGAAGCGTGGGCTGACAAGTCTGAGAAAGGTGTGGGTTCTGCCTGAGGATCAGTTGTCATTGTGCAAAGAAACAAGTAAAGAACGCCAAGGAACCATAACACAGAAAGGTTTCCACGACCACCCAGTTCAATGTGCTTCTGACCAAGGGACCTATCCCTGGAGAATGTCCCTGTCTCTGAGGCCTTCTGCTGCTTGCTCATGCTTGAACAATTTTTATAGCCAAGACTTTTTTTCTTCCCATCCTCGTCACCTCATTTTAGCTCTGGGCTGCAAGGTCCTGTCAGGTAACTCTGGACCTCGGACACAACAGCCTTGGATCCTCCTCTCTTTCCTGTATTTGCTCCAGCAGCACGTGGACAGAACAACCATCATCACATCCTTCAAAGACTGTTCCATATGCAGAAGACAGAACTTGCTGAACTTTGTATCGAAGCCAAAGCTACAAGGACTGCACAGGATCTACTCTGATTGCCGAGTCAAAAGGGGAACAGCAGAAGAACTTTCTGCACTCCCTGGGGGGATTCTTCTCTCCACGGCATCCGATGCCTGATACAGCCAACAGCTCACAGTTCTTAGCAGCTTTTGCTGCTCACAAGCTCTGAAGAGCAGCAAGAGAGTCTTTGCCCATCCTCATTCTGTTGATGCTTGCCTTTCCTTTCTGATTTGTTCCTACCTATCCATCCCTTCTGCCCTTAATCACATAATTAACTTGACGACAGCTCTCTGATAGCAATGTACCTGAGACTCAGGTGCACCTCCCTGATTGCAGCAGGCCACCTCCTTGCAAAACAAAGGAAACTCATGTTTTGAGTTTTTTTTTTTCTCTTTTACAAAAGCGAGTGGACACAGACAGATAAAAAATAAGGAACAGCTCTGCTGCTTCAGGGTATATTTTTGCCAAGCCCCAGGACATGGGAACATTCAGCAATGTCTCACTACAAGAACAACTTAAGAAACCTGCCTGATATATTCACAGAACGACACAGTGGAAATTGTCTTGGATAAGCAATGACATCCAGCAAGCTCTGGACCACGGTTATTTGATGGCAGTCAGTGAATGTCACCTGAAACTATGAAAGCTACAGGGTCAGGGAGGGTTTACCACTATGAAACCCACTTTCTCCTTGAGAAATGGAATTTCAGATGTTATTTTGGGAGTTATTTGAGCTAGCTTGTTTCCAACTCATTCTATGGTTGATTAAAACTGGGATTATCCAATCCAGATCCACTAGGAATTTCCACAAGCTTTACCTGGCTTCTTGCTCTGCTATTCCATAATAATCATGTACTGTAGTTACCACGGCAACTGACATTAAGTGATGCAAGTGATATTAACTGCAATTCTTCTGTTTCCTCTACAGCGTATCACATGTTTGGTATGAGTCTGACTTTAGATCCTGCTGTTCCAGGTCAGAAATCACCCTCCAAACTCCTGCAAGGCAGAGCCCATGACCCCGACGAGTGGAAAACCTGCACACTCCCAAGTCCCAGCCATGTTCCCATGGGAGCATCCCTGCTGTAATCACACCAATCCCACAGCTCCAATAGCCACTTTTCCCCGAAGGATGTTCAGAGGAAGGCTCTGTGGCCCAGTCACGCTGCGAGAAAGCTCTGTACAACAATAGCTTGTGGTACCGCCAAATTATGAATAGACTGGACCAGTATTGGTAATTCTTCCTCCTGATTGTTTACACCCTTTAAATATTTGCAGACTTATCATGCACCATCCTCAGGTGCGGGTGAGCCAAGCTATACATATTTATCTCACTTAATCTTCCCTCATAAATCAATCTCCCCAGTCAATCTCTCCACTCCCTAATTATTTTTGTTGCTCTTCTCTGAACTCCCTCCAATGTGTCAATCAATATCTTCCTGGTAATGAAGTGCTCTGTAAGGAGCACAGTATTCTAGAGGCAGCTGTTCTGAAGCTGTATACAGTGCAACGATGCAACAAATATGGATTTTCAGTCTTCACGGGAAGGAGGATCTAATGGTAAGGACACCAGCCTTGGGTTTTGGAGACCTGGGCTCAAGTTCCTGCTCCAAGAGACTCTTTGTGTGACCTTGGTCAAGTCACTTAGTCTGTCCTTTAGTTAAGCATCTATAAACACTGCGTTGTTTGGTACACACAGTGAAATACGATGGCATGTGAGGCAGGATAAGGATCTGGCTATTTAGACAGGAAACACTGATACTTAACCAAACAGCAGTTTTCTAGTGTAGTTCATTTGCTATTGATATGGAAGTACGTCTAGCTGTTCCTTGGTACAGTGCTGTTAAACACCACCAGACAGCAGCGGACCGGCCACGTGGCTTGCCAGTTATTGTACCTGTGACTTTTAGCATTTGCTATATTGACACCACGTCCTTTTGTTTTACTTTTAGCTAATCTCATTTATTGCATATTCATTCAAACATCAGGACAGCCTTCAGTTGCATCTTCCAAAAACCATGTCTTTTGAAATCCCAGAATTGAGCTGTAGATTTCCTTCACAGGGTGCAGGGGGATGCAAATGCTACGTCTTAATACGGCTGTCAGTACATCGCTGTACCCCAGTACCAGGTCCACAGTGGGCTCTTGCGGTTCATCTGCTGCCTCAAGGCACCATGTGAGCAATGCTCATATTTTTTTTAAGCATATATATGCATAAGCATATATATGCTTATAAATACTGAAAGGGTGGGTGTCAGGAGGATGGGGCCAGGCTCTTTTCAGTGGTGCCCAGTGACAGGACAAGAGGTAACAGGCACAAACTTGACCATGGGAAATTCCACCTCAACATGAGGAGGAACTTCTTTACTTTGAGGGTGGCAGAGCCCTGGCCCAGGCTGCCCAGAGAGGTGGGGGAGTCTCCATCTCTGGAGACATTCAAAACCCGCCTGGACGCGTTCCTGTGCAACCTGCTCTAAGGTGACCCTGCTCTGGCAGGGGGGTTGGACTAGATGATCTCCAGAGGCGCCCTCCAACCCTATGATTCTATGAATATCACGCAAGAGCGTGCAGCTACCATATGCAGAAGGCCCTCATTTCCCACATCTTACACCTCGCACCGTTGACTTCCACGGAACAAGCGCAGAAATCTACCCGGTTGGATCACTCGGGTCTCACACCAGTATAAAAGCAGGACTAGACTCTTTGAAATGGCTCATGCTGTTACTTTTCCATAAACTGTATAAACATTGTGTACCACGAAGTATATAGAGAGACATGCAATTAATGCATGATTAAAGCTTCCCTAACTAAATTATTGTAAATTTTTATTTTAAGAATCTCATGTTCTTTTCCTTTCTTTTTTAGAGGAGAAGGTTAGGAGTATCAAAATAACCGAAGAAAGCAAAGAAGTCTGAGGATTGCAGTTATTATTCATCAGGCTCCCAGAAATGCATTATAATGTACTATAGGCTGTAAGACTAAAAATTATTCCCCACTGAAATGGTATTCACACAGCTTCTGCTGTACTGAGGCGTACATCGTAATATAATCATAATAACTAAAGTAAGTTTCCCTTGGGGATTATACCTCTGTGTGATTTAATCCTTAAATTTGTTTTGCTTTCATCCCCAGGAGAAGAGAGATTTCAGTTATAAAGTATTCTTCCTAGAAATATCAGACACCGCACATGCATTCATAATCCACACTTACATTTACAAAGCCCAGGCCAGGGGGTAAGCAGAAATGGAAGCATAAGTGTTACCATTTTGTTTGAAGAAACATGGTTTTCTTTTTTTTTTTTTAAAAAAGAAGGGCAGAGCAGAGGGAGGAGTCCTGCTCATTCAGGAAAGCTCCCCACGTAACTCTCCCCTCATGTAACAGAGGAAATGATCTACTTTGGAGAGGGCTGTCACTCAGAATGTCTGAAAAGGAAAGACGAGAGAGAAAGGGGCTTGCGTGACAACAAACAAAGCGTGGAATGAAATGGAAACCTAGTGTAAAACCACTTCAGAGGGTAGGTCACAGTGACTTTCAATATGACACGGGCACCTGAGGTCCAGGTGTTCCATGACATTTTGCAGCCAAATTTTGAAGTGAACTTCCAGGAGAACTATGTATCTAAAGCCTCTGAAGCTTGAAGCACAAGTTCCTAAATCACTTTGCCTTTGCAATACTAATTGGTGTAACAGCTAAATGTCTGTAAAAAAGAAAATCTTGAACTAGGCTTCTTAATGATTTAGATACTTTGAGAATTTGTCTATAGCGATCTTATTTCAACTAACTGACTTCCGCATACCTGGATCGCAAAACAGAGATCAGAATATGCCAGTTACACGTACTGTCCCGTGCCTACACAGACGGAAAGCAAACAAGATACTTCCATGTTCTTGCTTGTCCTTCTAATGCACACGAGAGAGTGAGGAAGAGAAAGTATTTATCAGACCTGAGGAATGCCATTTTACACCATTTGAGATGGTGAATGCTGACACAAGCTGCAGGCCTTGAGCTTTTGATACATTAGCCATCCACTGCCTGATCTGTTCTTTCATCTGTGGAATAACTCTGGAGCTTTGTCTCTAGAATTAAAGCTTTCACATCTTTGTTCAAGGCAGTACCTATGACATGGGATACCCACGTAAGACCGGATGGCATTTCCAGCTCACATACCCAGTATTTTCTGGTGTAACTGCACCTGGGTTTCTAGGCTTCGCAATGATCTATTAACAACAGAAGAGCCAAAAGTGACTTCAGCAGGTTTTGACTTAAAGCCTCAGTCATAAAACCCAAAGGCTGAACAGCAAAAAGCTCTATTGCTGCAGGAGCTGCCTAACAAAATCCATACTACAGAAACAGTTTGGAAATAGCAGCTTAAGATGCACAATGGTCTAATAACAGTTACATCTGGTGAATGATATTCTAGCCCCATATGTAGTAATTGCTATCACAAAGTGTGAAAAGAAAAGCAGCCAGCAGCATATTGATAACGCAAGTCCAACTATCATCTGTTTATTCCATTGTTAAGACTGTTGCTAAAGACAGTAGTACTCTACTGAGTGATTTTACCCAATAACAGTCATTTTGCCAACAAATTAATCATTATTCAGTCACCAGCGCACCATGCTTTTCTTCTGTCCACATGTTTGTTCACAACACGTTTTCCTAACAGTGAAATGGAATGTCTGTTCTTCAGCTGGCATAAATGTGCTCACCTTTAAAAAACAATAATTCATTCACAGCCAGTTGCACTTGGGATATACAAACCAAAAGGAACGGATGGCCAAGTGCAGAAAACTTCATTTGCATCACACTAATCTTTATATATTTAGTTATTTTCAAAAGGGTAGTCCTGAAGCACAGACAAATTAGATCACAAAGCAAGGCTTATCTGTCAACAGCTTTTGCCTATAGGAAACTATAGGAGAAGTTTACGTTCTGTTACACTTTCTGGAAAAAGTACTAAAATAATTTTCTTCCCATGACAGTCTTCAGGGAAACTGCTCCAAATACTAATTTGAGAAACACAATTCTTAATTAGCCACTTTCAGTAGACGGTAAACCACTACACTCCTTTTTCAAACATCTACCAGGGAACAAAAAAAAGTAGTCATCTAGTGGAAATAATGAATGCCCTGCCGTATGAGCAATTTAAAAATAGCCTGGGAAAAAAAAAAGATGGAAAGACCCAGTTTGAATCATAAATATACTATTAAAGATGAATTACACATGCAGTTGGTATGCACAGCTACATGCAATCACCGGTTGCAGCTGACGTGTAACACATCCAAGGTCGCGTGCAGACCTACGTTTAACACACGTGAGTGACTCGTCTGGGATGATGCTTGTGGAAGGGGCGGCAGCAAAGCTCAGGCAGTAAGCGCCCCCTTGATCTTTAAATGGTCAATTGTTTATACCACACCTTCAAAATCAATTGTCAATCGCCAAGACATTCCCAGTCCTACTGAAAACAAAGCGGAAGCAAAACCATTCTCATGACCTCTGCAGTCAGGACATAAAGGGACTCCCCCCCGGCTTTTTTTTTTTTTCTTTTAATTTGGCAGCATAGCATCAGGAGCAAAAGAAAGCTCCTAAGCTCTGCAGCTGTTTTTGCCACTCTCAGAAGCACCCCCTGACTCTTCAGGTTGAACGCCAAAGCTGTGCCAGAAGCTTCTGAAGCCCTGGAAGAAAGAGGTCACAGCAGGAAAAGAGGTCCTAGCCGGTTTCTCCAAGGCAGTTAATCAGATGGTACTCGTAGGAACATCAAACCAAGCATGTGCTTTTACTTCCTCATTGTGATGAGTTTAGAGTTCAGTAAGATGGAATAGGAGGAGACCTTTCGACATGAAAATCACCTGGCAGGAAGGCAGAGTCGTGCACAAAGACCCACTGACTTCCCAGACCCCACCTTCGGGGTGTAGCACATTGCAGGGAACAGGTATCGCTCCGGCAATCGCAAACTCCCACAGGGCCTCCGTCAGAGCTTAAAAGCTCAGACACATATTGCTAAAGCTTTATGGGACTGACTTCTCCAGGGAGTCAAAGGAAAGGACAAATGCCTTCTCTTTAGAGTGTTTTAAACAAGCTTCTTACACAGGCAGCTCGCTAGCACCTACTGGCTCTACAGCAATGCATTTGTGTA
The DNA here is from genome assembly GCA_013398915.1 of Dromas ardeola. Classification (NCBI taxonomy): domain Eukaryota; kingdom Metazoa; phylum Chordata; class Aves; order Charadriiformes; family Dromadidae; genus Dromas; species Dromas ardeola. The sequence goes on from VYZM01014176.1 coordinate 55,025, forward strand.
ATTGCACGCACTGCCACTTCTTGGGTTTGCACGTGACGGTCTGGGGCACATCGTCCAAGGCCTGGGGTCTCGCATCACTGTAAAAGCTCTACAGCATCGTGCTTTCACATATTTGTCTGGGCTGTCTCAGAATCCACTGCTCAGAGGATGTCATTTTGTGATACTGTCTCGGGGTACATATGTTTAACAACACAGACACAATGTCACACCAAGACCGCCTTTGGCAGTCTGCAAAAAATAACCTGAGATGAGATGATATGGTGTCACAGCTGCATAGCACCAGTCAATACGACAAGTAGCCCGAAACCATAGATCTGCTACGCTAATGCTTTTAGTGGCCAAATGACAAGTACCTTCCCCAACCCATCGCTGCTGCTTCCCGTGGCCGAGTGACAGCGAGAGCCCCCGGCTCCGGGGCTGTCCCCTCGCCCCACCACGGCACGGCCGCTGGCCGACAGCCTGGCCGCAGCCCGCGGGGCGAACACGCACACCCAGGGCAGGACTCTCCAAGGAAGAACGTCACATTGCCAGCCACACGCAACCTTGTGTTCTGAAGCGCCAGAGTAAGACCGTTAATAAGCAAACAGTTACTACACTATTTATTTATAACCGCTTTTCTTCAGTCAACACCTATGTAGGAATTTACAAAAAAAACACAAGTGAAACATTGGAGCAAACGTCGCTAATAATTTTTGTTCTGAAAGACACCACAGAAATGTTAAACATGAGTCACGGCTTCAAAGCAGAAAATAAGAAAGCTTTTAAATAAGTTGTGAGGCAGCCTTACTGTGATTTGAGGAGAAAGTATCCTTAGCACTTTCAACATTTCTGCAATTCTTACAGATCAAATCCATTTTGCCAGCACTTGTGCCCAGCCTGGTCTGTCTTTGTGACCAGGATTCTAAGGCACTACAACCACTTCGGGTCTGGTGCAGCCATAGGTTTGAGGAAATGACTCTCTTTCTGTAATGGGTTATGGGGCTACTCTAAGGTGATGTACAGTATGAAGTTACTACACCGTAGCTGGGTTATTTATTAATAGCACAGCTGTATTGATCCCATAAAGCTTTCTTTAAGTACAGGGTGATTTGAATTAATAGCTTTTACCTTGTGCCAGGGGCCATGCAGACACGCTATAAATCAGACAGTCCCTGCCCCAAAGTGCTCACAAACCAGATTAGAACAAGAAGCAGCAGGTGGAGGAGACAAACTGGAGGGGAGGGAGGAGGAGGAAGTGGAAAAGCAAGCAGCATTATGCACATCAAGCAGAACTCTCTGCTCAGCAACAGCTCGGCACTGCCAGCTGGCAGGGATCTGCAGGCATCAAAGATGAGTCTTCAGAGGGCCTTAAAGAAGGTTAAGGAAGTGACTGTTTTAAGGGAGTTTCCCTTATGTATGTGTAAGAAATAGCCGGCGGGAAGAGCACATGGTGCTTGTGGGTGAAGCAGACGAGCAGACAGCTCTACCTTCCAGAGGGCTGGGTGCCACCGCTGGTCTGATGGGTCAAGAGCATCGGCCCGGGAAGCGTGCCTGAATTTCTTCCATTCGCTCAGATACACCTCTCCGCCTCTGAATTCCTACCCAGAACTTTTAGAAGATAGTGAAATAGACTTTAAAGGTGCTAATGATGTAATTATAAAAACACACAAAAGACATCTCAGCATTTCCAGATAAATTCAAGCCAAGTGCACTGCCAACATGCCACACTCCATGCTTCCCCTTTGAAATAAATGGCTTTATGCACTTCAAAGAGGGCTTTGTTTCACTTGTTTAGCACGAGATGCAAATACATTGTCAGACAGAGCAGAAAAAAAAAAAAGGCATTTTGCACCATGGGGAGCAAAAATACCCAATATCAGCCACTGAAATGAAAACGATCTCAGGTTTGGGAGGCACAGCAGGCAGGGAGGGCACTAGATTTCTTCTATCTAGTTTATTCCATTTTTAATTGAAATTATTTTTAAAATCAAATCTCCTTGCAACAAGAGCAGTAAAGAGATTTTCTTAACAGAGATGCCCTTGCACGTACAAAGCCAGGGTAGGAAAACTGAACACAGAAACGGGAGCATGGCCATGAAGTCTTCCATTTCACCACGTAAGAGCTCAGGTATTTTTGTTTTTCTAGAAAAAACCTAGCACTTTAGCAGCTCACACAGCTGACACACAGGACAGAATCTTCTAATACTCCCTGGGAAAAGGATCACCAGATGCTTTTTTCCTTCTTTTGAGTGTTGTTCCAGAAGAGGTAACATTTGGAGGGCAGCGTCTGCCCTGAGCCTGGCATGAGCAGGTCCCATAAAGAACTTGTTTCCGTGCTGCTGAGGACGCTCACGCTGTTCAGGCCCCTCACACCAGGTCTCGGGTAGAAATAACATCTGCCATCTCCTGGCACTCCCTTCTCAGTGTAGGATACAACCGAGGTGGATCACCTCAAATCCACGCCAGAGAGGAGATTATTTTATCTGGCAGAAATTACCAATTACCTCAGAACTCTACAATTAGCTTAAGAAGTGTTTCTAAGAAGTCGACCAATCCGCTTGCCCATTAGCAAACTTGCTTGCCCCTCATCAGCTATTACCTGCTGAGCAGAGACCTCAGCCTTGACTACGCTAGAACTGCAAATGCCCATTCCCTCTGATGCCGACCGGAGCAGGGGGAGATGATGTGACAGACCCTTGAAAGGGTGGGATACACTTGAGGCTGCTCTGCCCCGCGCTCTCCATGGCGGGCTGCTGCGAGAGGCCGATGCAAAGGGGCCGAGAGGAAAACAAAAGAAAATTCACCTTCTTACTTCTCCCAGCTACTAAGAAATTGTCTTCCTTGAAAAAAAAAAAAAAAATATCCTTCTGTTCTGATCATGGTCCTGCTTCAGCAGAGCTCATCTGAGATGGGAATTACAGCAGAAACAAACAGTGGTGTGATAATATGGGAATTTCTAGGGAAGCTGCACAGCGGAGATTCCTGGGAAGGAGATGTGGCTTTTGAATAGCAGCTGATGAATCTAATGCAGGAAAGACAGAAACATTTGCGCACATTTGAGCAGGATATCCACTGACACAAAGAAAAAAGTCAGAGGTTGGGTTTTCCCTTTACTTGCCAGCTCTGCAGGGCATACGAGAGAGAGCCTGAAAGACACTTCACACTTGGAAGAAGTCACGCCATCCTGAAATTGGTTCACTCCTGCTCTGGCATCCATTCCCAACCACTTACTTCTCTCAGGGGTCCCTTCACCATAAGGCAGGTATTTGAAAATAGTTATTAACTTTCCTGAGCAAAGCAGAGTAGCTTGCAGGATTCAGAAAATTTTAATCTGGGGCTGTCTGAAGAGAGAGTGGAAGGGGGTTGAGGCCTTTCATCTCAAATTTAATAAGGTAGTGGCTAGGGTTGGCACTGCCTACCCTCCCTGTGCTCTCCAGGCATTTCACTCCACACCTACAATTTACTGGAGTCTTTCCACAGGCTTTGCCTTTCCCAGGCACACAGGTGGTATAACTGAGAGGACAAAGGGAAAGAACTTGGTATTGTTTTGGAAACACTCCCAGTCCAAACACCAGTTTCATTCCCCAGCTGCCCTCCACATGATGTAATGGCCGTTGCATATGCACTACGGTTGTGCCCAGAACCCCTCCGCAGCACCACGCCTGGGCTGTGCTCTCCTCACATGCACTCAGGCTCAGGAATGTTTTAACAGCAATAACTTTCCTCCACCTGCTCAATCTTGGCACCCTGCTCTCCTCTACCCCAAAACAGGACAGGGAAGCTCTCATGTATTTCTTCCCAGGCATTATCTGGCTCAGCACAGTGATGACAGAACTGACTAAAGCTTCATTATGAAACATGGAAACATTTCAAACCTCCTGCTCCAACTTTAATTTGTGCATTATAGCTGCTGCAAGTCCTCTGTTTATCATAATAGAGTCCTTTAGTTGTTGGTTCATCCAAAAATAAAATTAAAAAAAATGGATTTAAAGAGAAAAATAGGTTTAATGAGTAGAACTGTCTCTGCAGCCCTCTCTGCTGTGCTGGAAGGAATGGCTGAGATCCTGGCACAAGGTGGGAAGCTCAATAGCTGCACTCCAGCGCAGCTGCCAGAAAGAATATACTTAAGAACAGAACAGAATCTTAACATTACACCGTATTTCTTCCAGCCAAAAGCTTCCTGTGCATAATCCTGCGTGGCAGGTAAATGCTGCAAGTCAAGTTCCTGAACCCGTATCTGGTGACTTACAGAGGCCCCACAGAAACTTCCATTTCCTATTCACAACATCCATGCAACATGTTCCTGACCTCGGAGGATTTTTTGATATCTCGGAGGATATTTTGGTAGCCTCTGAAACAATACCTTAACTGAAATTAAAATACACCTGGATTGAACAAGTGAAAAATGCTTTGGCCAGAAATAGGTGTCTGGATGATTTGCCTGCGTGTGCTGCTCTGCCGCTCAGAGTTTTCATATCCATTTCGTATTGACTTGCAAGCTAAAGGCCCTAATCTTTGTGCCCATTCCTTTCAGGACTTCTTAAAAACTGCTTCCTTGAGAGGAAAACCAAGAATGGAAAATTCTAACTTTTCTTCCTTCATTTAGAAAGTGACGTATTTTGTTTGATCTTATCTCCTGCTGTATTCCAATACTCTCAATCTTAGCTTCTATGAACTATTTCTCACAATTCGTACCCACACCTGCAATTCTAGACGCTATGGATCTTGCAATTGTTCTGTAACAGATTCAGTCAGCTTAAAGGGGTACGGCCGAGACCTCAAAGTTTATAAATAAAGTAAGAGCAGATGCAAAATTGGCATCAGAACAGTGGAAGGTTAATGCTACTGCTCACTTTCCCAAAGCCATGTCAAAAGGGTTTACACAGATGACTAAAGCCTCCCTCGTTCTCCATTTCCTTTTACCTGCAAGCTGAGTCCTAGCCCAGAAGTCAGCGGTTTCTGCAGGCAGGAGAGAACGCAGATAGGATGACTGCGGGAAACTCGAGCTCCCAACTAGAGCCTCCGTTGCCAGAGACTGAGGCCAGCTACAAACCTGTCAAGCGGACACTTACTTTAGCAATAGGCAATTTATGAATATTTTTGGCTCCCTGATTTGTGTTTCATGAATAAATAAGGTAGCGGCCTGCGTCACTGGGAATGAAAGGGAAAGTTCCTACTGTATATTCTGAAAGATAGCACGACCTTGAGGACAATTTATTTCAGGGGGAAAAAGCGCAGTAAGCCGTCTTACAGAGTGCTCAGAGAAGCAGACCCTGCTCATTCCCCAAATGTATTCAGAACAGAGGCAAACGCTTCTCACTGCAATTCAAGGCTGCCTGAGTTTTCACCTGTAGATACGCAGATAAACTTATATCATCGGCTTCCAGGTTTCTGTGGGCTGGTATGTCAGCAACAGCTACAGTGATTTAGTGCAACAGCTCCAAATGGATTAAATCACAGAGTCATTTGAATTTTACCCAGGCTTGTCACACAAATCTCAGAAACCACTGTCTTGCATAAAAACTTCCTCTTGATACTCCTGAGGAGTCATGACATAAACCAAAAATTAGGTCGAAAATGAGAAACAAAGATTTCTAGCATGGAAAACAGAGGCTGCACAAACAGTACATTTGACTGAAAAATCTTAATTGCATTATGGTAGCAAATTCCTGTATTTTATTCAGGATATTTTTCCCATTTTTGATATATTATCATGTGTCTTATAGTTTATTTTTTTAAATCAAGTCAGTTTTTCCTTGATTTCCACTCAAATGGAATATTCTTCAAAAGGAATGTTACTGTATATTAAGTTCTGGAATATTTTAGTAAGTACAATACCGCTAGAACATTCCCTGTGTGCACAACCAAATATCTTTTACATTTAAGAGCCTCTTCAAAGGGTGGCATAGCAAGAAGAAATTTTCTACTGACCTCACTGAAGCTAGATTTCACTTTCTATCTTGAGTGATAAAAATGAAATGCATTCCAGACTTTTCTTCTGAGTCCTGTCATGCATCCCAAAAGGGCTGAGTTAGCAGCAGCTCACAGAACAGCTTAGCCAGTCCCCAGGACAAAGAACTAAAGTTACTAAATGCAGTTGCTTTTATTCCAGTGAGGCCAAGTGGGGAGAAGAAACTCAGGTGCAGCCAACTTGACTCAATTTCACAGTGAAGGCAAGTCCTTAATGAAATGATGCACAGGTGCTTCCCTAACATCACCTCTTTCGGGAGGTTGTTCAAAGGCTCTTTGGGCTCTTTGCACTTCGACTGACTTTAGACGATTAGCAGCGCTCTAAGCACCCAGGATCAAATACTTGCCTATAGTGCACGTACACTGGAGTAATCACGCGATCTCTTCCTTTGTTTTTTGAGGCAGATATGACTGTACCTGAAGGAGATACTGATCTGCCTACCTAACAATCACAAATACCTTATAAAATATGTCTGAAATTAATCCATTGTGAAGGTAAGAAGGCAAAACATAAATATCCTCATTAACTCATACATACATACACAAAACTTTACATAACATACGGAGTAGTTGGAAAGATGCCCGCAGACGTAATTGCATTTCTGTGTGAAGAGCATTTACACTCTCTCATCTCTGCTTTCCCCATTCATTTTAGTAATTACATGGAGAGAAGCAGCTAACACGCTTGTAATTAAAACCAGCAGTGAAGGGTTTTTAGGTGTTTTGATACAAGAGAACTGACATGGAAAGCGAGCAGAGCTAGCAGGAGAGGATTACTACAGTCACATAGGAAAAGTCTGGGCTGGAGAGCCCACATGGTGCTCATGAGGGCAGCGTGCGGCTGCGGGCGACGGCAACGCAAGCCCAGATCACACACCCTCCCCACATGAGGGTTTGCTAAAAGATATTTGATCACAAGACCTAGAGCTGCTTTTTGCTGCTGGAGACCTCTGTCCACTAAATTCACAGAGTGGAAAACAGACGCTTCGCACCATCTACGTTGCTTCATTTTCTATCCATTTCATTTGGCATTTTATTGGCAAAGGCTGTAACAGTTATTTCAGTTTGGTGGGTGGAGTTGCTATGAAAACTCCAGGTCTTCTCATTTTAATGATGAATATTCATGACTCAAGCAATCTGTACCAGGCAGACTTTGTTGCCCTTTCTTTCCCTTCCCTACTACCCAAGTAGTAGCTGTGCAGAATGTTATATTTGATGTGGAAATAATATTCTCTTTCATTTTAAAATGAAAACTGGGCAATGTCTGTGCTTAAGCTGGAAGGTCCTAGTATTGAACTGAAGTATGGCATGCTTGCAGCCCAAGTATCAAGAGCTCACACAAAGAACTAGATACGGCAGAAAGCGTGAACAGTAATCGAGGAGTCACATCTTTCCCTGGGAGCTTCTGCCTCAACATAGTCCAGAAACTAGCTTTGGAAAATGTGCTCTCTGGGGCAATTTACAAAAAATCCCCAGATTTTTCCTCTAGGCTCTTTCTATGGTCATCTGAGCATCTTCCTGCCAACCAGGCAGGGAAAGATGTAAATCACAATCACACTTGGTGTTCTTTTAGCAAGAACAGAAGCATTCATTCCAGAAGAGACACACGTGACCAATACAAGCCGTCAGTGATATTATGCAGATAATAACAGAAATATTATCCTGTGGTAAGTCACAACTGCTGGATGAACCCCATGACAGGTGTGTGATTCTTGAGTGTTCTTTGTGAAGTCTGTTAACTACTCTGTAAAATACCCAGCTGTATACAAAGCACCGAATAGACAGAATTCCCCATTTTGCATTCAGAGTTGCCGTCACAAAGGGCAAGGGGCCAACATCCCTTTTTCTAGTATACCACACCATTTTATAGGCTGGTTTTTAGATTTCAAATATCTTCTACTTGTAAAGGAAGAACGATTCCACGGTACAATATTTCAAAGAACTGTGGCATGGCAGTTCGCACCCTATGAAATGACACAATGCACTATACATAACGTGCATGCATGTCAGTCCTGCAAAATTATACCTCTAATATCCGCACAGAGGAACTCCACTCACCTACTGTAAAAAACTCTGAGATGTGGATCAGACGGTGCATGCCAGGACACAGACACTGAAAAGTTTTTTATCAAAACAGTTATATTAAGATAGGTCTACATTAAGCCTGAACTGTAATTAACTCTTTAATGCGGCCCTGATGATCTGTTCAGCTAAACTAACCTTCATGGCTTTGGGAACTTCAGCTTGGTCAGACACTGTACTGAGACATTTGTCAGGAGGGACACAGTGAACAGCATGATCAAGTCCTTACCTCAGATAAACATACCGAGACAAAAACTGAAGCTTATAAATACATCCAGTTTACCTGGCCAGCACAGCCCAGAGCACTGGTCTTGGCTAGTATTCTTCCCGTACAACTTTGTCAGAACCACTCTCCTTCCCTGAACTCTCAAGTAAAACGTATTTTGTACTTCAGACTGACCGCAGAGCAACCAGATCTCCCACGTAGCGCTGGAAGGTTTTGGAGTATGTATGAGTGTGGGTGGGTTTTCTACAAATTCTTCTTAACTAAGAAAAGCTTACCTTGCTGCCAACATCTACAGAGGCTGGCTCTCATGATCCATGTGTGGCACCAAGGCTTCTGGAAGTGCACATATGGATCACACCAGTACAGGGAGGATCAAAACCCATGGCTTTGTTTTCACCTGCTGGAAGTACCCAGTTGACCTGCATGCCCTTCAGCTGAATCCTCTTGGGGACCGGGAACAAGAACCCTGTAAAAAGATTTCTTTTAGTTGCTATCCATAGCCTGGAAAGGGTTTCCTTCTATTAAAAGTGCTCTTTGACAACCAGTCTTATGGTTCTGCTGTTGCCTTGCAAAAAGTTTGAGCAACCGCCGCAGTAGACTTAGGCAATTAAAACAGCTAATGATCCATTTGCCTATGTTTTTAAACATGAGCTCTCAGAAACAGGATTTCTATGGATACAGGGCTGCATCATCATGATGAAGTACTGGATTTCACTTTGCATACTGAACTAGTTCACCTCCAACTCATAGCACAAAGGAGAGAGAAGTCCCCATGGCTTCAGCATGCCAATGCTGCTGAGAATGTTCACAAGTGAGCGTGCACCATGCTGCACCACTGACCATCCTGGCAGTGGGTGGCGCGGACTGGAGCTCCCACCTCAGCAGGAACGCATTCAACACACCGTCTGTGCAGCTACACAGGTGGATAACATTTAAGCATAGCAAATATCTTTTAGCTGGAGAAGCAGCTCTTACATGGCCTCCGGTGGATTCAGTAAAAGATCAGTTGGACGAAAAATGTCCCATGTTCCTTAAGTCATGCCACCACTTTAGATTTTTTTGATAGCGGATGGGCAGCAATCACCAAGCTGTTTTTGCCATAGCCTTCCTCACAATGGTTCAGAGCTGCCAAAAGTGTCACAAATTGCAACAAGAGCAAGGACCTAGCCCTCCTCTCAGTTCCTTGCCCAACTCCCTGATCCATTTCTCCCCCAGCTCCTCACCTTCTTTGCTCTCCTTTATCAGCTTTCTTAGCTCTTCTTGCAAAACTAATACCCATGGGAATAAAGGAAAATATTTCGTGGCTAGGACCACAGCAAACACGAGAAGGAGAACAAGATCTGAGGATATAATGAGAGCCACGTGGGACTTGCTTTTGTAGGTTACACTGTACGAGGCCCAGTTCCCACTCCCAGCTTTTTTCTTGCCAGTTCTACAAGGTCAGAATAAATATTCCAACCAGCACTTGCTATCTGGGTACTTAGTAGGGCACTGCCCAAAGCACAGGCACTCAAACATTATTCCTTAGAGACCAGCTAAAGACGTGTATTCGAAGGCCTGGCCAGATGAGAGGAACAAACTGAAAGCAGGATAAGAATATGGGAATTCCCACAGCTGCAGTAGTTATAGAAAACCCATAGAAAGGCCTATAGACACCACAGAGAGATAACAAAAGGTGAGGTAATACATGCTTTAGCAAATGTGGCTTCAGTGACCACTTTCCTTCACCAGATTTGTGGCTTGTTTACCTCTAGTTCTTTCACTAAAATATATAATTGGCAGTTCAATTAAAAAGACAAGAAAAGTGTATGCTATGGCAGAGCCTCAGGGTACTCCAGCCTGTTCACTAACAAGGTCAGGGAACGTATTTATTGTACTATTCATCAGAGAAAAACAGAGGGAAAACTACCCTAGACCACATACAGCACATCACACAGGGCACGGGCCTCCTGACACACACTTGCTGGGACGCAAACACCCCACCACAGCAGCCCAGGGCAGACCTGCCTGTTCTCCTACCTGCAAATCCGCATTTTGGAAAGAAGGGTGCACAGAGACACCTAAAGAGCAGTTTCAGGTTTCTAACTTACACTTTTCTGAAAGAACATTGAAAATATTCACCAAAGAAAGGATTTTTATCCTTTGTTGCCCTTTATAGTGCTCTGCCCAGAACAGGGCAGCTGCCTCTGGTGATGGGCTTGGGAGAACAAATAGCCCCCAGCAAACACGGCTCTCCAGCCCCAGTCCTGCGGAAAATGGAGGGGCCAGCAGCTGCCTTGTTGTGCTGCTTCAGGAGCTTCACCCGTCCTCTGCCCTGCCTGCGCCCGAAGCCATTGCTGCCCTGTCCTTGTGGACCCCAGGGTCTGGCCCGGTGTACAGCCGCGCTGTGCCCATGGCCCCGGGGTGTACAGCCACGCTGCCCAGCCCTGGAGTGGGACCCAGGTCCCCACAGAGCCTTCGTCCCCATCTCCCATCACTGCTCCTGCCCTGCTTCGCCCCAGACCAAACTGCCGACGGGGACAAACTCACTGGCAGTTTGACGGCAGCTGCTGCAGAGTTTGAATCCAGGCCTCCACGGAAGAGGGGTCAGATCACAGCTCACTACCACCTGCCCACTGAGACGAGAGAGCGCATTTTTTTTTGCTGCAGAATCCTGCTGCACAGAAGTGCTGTGCTAATTTCCTCAGCCGACACAGAAGTCAGGCTGCTACAAGCTTATTTTGGCCTCTTGCCACCGCAGAGTGTGAAAGAGTGACTGAAGCAAGCAACATACGAGTCAAGTGTGGGAAACATGGGGCAGAGATAAATCCTTGTTTGCATCACAGGCCGGCAGATTGGACCCTAGGAAAACAGACAAATCTTGAAATGAAACGTTGTATCTGAAAAGAAGAAGGTGCCTCAGGGCGGCGAGGGCAGCGGACCTTCCCGGGCACATGGGCCCAGACTCGGCCGGGGCCAAAGACGGGGCAGTGAAACGACGCTTTGAGCGCTGAGAGCTAAAGATGCTGCGGGGACGAGGGCTTGTCACTTTATAATTCAGGCAAAGATACTCAGTAGGGAACTCACGGGCTTGGTTTGAAAGAGACCACGATGGTGATGGGAGGGTGCTCCCTCGGCTTTCTTTGCCAAACAAATTTTAAATCAGAAATTCAGACTGGATTGCTGTTTACTTCTCTCCAACTATGGAGGAAGAAAGGTCTTTTCCGTTCATTTTCAGTCTCTCTCCGACCACATTGTAGTGTAATCTGTCTACCCTGCTGAATTTTCCATTCTTAAGGATTGTCCACTCACGACTAGTGCTGACCAGACAGGACAAAATTATTTGCCCACTACTTGCCTGGATTTAAAGATCAGTTTTGCAATAAAATCAAGTCTGTAGTTTTGGGGCATATTAGTTTTCTGTGCCTATCTGAGCCAAGATCTGCAAAAGTGGTTTTCATATATTTTAAGTGGGAATGCATGAGTAAGACAATTAATTCATGTGCTATCACCAAGTTCTGAGCTGTGTTTTTGGCAAAGAATTGACATTTGCGCTTCATATTGTGCTGCTGACTTGCGTTCCTCTGTCCAGTCATGGAACAGGCATACTTTACAAAAGTTAAATAATTAATTAATACAAAGCAAATTTCAAAAGTTCACATACAAAATTTACTCTGAAGCATTCACAAACTGTCTTTTACCATACGGAAACATGAAGTGGGAATCTCATGAATAAATCTAAATAATGAGGGCATCTGAAATCTAAGATTCACTTGGCAATATGTAAAAAAAAAGAAGAGGGAGACAGCGACAGAGAATACGGCAGAAAGCGAAGCGCTGTGACTCCTTGTTTTGCCGCAGTGAAGCCGAGAGCCCCATGGCCGACCCTCGCGCACACCGGCCCGGTGCCCGCAGGGAGCCCAGGCCTGTGGACGCCCGGAGGCGCCCGCCTTCCCCACGGCCCGCTCCTGCCCCTGCCAGCGCCCTGGAAACGCCGGCACGAGCAGGGGACCCCGCAGGCCCGAGGGGCCTCCTCCCCGCCACCCCGTCGGCCCCCCGACCCTGCCGGCTGCGGTGCCATGCTCCGCCAGCCCCCTCCTTGCCGGGCCAGGGCCGCGGGCCCCAGAAAGAGGGAGCCGCCCTGGCTGCGGCGCGGGGCAGGCCCGGCCCGAGGGCAGGAGCGAGAGGGCAGCACGGGCAAGGAGGAAACTCCTCGAACCTCCTCGGGCGGGCAGAGGCACGCTGGCCAAAGCAGAGCGACACGCCGTCCAGCACCGGCCTGTAACCGCGGGCCCGGCCGTCTCCGTGCCGGGACAGGGGCGCCCGGTGCCGCTGACCGCCGGGCCCAGCCCCACGGCCTCCAACAGCGGCCCGGCGGCCGGTGCTCAGCGGGCACCGACTCCTGCTGCGGCGAGGGAGCGAGTGGGCCCCAGGCTTCCCACAGCTCACAGGACTTAGGAACGCCTGCTGTATTATGGCAAGGTAGTTGCTTTTGAAAGAGAAATAATGTAAGAGTAGAGGACACAGCAGAGCTCTGCCCAAGGCAGCATGAAAATAAGCAATAGCAGGTCTCTCTGATGAGTTTCTCCAGCGTGCCCTGCCCCTCTCAGGAGACACATCAAAGGGAGACGGGGAAATCAGTCCACGGCAGCGAGCCTGCTGGAGCCCGCTTGCTCAGCACAGGCAAAATTAATTAACAGGGAGGGAGAAAAAAGAGCCAATATGAGTCTGATTCTGTCAGGGAGCGCAGCACTGACAAACAGCAAATGCTAATTCAGGAGTTTTCCATCTCTCCACCTGCCAGTGGGAAAGAGAAGCACGATTTAGTTTTGAAACAGACTGATACCTCTGACGCGTCGCACGATTCCACCTCTACCGCTGCTTCCTGGAAGCCTACAAAAACTAAAGGCAGCTCAAGAGAAACTCAGCCGCTGTAACACAAGGTCTAAGGAAAACACATCGATGTGTTGGTTATTGCTGTCACAGAACACAAAGCAAAGGTGAGACCTTGCACACAACAGGAGAAGCCACAAATAGGGACCTCTTACCCTGCTATCAGTGAGCATCTCATCAGAACAAGACAAAAATAACCAAGAAACAAGTTAGGAGAAATTAATTCGATTTTGTTTGACATAAGAAGCACTAAGACTTATTAATGCTGCTTTTCTATGTACTGAACACAACAGGGTTGGAAACATGAGACCCACACTAGCGGGACGAAACAAAATATCAAATGGAAAAGTCTTAAAACGCAGGATTTCCAGGCATTCAGGTGCTGTAGTAGGGAGTCCCTGGAAACGCTCACAAATTCATTAGATTAAAGACGCAAAGCTATCACTCCAGGGGTATCATTGCTCTCCTATTTTTTCTTGCTCGTAATTCGAAAAGGAGATGAAGCATCTGAGCCGTTTGGGACAAGAAAGGAGAGGGTGGCACTATAAATAAGCGTTAATATTTGTTTTATTGTAAAGTTTATCTGGTCGAGCTCCTGCCTTTTACAGAATGCTCCTACTGCTATTATACATGCAGGCACATTAAAAAATTCCACTGAAAAAGGGACTTGCTTTGTGTCCCGAAGAGCTGCCGAGCCACTGTTCACGGAGTACTCTCTGCAGCCCTGCGGCACAGCTCCTCTGAGCCAATCGCCCGTGAACATTTAGCAAACAGCCATTGTGCCGCATCTGTTCTGAGCAGGTTTTTTTGACTACGCGACAGGTACGTTAATCTGTGTGTGTTGCCTTCTTTTTTTTCTCTGTTCACGGATATTACGTCCATAGTCCTCAAATTTATATAATACAGTTAGTCCTAAAAGCTCCCATAATGCCTGCTAAACTCACGTCCAAAGATGTATGAGAACAATATACCAAGAGCTGTCAGTCCCTGGCTACCAGGCACAAAAAGGCACAGCCCAAGAGACTGGTCCACTAGTGCTATGCTTTCCAGGGGCAGAAGAATGACTATCAGGCTGCCATCTGCCCAGTAGTTAAGCAAAGTAACGCCTGTTTCATCTACAGTGTAAAAGGTGCTTTGTTCAAGTCAAATAGAATCATGTATCAGCAACATACATTAATAACTGATAACACATAAATATCCAGTGCGTTTAATACTATCAAACTAATTAGGTGTTGGTTTGCCAGGAATAAAGGCGAGGTTTAAAACTCCAAGATGACATGATTACCACTGAGTAAGACATTCTTGCTCATCCTGAACACAGGCTAAAAGCATAGGTGACTGAGACAAGTCACCAGGCTGGGAGCCAAACTTATTTCATGCACTAAATTTGCAATGAAAATTCTAATGAAGCCATCTTGACAAGCTAAAACAGTGCTGCTCTGGCCAGAGGTCCCCAGCTCACTCTGAGGTAGATCTGGAAGCACTAACTGGCTGAAGGGTCACTCAGTGCATGGAGCGCACGTTACTGCTAAAGCTAGCATTGCAAAAATGTCAAGACTGCCATGAAAACTTGGCAGTCCAGACGCAAAAAAAAAAAATCACTTGCCGCCCTTTCTGTAATTGTACTGAAGAAAGTGCTTATTAAACACACGTACCTGCTCTACTCAGGCAGAGAATCTGTTCTTCTGTGAGCCTGAAACACTGCATGTACTAACCTTTCCTTCTGTGTGAGAGAGCTGGTGTTAAATAGGGTCAGAGCCACGCTTGCTCTGGGGAGAAGAAAGGCTCACTTTGAAGACAGGCTGGTTACCCTGTTTTTCTTCCTACACCACAGCTTTCAGATTGCAGCTAGAACTTGAAGGGAGTTGTTCCCACAAGCTCTCCAGCCCAATGTCTCCACCCGAGAGGCTTGAGTAAATAGCAGCAGCTCTGGATATGAATCAGATGGAAAAGATTCAGCCCTCTCTCTGCTAGGTCTGAGTTCAAAGGCATCCATGGCTGAACAGCTAAATCAAGATCACTATCTGCATGTGAGGGCAGAATGGAGCGTTCAGTAATAATGAACTGCTCACCCTTACATGCCCATTTCTAGGTGTAGTGTGGCAGGTTGTAAGTGGAATCCAGTTGAAGAAGTCCATGCGCTGTTGAACACAACACCAAGAGGTGGGGAAGTCTGATTGTTTTAGAAGACCTTCTTTCATAGAATCATAGAATAGTTTGGGTTGGAGTGGACCTTTAAAGGTCATCTAGCTTCCTCTGTTTCCTTTCTGTTCTTCTTCAACTGCCTCCAGCCGAAATCTTGGACATGACCTCTCAGTATCAGTGCTCAGCCTCGCTGCCAGAGGAAGACCACAGACGCCGCAGAACGTATCACAGAGCGGAGAGCTCAGCCTACAGCGCTCAGGTCCGTGACAGACCTCCTCCTCCTTGTACACGCTACGACCCAGAGCAGCCTGTCATCACGAACAGTGTGCATGATCCATGCCTCATACGCACACTTCAGACCTGAGTTTTGTTAGATGACACTCTGCTCAAACACACAGGTTACCTCTACGCATCTGTTGGCACCTGAGCAGGTACAGTCGAGCAAATTCAAGTAAATATACCCATGCTGCAGCCACATCTTGCTGCATTACGCCTACAGAAAGCAAGTTGTGCCATGACGAGCTTACGTATAGATAGGCAGAGGTCAGGGACAAAGGGGATGCACAAAGGGAAGGATGTGTCCATAGACAACAAAGCAGCTCAGTGTCAGCACTCGGCTGAGAACACAGGTGCCTCTGAAGACCTACTGCCCAGTGACAAAACTGTTCACCTGTGCCATTTCTGCAGGTCAGAGCATCTGCGTCTGTGTTCCATCGTATATGCAGGCACAGCCCTAACTCCTCACGACCAAGGGTAGCCCACTTGTTAGCCGATGCTGGAATACAGCCGGAGCCCACAGCTAGGGCGTGCCTGTACCTCCCGCTGTGAAGTTGCCTGGTTTATTATCTGTAGAACAGCACACCTGGGAAGATGAGCCAAATAAGTATTAGATATAATCAGATACTTTCTGTCTTCAGGTGCCACCCATGTGCACACCTTCCCTACAAGCTGTGGAGTGAACCTGCTAACAATTCTATTAATAACGAGCAGTATAAGTAGGTGAACTGGATGAACTTGTGTGAAAGCAAAACCCCAGAGGTAGATCAGTTGCTCTGTTCAAAGCAAACAGATAACTATCCCAGGCTGCAGGCAACTCTCCCCCTCCCCCTTTCCCACCTCCTCCTTTGGGACATCTCCAGGCATGTCCAGGGTGGTGCAGCCTGGCAAAACAGACATTTAATCAGTGATTTATACATTTTAAAAAAGAATCACAAAGCCACCAATGACCCTGGGAAATGGCAAGTGCCAGAACGTCCTCTGAGGACTCCCCCTTGTATTCATCTTCACTGTACATGACACTGCTAATGCACAGAAGTAAAATTGTTTGTTCCGCAGGGGGTTGTGTCCCCCTGCTTCTCACCTGCTATCTGAAGTCCCAACCTCCCTGCAGTATCACAGCCAGCCGGCTGCGCTATCACACAGAGGGGACTGGCTTCAACTGAGAACAGAACAGCAGGAGTGGCGAGCAATGCTTCAGACACACTAGCCTACTTGCAGGCAAAGCTAGTCACTGACTGCAAGAGAAGAATACCAGAACACGCTGCAGTGTCCACCACTCCCACTTCTGATGCAAAGCCCGAGTTTTGTGTCAGCGCAGGGAAGAGCAAGGGACAGACTCTGGAGTCTGGGTTTGTTACTTGGTGACTGTGCCATTCACAGGCAAATCTTGCTGAAATCAAATCATGCACAACCACACGCAAGCTGGCAGTCAGAATAATGGCAGATGGGAAGCTCTCAGACAGACATTTTTGTACCCCTGACAAGAACTGGGGATTATGATTGTCAAGGGGCCACAGGCTTAGCATTAGTGGGATGAGCAGGGCACTGCCAGAGAGGCAGAGAGAGATGGCCTCAGGACCACAAGGACCGAGGAAGGACAGTCTCGTCAGCAAGATTTCCGGTACTGGTAGGCTTCTGAAACGCATACACTTTGCCTGCCTCTCCTCCCTTCTTCAGATCTGAGGACAGGACTCAAAGGCACAGGCAGGGCTATCTGAAGAAAATGAGGCATAACCTCTAGTACTGCAAGGAACATTTATGAGGTACCTGATCTGAAATGAACTTGCCCAAAGACTCTGCAAACAGCCTCTTATGGTACAGTTGGCAAAAGCCCGCACAGTGTTTCACCACCTATACCAAGCTCTTCAAAATAGCCTCTTCTCAGCACAGGGCTTAGCATTCCCCTCTTACGGTAGGAAATGATAGCTTCTGGCTCTATTGTCAGTGTTTTCCTGATCTCACCATTACACCACAACTCTGTCTTTTTATGCCAAAGCCCGCATGGTGCCATGGGGCCGTCCTATGGCCCGTTTATCTCTCATGCTATTCCGAAAAGTGTCCAGAAGAAAAATTTTTTGTGTGTCTGTGCACCAAAAAAAGCAGAAGGCACATCTGATTCTTCCTTTGCACGAGGATATGTATTCACTGATGGCATCTTTTATAAACACATCATGTATTCCACCTAAAGGTGCTGTGTGCTCTGAAAGAGCCAAATATATTAGCATTCTTCAACCATAACTTTTGAAGTCGGCATTTGACTATTTTTGCATTTCTTCCAGGTTGTAGTTAGACAACTCCTAATTCTACGGGGAAAGCAAAGACTATAAAATGCCAGAGCTCCACTCTGCTGAAATAACATTAGCGAAATATCAAGTTCTTTATGATGTCATGAGGGATTCCTTAATGTGACTATAGCCTCCTAATGACATCATAAAAAACAACTGCAACATCAGAAAACAGCCAAGGGTCATCAATCAGCCCATCCTCTCTCCTACTCACCAGGGGCAGCAGCCCAACTTGCTCCTGTCTGCTTTTTATGAGCAGTGTTGTCCGCTGAATAGCACACAGAGAAGAGAATAATAATCATACAAATATCAGGGAGAGCGGTCAATCATCACCTGAAATGTTGAGTACACCTGAGGGAAATTCGGGTGCTGTAGCCTGAAGAGTCTGCAAGTTTAGCATGTAGAAGAGACAACGCTACTCCCTTAGAGGTGACCTGGTGTTCCCTGGGCAACAGGCAACACCAGTTAGCAATTCAGTCATTTTTAAAATGAGGGGAGAATGGGACTAAGAAAGGAGTTCTTTGGTTGCTCTATTCATCCTCTAGCCGTAAGCAAAAGCTTTTTCCATGTTGCCCAGATACCCATCTGCATGTCCCATATTACAAAGACCACACTGAAAGAAGGCTTTGCATCCTCAAATTGAAATGGGTGATAGTCCCAACGAGAGGCAGTGACTGCCAAATCCTCTGGCAAGAATGGAAACAGCCTCCTCCACGTTTGAAAATGCAATGCCTCGGAGTTAAAGCCTCATTATACTCTCTTAGGAATACTTGGAAGTTTTCCAGAGTTGGGGATGTCTCGAGGAGTTTCCCAGACTCTCAGAAAAAAATAGTGACAGATACTGTGGTCTCTAGATGTTTCACAATCACTCTTGGAAGGTGTTTAAAATGGACCTTCTGCCAGCATAGTGCTGACCAAAGAAAAGGGTTTTTTTTTCCAGATAAGAAGAAGAAAAGCTCTGGGTCCTTACCTTGTTCCTCACACTTTTGCATATGTTTACGCAGTGTGCTCCTGAGTGGGCAGGCTGTAGTCAGGGTACTTTACAGTGGGCTGTAGAAAATCCTACTTAGGCATCCCCAAGCTTGACTACTGTTAAGGAATTGTAACTTTTACAGGCATGGATCCTAAGAGGTAACCAAGAACAGGGGCACTTTGCTAAGCACTGAACAACAGAGCAAGAGAGCACGACCTGCTTAGATATAAGAACTTCTATAGCTGGGAAAAAGGATAAAATAGCCCAGCAGAACAAACAAGCTGATGGAAAAAAACAGCGTAACATTGCCATAATTTAAGTAAAGGAGAAAATTCAATGCAACATAAATAAATAGGAAGGGCAGGAGAGGACAGCCAAGAAAAAGGGTAAGAGGTGCACAAGTTGAATGAAACTGAGGTGAAGAGATGTGCAAGGGAAGGAGGAAAAGGAATGACACAAAACTAACCAGCACAAGGTAGCAGCAGTCCAATGTGCAGAAAATCTTTGAGATGGCTACAAGTACTGCCTCAGCCTATGGTCTGGAGCCCCTGACATAGCTCTGCTCTCAAGTTTCCCAACAGGACCGAGGAGGCAGGAGGGGAACTGTAGGTGCACGTGCAACCTGGCTAAATGACATCTGTCCAGCTTCATCTATCAGGGATCAATGGCAAGGGCTCCTTCACACACACGAGATTCCCTCTCCTACACAGACCCCTGAGTCTTGTTCTCCAATACAAAGCAGAATTGCAACTCCCCAGAACTGTCCTATTCAGCTTCCCCATATTTTACTCGAGGGGAAAGTATGACTTTCAGCTGGATTACTGCCCTGGGTTCCTAGCTCATACTGATACCCAGAATGAACTTTTTTCTTTTCTGAAATATGTAGCTGCTATTTCAAGAAAAAGCCATGGAGCAGAATAGGTTTCACAACGTAAAACCAAAATGATATGCAACTATGAGAAACAGTTAAACACCTTGGCAGTACTAGAAACTGAGAACACCAGACTCAGAAGTCACGGAAAAAAACCCCTTTTCTTCACCAATCCCCTCATTTGGAGGTACTGGGAAGAGAAATTTGTTAATCTAAAATTAATTGAAACTGGAGAATGTCTCTTGGCTTATCTTGAGAGTGCACTTGAGCTCTCTATGACTCTGAACCCTTTTAAGTGCGTGCAGGGTAGAAACATCACCAGCTTTGTGTTTCACAAAACTCCTCTCTCTAAGCAGCTGGCAGGGAGAAGTCTGTTTTCGTAGATGATTTCTGAAGATCGTGTTTTGACTTTACTTCAAGGTTCCAGTGTCTCAAACCACGGCACCCTTCTCCCCTCCTTTCCACATCCTTCAGTAGCTGCAGAAATGATCTTAAGGACAAACAACAAGGCAACGGCTCAAAGACTGGTCGCTCTGTGGGACAAGTCAATTAAAACGATAGAAAGGAAAGTCATCCAATTACCAGGTGTGGGAGCAGCAACCCCACTACCTTTTCTGGGGGCTCAGAAGTCCCAGTTGCTCTGAGAGGCTTCTGTCACCTTCCTTGCTCCTTGTAGTGCTCTGCTGGCTGCCATCCGATGAGTCCCTGCCCATGCCAATTCCCCACCCTCGATGCATGCCGGCCCAGTAATTTCTGTTTACCCGTTAGCTAAAAGATATTAGACCACCCTCCCCTTTTATTTGCTTATTTCCCAACATGAGGAAGAAACAATTTGTGTATTTTTTAAACGCTCTTGAGGAGGCCGGTGGGAGCAGAGCGACTCCTGAAAACAGCAGTTCAAGTCCAAATCATGCCTACAGTATCCACCTGAGGGCAGCTGCTGGGACTTGCAGCCGTACCCTGCTCAGGATGCCCCATGTGGCATTTTCTGCAGCAGGCAGTCGGCCACGCTGCCTGTGTCTCTTTGTTCAGCTCAAGCCAATTCTCTGATCGGAAGGTCCCCAGCGCATGTCTCAGGGGAAAGTGGTCTCAATGGAGCCAGCTGAACACGGGCTAAGCACCGATTAGCCAAGCCCAAGGGACTCGCTGAGCCCTGACTATAAATCTCATCACTTTTTTTGTGCCTTGCCATTAGCATCCTCTTAGTTCCACCCAGGACCAATGCAACTGCCAACCCACAAAGCCTGATGAGGTCAAACACTTTCAGCGCTGCTGCGGCACCAACTCTCTTCCTTGGGGTTTCTTTCAGTTTCTCTTTCTTTGGTTCCCAACAGCAGTCCTATGCTGAGCGGTGCTCTCAGACAGTTCATTAATTTAAGGACACCAGAGCCCAAGCAGATCATTTACAAATCAGCATGAAGTACAGAGAAAAGGAGGAGCAGTGCTGCTGGCATTTTGGATAAACAAGACATTCAATAATTTTAATCTCTGTGTAACTCCGCTATTTCCAGATTATATAATCCCACTCTTGAAAGAGGGTTATTTGAGCAGACTGTC
This sequence comes from Dromas ardeola, assembly GCA_013398915.1. Taxonomy (NCBI): domain Eukaryota; kingdom Metazoa; phylum Chordata; class Aves; order Charadriiformes; family Dromadidae; genus Dromas; species Dromas ardeola. The sequence continues at coordinate 76,264 of VYZM01014176.1, forward strand.
ACATTAAATAAACGCATTTGCCGCATATGTTAATTGCAGTAGAAAGCTGTTAAGCAAATAAGCTTGTTGCATCAAAATGTTATTCTTTTAGCAGGTCTGTTCCTTTCCCGGATCTCCAATTCACAAGCCGTGCTCTTTCAGAATGCACATTTCAGTTTAAGGCAAAGGAATGCGTTCACTGAACTGATCAATTTTTTCATCACGTTGACTTTTGGTTAAATTTTAAGGCAAGCTGTGCCACTGAAGTAAATTCTTTTAAACAGGTTTATTTCTACAGCAAGATTTCAATGGAGAGATTTGAAACTATACGTGGAGAAGGACGAACAAAAAATGTATTTTCTTAAGAGATATTAACCTTAACAAATCCTGCCGTGTACTGCCCGACACGCCCCGCTCTGATACTAGTCATTTACTAAGTTCTTTTTATCACTTACTTCAGGGTCAATATTCTGTGGAAAAGCACCTGTGTTATGATCATATTTACCGTGACTACTTGTTACGTAAAAGAAATCCCCTTAGTTTCATGTTATTCTTAAAAAATATCTGAGTTTTTGATCACATATTTCTGTCTCAGTAAAAAGAGGAACATGTATCATACACAGGGAGAGAATACTGGTATCTCGGTGCTTTTGAATTCACACATTTTAGTTTATTTAGGCAAGTGAAGGAGGCTAAAATGAAGGAGAAGCCTACAGAAATCGGAATACACACAAACTTCTGACAATCACTGAGTCTGCATCATTCTTTTGCGGAATCTTGTAAGAGCTGGTTCATTTCACGCGCAAGTGCAGGAGCACCACTGGTGGAAATAGAGAGCAGACTGGAAATGGACTGCTTCTAGAATGGTCATTGGCCTCTCTTCCTTCAGACTGGTAGAGAATATCAGCTTTTCACGTAGAAACCTAAACACTAATTAATAATTCAAGTCAAGAGCCATTCTGGGGTATCTGATGGCAGTTTTCAAGGGTATAAGGAAGTTCCTTTAATAACGTCTGATTTTTGAAAAGACAAATCTGATCTTTGTAAGCCTAAATTTGTACAAACTCATGCCTGGATTTTAAAAATAAATAAGAAATGTGGTCAAATGCATGTCCCTGGGATTCTTCATGGGATCAGAAAAAAATTCAGAGGTGTACACATGTGCACCATGCATCCAGACACATGAGAAATTCCATGGCATTCTTACCTGTAATAGGTGCCAAAGCATTCTCAATCCACATTCACCAAAGCTTTGTTCCATCTGTCACCCCAGCAAAATTCTCTTAGTTCTGTTTTTGGTAAACTTATGCATCCATGTCATTTCACTTGCTTATCAGGATCTCAGTCACACTTGTGCAAGGCTGTCAACCATATCCTGAAGGCACAGAAGTGCTTGAGGTATTCCTGCAATTAGAATTTACAGGGGAAAAAATAATCCACAGATGATACGCAAACTCTCAAATTTAATTCAGTCTCTCAGAGCGTAGCCAGGAAGACCATTCTGACAACAGTAACCACTCCGCTAACGTCAGCAGGCCTGACTCTTGGGGAGAAGATGAGCTAAGTGAGGCCAGGTCAAATTCACATAATTACTTTTCAGAGCAGAAACACATTTCAAAAACCGTATGCAAGCAGTTTTAATTTCTCCTTTTGACCACTTCCATGTATTGTCAACGTACATTTGCACTTCGTGTAAAAGTCGATAAACTGAATATAAAGAAACTACCCAAAGCAGTCTCCTTTCACAAGCAACTTGCAGGAAAACGTTTCCTTAAAGTGCCTCTAAATGAACCACATCGAGAAAATAAAGAACATTATGATCTGCAAAAGCTGTGTGCTTGCTAGCCATATACTGCTTAAGCACAGCATTCATAAAAGGGAAGCATAAAACCCCCCCCAAACGGCTTTAGGGAGTGCTGGAGCCAAGACAGAGGGAATAAAAATGGACTAAACTTGCAGGTGTGGAAAACAGAGGCTCAGGAAGGCATGCGAGTTTCAGAAATTCAGCAAAGCCTCTTGGCAGGAGAGCACCAGGTAGGTGACCTGTATGGTATCAGCCAAAGCATGAAATGAACCAAGACTCATGTCTGTCAGTGAGTCTCTCTGTAGCTGATCTGATCTTAGCTAGAAGTCTTCCTCTTACATAAAACTTGGCAAAGAGGTCCCTTCCAAAGCTAAATTCACCTGGTTTTCCGTGATTCCAAGGTGGTTGAACACAGATGTTCCAGAAAAAGGGACGGACCAATGCTAGGTTTCTCCTTGCTCAGGGGGCAGTTTCCTCATGAAACAAGGTAGTTATCAATTTATATCCAAAAGAGATCTGATCACGAATATAATTTAATAATTTAACTGATGCAATTACATGTGCAACTAACATATGATCTCTTTATAATCTCTACTGTTCCAACAGTATACTGGTGTCTCCATACAGCCACGGTCACATTCCGCATCAAGCGACTGCAGGATTTAATTGCAAATGCCCCTTACTCTGCCTCAAGCAAGCGACATGCTTAGGCACGTGCTAAAGCCTTGTCCTGCACTGCCAACCACAGCACTGGCGAGGTACCGTCGTCGTATGTAGCACCACTGTCTGCTCCTCAGCCAAAGAGACATAATCTCTTACGTGCCACTAACTCTGCATCCAGGAAGCCTGAGGGAGACAAGCGAAGCCAGTTTGCTTGTAAACTGGTTGGCAGAATCCAGTTTCTGAACAAATGCTATCTACGTTTTACCTCGGAACGCCAAACCAGATCGTGGGGCACTCCGGTTCAGTCAGGAAAGGATTTGCTGTAGTCAGGGATGCCTGGGTACTCAGCTTCATTATTTATTAGGTTTGGCAAGATTTGTGGGGATGTCTCCCTGGCTACCCTTCTCTCCCTCTTTCTTCAGCTGTGTTGAACACTGTTTCAAATGCATAATTTAAAAATGAAAAATGCCAGGCAAGCTCCATGAAATAGTTTTCAGAAAGTTTTCCAACCCTTCCACCTCTACCTCATCCTGTATTTTTAACTCCAAATTGACCTCAACGTCAAATGTCTGGTGAGATTCTTCTCAGTACTGTGTAGAGAGCCTGGCTGGTTACATTTGTATGTAAACCTTAGCATTTCACCCAACGGTTCCCAGGAAATTGGGTTTTTTGAGGTCATCCTTACACTATTTTCATTCTGTATGTAAAATTCAAGTTAATGGTATCTGGGTCTGTGGCTCTTGCCTTAACAAGGCCCAGTGACTCAGATCTTAGCTGGATGGTGCTTGAATTTTTGCTTGTGCTCCAGACTCCAGAAGGCAAAGAGATATCTGAAAAAGCTAAAAGGACATGAACCAGGGGTAATGCATATCCAGAAGAGAAAAAAACCCCACAATGCTAAAATGCGGAAGAGTATCTGAATATGAATTCCTGGTGAGAAATACATTTTTATTTGTAGGAATAATATGTTGCAAAATCTTCCGTATTCTTCAGAGCTTGTTTCGAGAGCAGCATGTGAGGCTGAGGATCATTAAAAGTTTCTGCTGGCAGTGGGGCATCTCCTGTTGAGGCGCAAAATATAAATTGGTCCGTGACAGTAGGAGAGGCAGCAGGAAGCGAAACACACGCTGCTGGGTGTTTGAAATTCATGAGTCCTGCAGTCCTCATCTGTTCTTGACTCGTACCATCTTTTTAGGGTTTTTTTCCTCTGACTTCTCATTAGGTTAAGCTGTTATTTGTGTTCAGAATCAAAGAAGGAAAAATGAACGACAAGAACACAAAATATTTTATGGTTTTGTGCATATGTAGGGCTGCAGAAGGTGCCAAGCCCTTGCATGCACCAGGTGAGCAGAACTAAGGCTGGACGGTGAATTTCCTCGGAGATCCGACTTGCACAAGCCCTGCCAGCTGCTTCTGCTCCACCTACAAGCAAAAAGCACAACCCTCCACTACACCAGAGATCAGAGAAACACAGCTGTATGTGGTTAGACAGGATTTAAGGTCTACAAGTGTATGTTAGACAAATATCTATTTGGGGGATTTTTTCTCTTTGCTGCCACAAAAGGTTATTGCTGACAGCTGTATATGGGAAATTATAGTGTGCGTAGCAATCTTGAGGACACCACATGAAATTGCATTACAGCTGTGATGGAAATAAAAGTGACTTTTTTTTTTTTTTTTTGATGGAGCCTATAACACAGGACTTCAAGTCACATAAAAAAAATACTGGCAGTCTTAGATTTTCCTATTGCTTGAACTGGTAAAAATGTAGCCAAACTAAAGGAACCAAGATGACAACTGCCGTGATCCTGAAAGTCTGTTCTTAGAGGGAAAGTTGCATGCTCTTGTAACGCCTATTCATATGCCCTAAACCCTTAGTTCAGCTTCTACGGCAGGTGAAAAAATGGCACATGTGATTAGTTCTGGTTTCCTTGCTTTTTATTAAGTCAGATCCTCATGTGACTTGTTGACAGAACTGAATGATACGGTCAAGAGGTAACACTCCCTATACCTCAAGTGGAAATGTCTCATTTTTGGCAAAACTCCTTCCACTAGAAAAAGAAGCGTCTATTGTGGGTCAAGACAGAGATTCTACTTAGATGAGCTGCATTTTGTTCCCAACTCACATCAAGATTCTCTGTACGCTGCTGAGTAAGTCCCTCGATCTCCAGGTGGCTCAGTTTCCCAGTCCTTGCTCACTTTGTCAAGCTCTCGCTTTGGGCAAACAGGGCACCCACTTGACTTCGCCTCAAGGCACTACTGTAATAGAAAATAAATATTAATAACAATAAAGAGTGCTTGGACATGCAAGGCTAACTGCGGCCTGCCTCTGGCTGTCATGAATATGAACTTTGCAAATTTGTCCACAGAAACTACAGTTGTGTAAAACTGTCATAACCACCACACACTTTTATCGAAGACGCAGCAGCAACCCCATCGCTCTTCCAGACTTACAACTATTGTCCCAGCGTTGCAAGGTGATTTTCTCTCCATGCACTTTGTTTTTTATATTAAAAAAATAGGAAATGCTACGGTATAAAAGCTAATGGGAATGTCTCTTCCAGTGTATCAGTTTATGTATGTCAAACACAAAACAAATTCACGCCAAATGTAAAGTCAAATGTTTTAATGATATTAATATGAGATACTAATAACCGGTGAATACAAGTAAAAGCTAATGAGATTTGCCTTTTATTGGTGTCAGTAATCAGTATTCTCTATATGCAGATGGCAAAACCCTGATAAGCCTTTATTTGATTATTAGTGAATCTGGGTCGGATATGGGCATCTTATTCAAAGGAGTATATAAAATTGTTGATACTGTCTGCCCTTTCTCCCTATAAACATTTGTCAATTCACTCGCCATCTGCTGTTCTGTGTATACACACGCCCAGGCTACTGTTAGCTGAGGTTGCAATATAGCTATGTTAAATAATTTTATCTGATTTGTTGGATGATGGTATTTCTAATGGAAAACAACATGGTAATTTCAGAATGTTACTGATTAGATGAAAATGATATTGCATCAAAGTTACTTCCTTAATTTATTCTGAAAAAAACAAGAAGGATTTCTCTATTAAGATGCTTAATTAAAATCTATCGCTCTCCATACAAAATCTATACTTCAGGTCCTGCATGTCATGTCTGAAAAGAACAAAGGCTGATTAGCATCTTTTACACTCTGCTTTTCTTTTTGTCACTTATACATTCACTACAGCAGTTCCAGCCAGGTTTCGAAGGTCTGAGAGAAAGGGTGCTATTATACGGACTGGCTGAGCACAGGCAGAAGAACAAAAGAATGCGGCTGAGCATTTTAGGTTTATAGAGAAAATGGGGGGAGTGGTCGGAGTCCAGATGGGACTGGGGGTGGGGTGTGATGGGGAACAGTTCCCACTTCAAGGGAATCTGGGAGAAACGCAGCGCACAAATAACGTCACAGGAACTCATGCTAAAGTCAAACTGCACCTTCGCTCTCCCAGAGTATCAGGGTTCCCTCCCAAACGTAGAAATAAAATAGGAAAAAAAAGGCAACCTGAGCAGCTTTTTGCTCAGGTGCAAGGTGCGGAATGGCACACACACATGCGTGCAGAGAGACACAGACACACACACAAACCTCTATGCACTCTCACAAACAGGCTGGTAAGAACCACAAGGGAAAAAAAATTAAATTCCACCTCTTCCTCAGTGAAGCAGTGAGTTACATGTTTCCTAGCCTTTAGCACCTCTTTCTTTAACATACTACTTACAGAGAACTCTGAGATCTCTGAATACGAGAACTTTCCATCTGTCCTGATCCTAAAAAATGAAGTCTGCATCAGCCCAAATATCCTCATTGGACGTGGTGCATCATTTAGCTGCAAACCAAGATGGAAGGGCATATACTATAAAATTCTTAAAATATTCTTTTCTATCGTACCCTAAACAAGAGAAGGAAGTCCTAGCAATACTACATACTGTTATTTGCATGAGTGGAAAGGAAAATAATGAGGTAACTCATTGGAAGTTGGGCAGAACGTATGGTGAAAACCACATTCACTCTTATAGAAGGTCTAACTCTGTCCTTGCTTACATTTGTCTGCAGTGGGAAAAGTCTTCTTGCAATCTATCGCATTTGTAGAGCTGTACAGTGAGACTCATGATCAGCTCCTCTTTACTGCTACACCTCAGCAGATTCTAAGATATAACCGGTGGTTGGGTTTGGGAGCAGCGCACGTGAAACCCACTCCCTCATAGTAATCCCGAGCAAATCTTCTGACAAGATGCCTCAAACTAGCCCCAGGGCATCCTCACCATACCCGAGTACCACAGTCTCCCTGCCTGAGAAGCATGTCTACCAACTCTCCAGCAGGAAATGTTAGACGAATTTGGGGAGTATTTTGATATGCGAAGCAGAGCTAGAAAAGTGTGTGTTTTGCTTGCCTGCACAGCGTCAGTTGACCTTCTCTCGAGCCTGCGTCCAGCACTCCTGGCATGTCACACAGGAGCCGGGAGCACGGAAGATTTTTCTCTTGGGTGTTGCAGGTGAACACTAAGAAATTACTTTCCTCATCAAAAACAGATCGGGGAGGGGGGAGAGAAAATAACAAAAAAGCAGTCTCCCTTGCAGTGCCCATTTTCTTTAGATTTACTTGTGTAAATGTGCTCCAGTCTTGTCCTTAGAGGCAGGGCTGAACTCAGGCACGGGGCTGGATGCTGTTCCGACAGGCGCTGAGAAGGCAGAGAAGATCCAAAGGCAGAAGAAACAAAGCCTGGGATTAGCTTTTGCTACTTTGTGTCAGCATCGCTTTGACCCAGAACCCTGATCAGTAGCCAAGTTCCTTTTAGTAACTTTCCAAAGGAGCTGAAAATATCCCTGGTACCCAGCTCTGGGTGCAACACAGATTATCCCATGCATCCATCAACTCACTTTATTAAGCAACAGCATCAGGCAACACTCTCTTTTTAGATCAAACTAAAATATATACATGAGATGGTTCATTTAAGGTGTTACCTCTTGTTCTTCTCACTTAGCACTTGGGAGATGTGTGAAGAACAGCTGAGCAGGCTACAGAGCTTCTCCCAGGTCCTAGGCTTCGCGAGGCACAGAAAGCGTCCTGTTCTGCTCATCACCACAGAAGGACAAGTGCAGGGTGCTGCCTGGGAACAGACAGGTGGGAAGGATCAGCACAGAGCAAATAAGCTGCAAAGCAGGGGGGGACACGGCGTTTAGGTACAGACAATTGGAGGGATGAGAACAAAACTGATGTCCAGAGGAATGGTGGCAGACAGACATAAGGGGATGGTCAGGAACGTCCCGTGTATACCTGAATGCGTAGGACCACCCAGTGTCAGCCCCAGAAATTCTGTTCTCCAAAGTCCTCTATCTTCAAAATATCTGCAAATAAACAATTAAAAACCACATAGAAAAGTGAAACAGTCTGTGATGCAGTGTGCATTTGCTCGTGTCTCCTATATTTCTTTCTGTTATCCATAGAATAACTTTTTTCCCACACTACAAAGAAAACTATCATCGAGCGCTGACATCTCCACCACTACAGCCTGAACAGAGTTCCCTATTTCACAGACTACAGATTAAGTAGGAAATAAACTAATGAGACAGGAAACCAATACGAGACCATTATGCCAAACTATTCAACCTGCTCCTGATGGCTTATTGTCCTGTGCAATACAGATTATCTACTTAAAGTGGTCTATATCATACTGCTCATTTATGACCTTTGCAATTAAGAGTGTTGTGGACTGGGACATTTGTACTACTCATGGAGCTAAAGAAAGAAGATAAGAAACAGGAATCAGCAACCCAGCTGTTCTGTGGGTGAAGATACAGCTAAGTTTTGGCTTGGTTTTGTTTGGTTGTTTTTTACAGCGACCATAATTTAATTTAAATTGGAATAACACGTACAAAACTTGTATTCGTACTGTAATTCCTACACATGATAAAATAACTTCACAACACATTCAGCCATGTACTACTTTAGCAAGAATGATCCATTCCATTTCTATCACAGGTATACAGGTCCTATAAATATGTAAGTATAATAATATAATATAATCCCCAACAATGGTGCTGTGGTCATTCACAATAAAAACAAAGAGGTCCCAACATTTCCACAGAAACCTTCCACTCTCTTAAATCAACCACTTCTAAGAGGCTGTGTTACAGACCTCACTTCCAACGGTGACATAAACTGACTTTGGTGGGGATTACAGAAATGTTTGCATAGTTTCTGTAGTCTACCAACCCACAAACTGCCTTCTTTAAAGCCATGATGGATACAGCATGCGATATATCACTCCTGTTCTCTGAAATTTAGATACCCTGGGAAGAATAAAACTGCGACAGTGACGCAGCGTCAGCTCAGGGACAGGCCATACCCCGCACAGTGTTCATGACCCTCTCAGCAGAGTAACGCCAGGGCCCAGATCACGCAGGACACAGAGCAAGGGGAAGGAGAAGCCACCAGAGAAAGCGAGGCCGTAGTCACGGTGCTGTTAGTACTACTTCTCCCTTTTTACTTCTCCAAGACTCTGGCATCTGTGCAAGGCCCCAGACTCCCAGAACCAGGAGACTGTGCTCAACAGACCCAGTGGAGAGACAGGCGGCTGAGTGTGTTTTTCTTTCACCACTGAAGGATTCCCTGCTGGTTGTAATCAAGATCATAAACTTGCAACTGGAGTCAGTCTGAGCGCTGTGATCCCGGCCTCATTTACTGCTGCTAAATCCAACCACACGGACACATCCACTTGTGTTCAGATCTACCGTGCAAGAGCAAGAATTACATGAGCTTCACTTGGTTAACTTTTCAACGTCGTGATGTGACGATACAAGGCAGGAGCTGCAACCCAAGAGACACAGAAAAACGAAACTGGACAAAGCTCTACACAGAACAAGATTGTGAAGAATGATCCTGAACTGGTCCTGGGGAATAAGCTCAACTACTTCATAGATCCTTTTTGTCTCTTAACTTACACAATAAAACTTCCAGTTTGTGTTAGAGCAAAGTACAACAACAGTCAAAATCTTCCGCTGACAAGCACGTACTCTAGAATTGAAGAAATTTACTCAGTAATGTAAATGTCATTTAATTTTTGTTTCTTAAAAAAGCAAAGTGAAAACAAAAAACTAAATGTCTTCAAACTGAAATAAATGCAACACCAAGTTTACCTGACTGTACAGTCTACAGACAACAATTTATTTTAGCAATGTGACATCTAATATTGCCGCACTACATTTTTTATACATACACGTGTAAAGATCAGAACACCTCCTATCGCCTGGTAACTCATTGCTCATTAATTGGTTTGCGTTTAGCAAAGCGGCTATTTCTCAGAGGGGATAACCACACGCCAGCTATCAACTTTAAAGTAAAACCAATTGTTAGTTGACAGTAAAGAAACAATCTGTAAGGCATCTTAAAGAATGCAAATCTTCACCATAAACTGCTGCATGGAAATGCACAAATAGAAAGATGGCAGCAGGCAAAGTTTTCTTGCTCAGAGAAGCAAAATATGTACAAACCTAGCTTTCCCCCCACCTTCACAGCAGTAACAGCGTATGGAAGAGACAGCCTTCTGATTTTTTTCCCTCTCATCACTAAGAAGGATACCCTGCTGGGTGCAATCAGGGTCCCTCAGCTCAGGGCTTCAGTCGATGCGAATGCCGAGATCCCAGAGCCGTCCTCGTTCGGCGACATGAGTTTCAGAGCGACGCGTGGCATCCCACGCCAGCCTGGGCTTCTGATTCACATTTCTAGGTTCATTTTTTGTGTCATTAACTTCACACCAGTACAAAGTAATGAAGAATTCAGCTAAATTTAAGCCACTTACATTGCATTTCACTAAATATGGAGTGGATAACTTAAAGCTGTAAGGCCAAGGTGTTGCACAGACATGCACTGAGAAAAGTACTCTCATACCTCACAGCTTTCATTTTTCTTTATCCCTGTCTCACGGGCACTGCCAGAAATTAAGCCTGTCTGATAGAACTCCCTAACGTCTGTAAAACTCTTCTTTATTATAAGCAATGACGCTGAAATTTTCATGTTATTTGACAGTATTTTACCTGCCTAGTTGCATTCTCTGAGAATTCAAGTTCCCTTCTGTATTTGCCACATACACATCACTGTGGTAATTCCTCTTCCATATATTGATGATTTTCTTTTACACGTTTGTTGTTCATACGTTACGTACATCAAAATGTCATTAAATGCCAGGGCAGGCGCAATAAGATAGCTGTATGTACTTACTCTGTGTGATTAATCCTGAATGTAATCTTGCTCATAACACACTTTTACCTGTAAGTTATTACAAATGGTCTGAATATTTTCACTTCAAATTACCCTGAAGATGTCACAGTGTTTGCTTACTTCTAATATAAGTCTTTCTACCTGTCACCGTTTGTCAGCGGTGCCTAGGCCAGAAAACATCCATCCATCCAAAGAGAATTCCCCTTAAAACAGTAAATGCTTTTAAAGTTGAAACGCTACATTCAGGATATTCAGGATGCTAACGTGAAGACCCGCCCAAGCGCGGGACTCTCTCTGAAATCAACGCCAATCTCTCGCTGCAGAGGCATCGGACTTGACCATGGAACAAGAAGAATAATGCTTACGGTGAGTGCTGTACGTGGCCAATTTCACTTGCTTTTGTGACAAAGTGTCACAGAGTGAGCTTGTTGAGGAAGGCACCACGTCTTCTTCGTTTTAGACAAGATTTAGCATAATCTGGCTTCTGAGGGAATGAAAAGAAATAAAAACTCGCCTGTTTTAGTTCACAAGTTATAGTGCTTCCCATAATACAATCCTGCACAGCAGTGCTTTTGGGAAATACTCAGAAGTTTTCATTTTTCCGCTCTTGTATCTCTGGATGTCTGCAATGCATCCCCGCTTCAGATGGATCAAGGCTAGTGACTTTTGCTGGCTTTGTGCAGATTTAGGTTTGAGTGCTTTGTGGTTTATTTGCTCATTTGGAAAACACTGAAAAATCAAAAAAAATAAGAATACTTAACAAAAACATTAATTTTTAAAAGTGTACATTGTAGACATTAATTCTGTCTTGCAATTTGGCTGCAAATGGAACCAAGAATTAGAGTTATGACATGGAGTTTCAATGCCCGCAGAAGTCCTTCTCAATGTTCACATCATTTATGTGAATTTGTTGTTTGTGAAGTTGTGCTTAAAACCAAAAAAAACCCCCAAAACCCCCAAAATGAGTGGGACCTTTTCAACTAGCACAGCCTGATCCATCTTCAATTCTCTAAGACCATAATTCTTACGCTTTTGATTCCCTTAGTCTTGAAACTATAAAAATCTCATTTCTCTAAGCTCTTTTATTGTTACCCGCATAGTCAATAGTGTCATTTTCATTCACATCATTCTGTAGGGAAGTGAGAGGAAATGAACCAGACGGAACAGAGCTATAAATAAGAGTCAGCTACGCTGTTCCAAGTGCAGATTCAACAGCATTCTTTCAAAACCACAAAAATACAGCTTGGGAATCATGGGAAGTTTTCTTCTTACTGGAGTTCTGAGATTAGCTTTCATGCGGCGGCCACCCTTTACTATTGACTTATGTGAATAAAAGATGCATTTGCTTAAAACTAGCTCTATGAGTACAAACAACAGAGCAGGCTCATATTGCGTGCACACATTAGCTCACGCTTAGGAGAAAAAGAACTCAAGAATCATAGAACTACTAAATACAAAGGATTCCACTTAGAATTACTTCTTAATATAAAGAGTCTTTAGGCTAAAGAGGAAAACCTCACAGCAAATGGGTTACCATCGGTTCCTTACGGGCTTGCTGTGCAATCCGATGGATTGTTTGCTTTACAGCAAGATAATGAGCTGTGATACCGGTTACCTTTTTGTGTAGGTTTCTGGGGGGAAAAAAAAAAAAAGAAAAAAAAAGGCGCAAAGTCCACAGGCAGTTTTCTTGGACTGACAAAACACTCCAAATACCAGCTTTATGCAAATCCTTAGGAAGAAAACAGGCCTACTGGTGCTCTGCCGGAGACTCCCGGGCTGCGGCTTTTGTCCTTCCCCCCAGCAGCCTGACACGAGGGAGCCAGTTTCACCCGGGCTCGGGCGCATTTGCTCCACCCAACAAACCTCCTCCCCTCGCCTGATGCACGGCCCTGGCCAAAAGGCAGAGTGCACGGTCTGAGCTGTGCTGTGCTCGCCATGAAAGGGACGTCAGGTCGTCTCATAAACAGGGGAGGAGACCTTGCAACCTTCACAAGGAATGTAAGCCAAGCACATGGCTCAAGACATCAAGAAAGCTCACCCAAATGTTACACCCTTTTTCTGAAGAACATGCTTAGTCTTGAAAAAGAAACACAACTTGACTCCAACTCAGACAGGAGAGCCAAGACGTACGCCCTCCTTAGATGTCTGCCTCTGTCCACATCTTCAAACCCAAGCCATCTGTTGGCATTTCTGAATCCAACTATCACCTGAGCCTTCTCGTTACAACATTGGCAGAGGAGATGATTAGTTAATGGTAGTGGTAGGTCCAACTATCTCAAAGAGATAATCATGCTGTTATTTGAATCCTAAGCCTATATACTTTTTCTATGCCACAATCAAGTATTAATTCAAGAAACTAGCATGACTAGCTGCCTGGGGCAATGAGCAATGATGCTGCTATTACCATGTTTTATGCAAAAAAGATTAGGAGAAAGGAATTTGAAGAATATGACTCTGCATATTCATCCATCTCTGACTGATGAATGAACACTAATCTAACGTTAAAACTTCCCTGATTTTGGGAAAACATAAAAGCAGCGTGTAAAACATTGTGAAAGAGGAAGCCCAAACAGACCGAACAGACAGAGAGAACAAAATGGGGCAGAGCTCGGAGCCATTCTCATGGCCGGCAGCAGCCTTGGCCATGCCCCTGGCAACACCCCGGGACCGGGCAGCGGAGCAGCACCAAAACCCCCCTTCCAGCAGCAATGGAGAGCATCCTGCAGCGAGGACGGGGAGATGCCCTACGCTGCGGCAGGCTCACACCTGCACATGCTGAAATTAAGCCCACGGCTTCACACAAAAACCCAGAGAGCTCTCCACTAAGGAATGCTAGGGATATTTAGCAAAAACTTTGTCATCTTGTGTTGGCATAAACAACTTTCTGGTTGTTTTATTTTTGACAGTAAGACCGTTAGAGATGATGCTATGACTGAAAATCTAGACAGCATTTAGTGTTCAAGGATTCTGAATTTTAGTATTTCTCCTATTGCCTCTTTTATGGGAACTATTAACTGTAATTTAAGCCCAAAATGTTAAAAGCAGCATACAGATTTAAGGATTCTTTCACACCAATTAGAAATAATTTCTGGCTGCGCTTCAATGAATAGGCTTTTACCTTTTGTTACAGTGGAAAACCACTTATCCACTGTAGCATAGGACATCTGCATAGATTTGTTTCTTATTATCTTTAATGGTATTGGCAAATACAGAGTTAACACATTTCTGCTAAATATATCTGCAGTTGTTGGAATACCAGCTTCTAAGAAAATTACAAGTTTAAGTATTCAGTTAAACCAAAGTTACAAATTAATTAACATACTAGTAGAATATTCAAAGATGACGTCACCTCATCACTCACGCTGCCCTTGGAGGCAAAAAGGAAGATCCTCTGTCTTGACTCACAAGCAACCTAGAAATATCGTGATTGCAATCTCTGACATGCTGGAAAACGCTAACATATGAAAGGCCAATCCACGCTTTTAAGAGAGTTTTCTTTCTACTGTTTTTAAGCTCTATTTTCACTCCCTTCCCTAACGCGTTAACTGATTGTGCATGCACAGAAAATACTACTCAGCACGGATTAAAAAAGCCTTAATTATTTAATTTCAAGATTTTAACTGTCTATAGAGGAATAATGGAGAACAATGTCAAATATTCACTATCACACTATTTCATTGGTGATCTTTGTCAAAACACTCAGGTTAACCTAAAATGCAGAGTTTTCCCCTGTGATTTCTCTATATTGCCTCCCTGAGTTGTCTAGTCCAGTCCGTTTGTGGGGGCTGTGACCTCTCAGTTCTCTGCAGGCCACAAGATCACGACCTTATGAAAATTGTCTCTCTTTTTTCTGCCACTGTGAATACTGTTCTTAGGTCAGTGGAGAAGAAATTTTAAAGAGAATTATCACCATTTTTGGAAAACCAACTCTAATATCAGATCAGAACAGAAAAGGCAATTTGTCTATTATTACCGTGTATGTATGTATTGTAAAGATCTTTTTCTGCTCTAAATGGCAAACTGAAAGGAAAGGTTAAATGTTTGCTTGCTTTTACCAGACAACTCTGTACATCATCTCACGTGGCAAGTGGCCACTGATGAAAGACAGCAGGAGCTTTGGATGTCAGCATCTAGAAGACGTCTACTGTAAACACAGAACACTAACTTGTTGAGAAAATCACAGAACCATAGAACAGCTCAAGTTGCACTCCCAGGTGCAAGACTTTGCACTTGTCTTCACACGATGCAGGTCCTTCACACGATGCAGGTCCTCTTCTGTACAACTGTCTCACATGCTTCAATTTTTCTGCCGCCTTTGCTGTTAACTGACAATTTGGAAAATTATTGCTGGGGAATCCCCTGCCATCTCCCACCATCGCAGCTTTGAAGAGCACTACGTAGCCTTTATCATGTGAGGCTTCATCAGATAATGTCCTAGCAGATGTTGGGAGAGCCTCATCTGCTTGTCTCAGCTCAATAAACTTCCACGCTAGGTTTTAAAGGTCACAAAATATAAGAAACGTAGGCAGATTCACAGCCTCCATAAACAAAAGGTAGCTCGTGCCCTCCGTTCCCTGTCCTATCACAGTACTGTCCTGGAAGGGTAACCAAAAGGCAAAAAACTGTATTTCAAAAAATTTCACAGGCAACTGTGATGCCTCGCACCTATGAAGAGATTAGGAGAAACATTTAGACCAAAGTTCTGCAACGACCAAAACCACGTATGTTTGGATCCTAGTGTCTTTTCTCCTCATTTTCTCTCTTCTTTCTAAATACCAGTAGCAACCTGAAAATAAGCAATCACAAAAGCTACTCATAATTTGTGCAGTTCTCAAGTTGTCTGGCATTTTAAGCAATAAAATAAGGTTTTACATCCAACAACTCTCTAGCAAAAAACACCCGAGACTCTCCATTAATGTTAACGCAGCTATATTAAGAGGATTCGCCCCCAAACTTTTGACTATATTCTGAAGGGAAAACTGGTATTATCGAACGCTGTTTTTATCTTGATTAGCTTTTTCTTTACTAGCTCTACTCTCTTTTTTTTCAGCTCCACTTCAGTGACCGTATATAATCACAAAAATTTATTTTTCATTCAGCCTTTATATTGTTTCCTGGCCCCTTTGGGCTGCTTCTAGCACCTCCCTGCTCACTGTTCCAGAATATATTATAAAAGCAATTTTGGACAACTGCTCCCACAAGAGTGGGCCCTTGTCAGTGCATTGCGTCGATCCAGTTGAGTGAAGGAAGGGGACTCTCTTCGTGTTTCCCTCATGCCTGATGCACAATGCCACCTCCAAGAAATTGCTTGCAAGCGCTTTATTTTGACTATGGAAACACAACCTCTATTTTCATTGGGTTATTTTTTTGCCTCACCAAGTTATAAAGCCTGCCTTTGGAAGACTAATAAAAAAAGTCTGAAAGAATTAAATTGATTAGAACTGGCTCTCAAATGATCTTTTAAGGGCTCTTTAACTCAAACCTTATTTGCTGTGGCATCGCCCATTAATATGCAGAGGGCAGTTTCAGCTCATCCTCTGGCACACACCATACATGCACCCAGTCTGCGCAGCCGCACCAGGATTTACAATGTGTGCACCTACAAATAATGCAATGCTTGGGCAAAACTTCAAGTCAATTAGGCTAATCCATGCTACTTAAACACAGAAAGAAGATACTAACTGAGCTGGTGACCACTTCAGTACTCGTACAGCTGCTTTGTAACTGCTCTAGTACTGCGGTATCCCACGTTTAAGTGCATGTACTGTGATTTTGCAGTAGAAATCAGGAAATCAGCTTCAAACAAGCATCGGATATGACTGGGAAAAAGGCTGAAATACACAGAAATGAACTGATGTCAAGTCAAGAGATTTAAGAACTGTGACACCAGTTAATTAAATGTTAAGCTCAGTGGTAGTCATTTGGGTTGGTTTTTTCCTCTTTCACAGAGCATCATCATTCTATTGCAGAAATGGTTTCCTTTTAGCCACCACCATTGTGTGCAGTAGGTTAGTCTCAACCTGGTTGACGGTTATAAGGCTTTACAAGGGTTTTTTGCTGGTTTTTTCCCACATGTTTATGGGACTTTAATGCCACTACTTCCACCTGCAAGAAGCCAGGTACCTTCCTCATATTCCCCAGAGTGCTGTAAAAACAAACTGTACAGAAGGCAGGCTCCTATTAAAAGCTGGACTGTAAAATATAACGCAGACAGGTTGGAAACATGCAGCTTGTAGTTATACCTATAACAGTAACTTACAACAGATATTGCAGAATACACAGAAATCACTGATAATAATTGAGAGATTATCCTCATATGTGAAATTCTTTGTCCCCTAAACTATTTTGAGCTGAAAATGTACTTTATAAGAAACATGGGATGTAGGATTAGAGTGTGTTACAATATGATGATTGGATGTAGAATCCTCGCAAGTCTTGTTCTTATTTTCATTTCAAAATATTTCCTGTTTGTTTACATTCTGGCTTTACTTTCCCCGGTCCTGCACGCCAAGTGATGACAAGTCTCACCAATTCTGGGCCAAATGGATAACGCAGCTGCCCAGGAGTCACGAGAGTACCTTCAAACGTGTGCTGTGCTGTCATACCCCACGCTGTCTCGTCCTCGGTCACACAGAGGACAGCCTGCAGCACAGGACTTGGTGAGAACGTTGCCTCTGGCATATTCAACAGGAGTCGGTAATGTCAAGGGAAGATGACTCTAGCAGGACAGGCAAGCCTGGCTCTCTTCTCCAGTGCCACACATAAATGGTGAAACCGCATTATGAATTTTCATCACTTTTAAAAAACTGCCTTCGAAAGGACCACTGAAATTGAGAAGTGCTATTGTCAAGATTTTACACAAGATGTTCTGAAACGCAGGGGCAGTACGGTCTGGTTAATGCACAAAAGTCAACAGGGATTTCCTATTAACAAGGAACAGAATGGCAGCATTCGGAATGCTGTGCTGGTGCTTCAAACACTGTCCCAGACTTCCCAAGTGCTTTCATTTCCCCTCCTTTGGCACTTGGAAGCAAGGGAGAAGAAAGGCTGGTAAATCAGCCTTCTGGTGCCAGCAAAAGAATTCTGGGGCAGAGACATAAATACCTGCTCTGGGACAATTCCTCAGAGCTCCACGTTTCTTTTGACAACAACAAGGGAATTTTTTCTTATTGATTCCTTTTTTCAATTGAGCTTAGAAATAGAACTTCCCTCAAATGATTCTTCCAACTAATCTGATAGAAAACTAACCTTGTTATATTTATTGACAGAACATTGAAATAAATATTATAGGTCTAGAGGGAGTGTTTCAGTTCATTGATTATTTTTTTTTAAGGAAATAACAAATGCACTGTGTCCCCCTTGGCATATTATGCTGGGAATAATCTGAAAAAATGCTTACCTTGTTCAAAATGCATCCCAAAAAACCTTCTTCCAGTCCCCAAAGAGCAGGCACCCTTTAGAATAAGTCTGATCTTGAGCAAACAAGCAATTTGCAATTTTAATTGTTTGCAGAATCCTCCTTCTGCGCTTGTTTAGGAAATTAAAAGAAATCACTTCACGCTTTTATCTGCAGCATTGAGAAGACGTGAAGTTTGGGGGAATGTAATTTGTTTCTTAGGGAACAGATAGGGCTCAGAATCATCTAGTGGCAGTTTAAGACATTTCACTGAATCTTTCAGTATCCTTCACTACTTGCTGCCAGTAGACTGCTTCTTCCAAGGCTTGTAGTCATGGCACTAGCCTGGCCAGCATCCTTACTGCTCCCAACTCTGCTCTGGAACCTTAAAGCAGGATCATTCGTTTGGCAGAGAGTGGGACGAACGATAAATAAACTGAAAGAATTTTGGGGGCCAAGGAGGAGAAGGGTACAAGGGAAAAGTGATGGGGCCTCTTGAATGTAGGGGAAGAAATTATTTCAAAAATTAGGCATAGTTCTGAAGAAAAATATATGAAGCTGAGCAGAATTTTGCTCAGTTTTACTCAATATGGTACTTGGTATGAAAATGCTTTTCACAAATAAGGCAGGACTCAGATGCTTAAATAAGGTTGTCTCTCCTCAACAGCATGAAGTGAAGAGCGACCACACGCAAATAGCCAAATGGCCTCTTCGGCAAGATTTACCGGCAACACACCAGGGCAGGTTCTCTGACTTCCTACACACAATAATTTGAAATAATATGAGATGATAAATGCAAATGTATTACAGTGCAATGCCACAAAGCTCCCCAAAACACTGTCACTTTCATTATCCAAACAGCCTGACGTTACCTATTTCACTATGAGGACCTAAAAAGACACTAATTTTTTTGGAGGTTTTAAAACCTGAAACTAGACCTTGGAAACAGAAACAAACAGAAAAATACCCAACCCAAACAACCAAAGGATACTACAGTTAGAGTCTATACCACATGTGAAAGCACACAGCAGAAATGCTTCAAGCTGCATCTCAATTTTATTTACCTTGAGGGACCCCCACTGAGTCAAAAGCATTGCTAAAATTGTGAGGAAGCTTTCTGTGATTAGAAGACCAATGCCTACTTTGGCCAGAGATAGAATATGATTATACTCCTCCCACAGGACCAAGCATGAACCTCATCTGTACATGGCTCGTAGCTAAAGAGCATCGCTACTGAAAGTAACTTATTCCTTGCCAGGGGTCATACCCAGTGTGTTTTCTGTGGACGTCATGTATAGAGACTTTGTACGCTGCTGAAAAAAGCGACACGCGAAGCCTCCTGGATAGTATCTGTTCATGAAGGACTACAGGATTCTTTTCAGCTCAGTTCACTGTTAGAGCTTTACTTTCTTATGCAGACTTAGAATTCTTGCCATAAAAGAATTGCTTTATACAAGTTTTGCAATAATGATTTCTTCCCAGCATACTGTGTTTCGACTAACCTTGGAGAGTGTTTATGGATTCACACCGTCTATGACTCTGTTATATGTAGATTAAGCCACTGCTTTTGATGCAATTTTTCCTGCTGTCATTGTATAACTATTCAAAAGATTAAGCACTGATTAAGAAAGGAAACCCAAAAGTACCTCTTATTGGCAACTCTGGTTGTCATTTGGCGTTCACGGTTCCTGGTTACCCACTAACTGTCCCTCACTGGAGATGCATACCATTTCCCAAATATTGGTGAAGGCTCTTTTAATGGTCCCAGTGAAAACGTTTTGAAAACAAACATCAGCACAGTTTCTTCCTGCTGGCTGTCTTGTGTCTGTTTGCTCAGTGTGTACACACACGGACAGGGGAATGCCCTCTATTTCTCAAACATTTCCATTTAAGACAGCGCAGTCTCTTTGCACTCTCATTTGTACTTCAGAACGTGGAGGGTTAGTCTAGGAAGAAATGGAGACCAGTATGGTCAGTGTTTCTAAAACCCGTTTCTGATCCTTAAGTAATGATTGCAGTCCTCCTCACCAGCAGCATTCAAACTTGCTTTGAATCAAAATCCTTGAGCATACACTGACTATCCGCGCATAGCAGTATAAAGTATCCTTTATAAAAACAGAAATCCTTCAGGATCCATGCATGACATTTTAACATCTACAGTTACTAGAAAATATAGAATAGAATAGTTCCAGTTGGAAAGGACCTACAACGATCATCTAGTCCAATTGTCACCTGGTCTGATAACAAAAGTAAAAGGAATGTGGTACAATCAACATATCCTTTGGGCCTTGCACGCTGCCACCTCGTGGTAATTCCAACCCACGGTCTAGAACCACACGGGCCACAAACACTAAACATTCGCTTAAAACTCGAATGTGAAAAGGCCACACTATCTCCTGGCATCATCTCCTAGACACATCCATGAGCCAAAACAAGCATGTAAGTTATACAAACCCTAGTGTTGCTTTCTATTTTAAAGGAACTGCTCTTGTTGCATCATGTAGCGGCTGCCTCAAAAGACCAACTCACTCGTTTCAGGCTCTTCCACACACAGACAGCATCTGTTACACCAAGGGTCTATAAATTCCTACAGCGCCATTCATGACAGAGTCATTAAGAGGGCTGTATACTAAAAGGTAGATCATAATTTAAAATGCCATTTTAGATAAAGCTACATGGAAGCAAGGCAGTCAAAAAACTTTCCCGAACTCCCAAATGGGTCGAAATGGAAACAGGACCCACTGGAGCAGACTGTGGTACCATTTACACTAGACCAAACCTGCATTAACTACAGTGAATCTGAAATCTTCACACTGGAATAAGGACAAGACACTTGCTTGTAAGGCTTGTAAGGAAAAAAAGAGCAGGAATACCTTTAGGAAACTGAAAGCCAAGCATTGCTATATCTCCCTGAACATGCTGAAGTCCTTCCAAGGTGTGCTGACACCTTTTGCCCGCTGGCACGCTCGTCAGTGGAAGCACCGTCACTGCAGCCCGGGCTGGGTTACTCCGGCGGGTAATCCGCGCTCCCGTGCTGCCGTTGCTGCTTTTGAGCAGTACTGTACACAGAGGCAGGATAGCGGCTTCTCCAGCATTTATGTTGCCCCTGTAAACTGGGGACAGAGGAAATAAGCACGATTTACCTGCACGATGCTGTGCTTTGTGTCATACCAAGTCAGAAAAATCAGGATGTGGATTTCACTCTGCTTAGCTCCTCAGACCATAGTCTAAACCGCTGTATCACATGTACTGATCAGTGCAGTCCCTTCGTACATACGCAAATCACAGCTGTTGACGATGACATGTTAGTCATATCTTGGAGAGGAGCTCTTAAAATCTGTGAAAATAGGACACACAGAGCCCAAAACTAACCAAGTGGACTGGAGAGCTGTTCAAAGGGGTCTGTCCTAATACCAGAGGCAGTAGCCATAACAGCAAAATCAGGAAATACGTTAGAGTGAATATACAAAGCCAAATTAAAGCTGCATCCAACTCACGATTACGTGTCTAACAGAGACTATTAGCACACACACAAGAAAGACGGCAATAACCACAGAAACATCGCTTCCCGAGATACTTCCCGACCTCCAGCAATCTGGTGCAATTCTTTTCCGTCGGGAATTGGTCCATTCGATTTTGAAAACACATGGACTTCGAGGTAAAAGAGAACAGAGGGATAGGTGGCCATTTGGTGCGAACTGGCATAATTCCATGGACTCCGCTGGAGACACAGGTCTGCAGCAGGTACCCAACTGCACCAGGGTGTTCCGCACAGAGAATTCACACTTAACGTGTTTAAGAAAGACCGACATCTGGGCAACAATATCAATTTAGGTATATATTTACCCAAGTTTTTCCATAGTCTCTTGCTCCTCAGTATCTCGAAGGTAATTCACAAGAGTTGTTAAATGATGGAAAAGACAGTTATTGCCACTTTTTTATATTTTGAAAATGTAGCACTGAGGCCAAGTCAAATATTTTTTGCAATGGTTTTTCTATTAGTAGCTTTGGTGTTATGTGAATTTCTACTTGCACATGGACTTAATCACACTTCTGCTTTCTAGAACCTCGGGTAATTGGCAGCAGAAGGCAACCCTTTACAATGCAATACCTTCTGCTGGGCCACCACACTGTGAGACCACAGAGTTGATAACTCTCCTACCAGGAGTTGACAGACTACACTGAAAATTGGAGGTGGGGGCGAGGGGGGAAGAAAGAAAGAAAGAAAGAGGGGGAGGGAGACAGAGAAATACATTTTTAAAGATAACCTGGAGGCAAATATAATATTTATACTTATTTATCCTCACAGCACAATCATAAGCCCCAAAACATGTCTAATGAGGTGGAATTGCAAAATGGCCATGAGTCCCACTTACTTGGCTTCTCAGTGGTCTCTTAGCAGTCACGTGGATCTATATATTTCAACTGTGTGACTGCTGCAGGCAAAACTCCTATAAGTAAGAGTGAGAGTCACAGCAAGTCCTTAACTCCCAGTGGTATTCATCCACAAAAATGCCAACCAAGGAAAAATGAGAAGACAGACAAAAAAAGTTGCAGGGGCAATTAAGCACTGCAGACAACTGTACTCAGTGATCGGTTCACATTTGCAGGCACCCTCTGCTCAAATGAACTTTCATTCACGGTGTTCCTCAACTCTTTGAATGGCCTCAACTCTTCAAGCCTTCAAAAGGATCAGAAACGTGAAAGAAATCAAAACACGTCAGAGAGTCCTTCAGTGTCATCACAGAGGAAAGAGCCCCAGCCTGGGCAATATTGTGTGGATATTTTTTTGTGTGGATATTATTGTGTGGAGCACTGGAACAGGCTGCCCAGAGAGGTGGGGGAGTCTCCGTCTCTGGAGACATCCCAAACCCGCCTGGACGCGTTCCTGTGCCACCTGCTCTGGGTGACCCTGCTCTGGCAGGGGGTTGGACAGATGATCTCCAGAGGTGCCTTCCAACTCTGTGATTCTGTGTCTTCCGTCTTTCATTTAGCAGATTCCAGCTTTATTTCAAGCCCTTTCAGAAAGTATCTGATACTTCATAAGAACTCTGGATTTCTCTACTGATGTATATTAATGTGTACATTAAACCAGCTGCTGGGTTAGAACTGTTAGGGGACCTAAGATGACCAGGTTAACCATCGTGTTTGCCAAAAGATGGTCCCAGATTACTAATGTGCTGAAAATATTTCCATTTGTCTGAATGTCCTGATTCTTTTGTTCTTTCTTAAATGTCTATTTTTTAGATGTCAGATTTGCAGCACTTTAGAACCAAAAAAAAAAAAACAAATTCCCACCAAAAAAATCATCAAGCAACCTCTCAGGCATCTTTGGCATTACAAAAGTACGAGGGTCCGAGCTGAGCTAGCCAAACACCACTTATTTACTTGGACACTAAAACATTTTGCCATGGTTCGGAGGAGCTGTGGCTTCCAGCAAGAGCAAAGAAAATTGCAGTTGCTTCAGAGCATTTGGAGGTAGCGACGGACACGTCCAACTACGTCAACATAGGCACTAGAATTGGGGAAGTTTGGCTCAAAGATGAGTTCTGTAGATTAAACTAGCTCGGTAGTGATTACTTCTTCCCTCTCCAAACATCTAAGAAATTCTAAAAATTCTCACCTATTTTTAAATTAGTTTTCAGACACGTTTGAGCTTGGCAATTCAGATACTCCCTGCATAGTTCCCACCCAGCTGATCAGGTGATGGGCATATATGTGCATTCCCAAAATGAACCTTCAAAGGAGGAAGCAGAGTCAGAAAAAAGGGGGGTGCAACTTTCAGGATACTGTAATACAGCCCTAGTAATAAATCACTTCCAGTCCCAAGAAAACACATTCTTTGCAAGCTGGAATTAGAAGCATAAGGGAAAAAATTTAACCCACAGCTAGAGAAGTTACTGACAGTTTTAGTTATTACTGTTTGAGTTATCTTCCGAAGCGACCATCAAGTCTGATCCTGCCATGACACCTGAGAAGTTCCAAAAGGCGACACGAGCCACGAACAGCCCCGGTTCCAGCTGCAGCCCCGCATCTGCTCAGCACCAGCGCACGCAGAATCACCGCGTCTCTCAGTCTCTGCACTGAAGGGTTTACGGGACTTGTTTTCCCCATTGCATTGCAATTGTTGTTGCAGGTTCAGATATATAAAAAATAGAAATTAATACCTACTAAAGGCTGGAGAAGACAGCGTGAAGCTACTTTTTAAACTATTATATGAATGACTCATTCACATTTACTTGGAATAGACAGCCTGAGATGATAGAAATAGATCCCCAAGAGGTATCATGTCACAATGCTGTGCAGTGAAAAGATGTGTTCTAATCTCCATTCATACTTGGCGCCACAATTGGATTTTGTAGACGTTAAGCTTCGTATCTTTTAAACTTTCTCTGACATTGCAGATTTCTCTCTGTTTCCCATCCAATTTATAAGCCTTTTTTAAAAGCCAGTAAGAATAAACTTTATCCTTTCTCTTTGGAAAGCAACAAAAATGTTCTCCTCCTCTTTGAATGTTATTTTTTAGATATTTATGTAACTAAACAATAATGCAAAGAGAGAACTTACATTATACTGATACAGAGGTGATTTGGTGTTGGCTTGAATTCCTGTTAGGTACAAGATGACCTGCCGTGTAATGTAACAGCCTGAAACTGGGTGCTGGTGTATAATGTTTATAATTAAAGAAATACTTAACTGTTTTATGGGATATGAGAAATCAGCCTTTTATATTTATTTGTGATCTCCTGTAGAAAACAGAATACTACAAGCCTGGAGCCAATAATTTAGCTTAATCTTCTTGATTCATTCACCGTGTCTTTCACTGCTAAGACATAATTTCAAATCTAGCCCAGTCCAAACTGACAGAAAATCTTTGTGATCTCAGTCACGGGAAAGGTCACAGTTAAAGAATTTCCTTAGCCTTAGTCTGATTTGAACCACAGCAGCCCATAATGTGGAATAAGTAAGAACGTCACAACACCTACAGCCGTGAAATCTCCGAGCACCCTTGATCTTCCTACGCAACATTACCCTGCTGACCGGGATCCTAAATATCTTCTAATGAGGAAAGAACGTGCAGCTCCACTACAGACACAAGCCTGCCTGTTCTCAGCCGCCTTTTCGGCTGTCCCCGTGGCAGCTGCATGGTTTGTTGGTTTGTTGGGGTTCGGTGTTGCTCCCTGGGGTTTGCGGTGCTGGAGGGCCCGTGTTCTCAGCTCCTGACATTACCACCCGCATCTGGGGAGCCGACCTTTTCCAGCCAGAACGGCTGGCAGCTGTGACACAGGTCACATCTCCTCCATGCAAAGTCTGTGACAGCCACTTGACCCTCCTTAGCAGAAAGCGAACGCATTGTCTGCGGACAGAATGGGGAAAATGAAGCCCCTCTGCTTTACGGATTCCTCACCCTACGCGCACTGAGCCATTTATCTTTGCCTGTGTGCCCCACGTACAGTCATATTTATGTACCTGTGGGGGCTGTAAGGAGCTTATTTATTATTTGTTTTCATTTAATGATCTCTGTCATTCTCCCCTAGGAATACCCATACACACTATGCAAATCGTATTAAGCCCCTGGCAATAGTGAGAATGCCTTGAGCAGCAATATCTGGTACATCAGCTCTTTGAGTGCAGGAACTTGGCTACTGAACCGAGCCCTCCCCGCGCCCCGCCAGCCACCTTCATTTGCTGGTCCTGTCATTCCCTACCTGACTTACAGCCTTTTCTCGGAACCAGTGGGGGTTTGCTCCAGGCCCCCTTTCCCCCGACGGTAACTCTGGGGTCAGCGATTTCCAAACGCTGCTCCGCGAACCCCCATCTCCCCCCTCGCACTCGGCGCTCGCGGTGCTGCACCAGGACAAAAGCAAATCAAACACTTTTCCAGCAACTACCCTTAATTTAGGCAATGACTTTGATTGGATGATATGGGCATTGTACGATCAAATACCTGAGGAAAGACATTGAAAGAAGGGGTCAACAAATCATAATTAGCTATGATAAAAGAGTATCCATAATACGGGAGAAGGTGTGAGAATTGACAAGAATTCCTTCTCTCTAACTACAGCGTTGCAGAAATTTAGGGACAGTGGATTGACCCTGAGACTTAGAAATGTGTGTTTCTTCACAATGACTTCTATAACCTTTGCCAATTCACTTAGCCTTTCTAAATCACATTTTCGTATCTGTGATACAGGGATAAAAATCACGAGTCACCACTGTAAAAATCAGGGAGGTCTGAACTGCAAACAAAACCATGATCACAGTAAGAATCACTGCTTTTGTTAAGGGAAAAATTTGATGTTTCTCACAAGCCCTTGTCACGAGCGTTATAGTGCCCAGAGCGTGACTGCCTTGCTAGAAGTCAGGTCTAACAAGTCAAATAACACTTTCAAATGCATTATTTTGAAAATATATACTACATTCAACTTATCCTTCATTATCCTTATCCCTGTCTCCTTTTAGCTCTCTGCATTGCTGCTTTGCTATTCTAGTCCACATGATCTGCACTTTGATTAATTAATTTATTCTGATTATTTAACTCCTTTTTCATTTTTCCATATTCTTCTTCCTTGATTTTTCTTCCCTTATCTCCCTGTCAGTCTTTTCTTTGTATCTCTTTCTATTTCTGCTCTCAAGTAATTGTTTTCTTTTCATCTCTGCTTCTTCCATTTATTATCTTCATATATGGAAAAATATACACTAATACCTCCAGGGAAAATAATCCACAATGCAGACACTCAGCGAGACAGAGAGAGAGGGGGGATCCAAAGAAGCTGCAGTGCTGAGAGAGATCTAGCAGAGACAGCAAACTGAAGATTAGATATGGTTTTGCAAGAAGATAGGGCTACAGAAAAGGCTAATGAAATCTTGTCAACATATGCAGAGGCATCACCTTGTGTTACAGACCAGAGAGATTTAAATCGGGCCGTATAGGGATTTCTTGTTAGCTCATATGGAATACTGCATTAGGTCATACCCAAGGCGTTGCCTTAGCAGTACACCCGAATATCCAGGTATTCATATAGACTGTATCACCAAGATCCACTACAGAACCGACAACAACCTAGAGGGAACTCAAAGAGGATCGACAGAAACCCAACAAGAAGCGCAAAGGACAACTGCAAAAAATGATGGAAAATGCTGAATATTACCCGTAGCTTGGTCAGGAAGGGGTTAAAGAGCTCCGCCAAAAAAAGTGGCGAATATAGAACATATCTGATTATCAAGGAGGGACAAATGCATTTTCCCACCACGCACAAAGAGATAAAATGAAAACAGCACAGCCTCGGTTAAACTTAATGAAAAACTTGAGGCTGTGGAAGAGTCTCTTGGGCAAGAGGCTTGTAAGAGCCATTACTTGGGACTTTAATAGCAAGATACAGATTTTATTTTTTTTAAATTGTCCCCAACCATGGGCTGAGACGCTGCACTTCAAGAAATGCTTCTATCAGAACCAGTAACTTGTAGTTTAACTTGCACCTAGATATTAGAATCTCTCTCTGAAATACTGAAGTCAACAAGCGCCTCATTTCAGCGACCTTCTTCCAGATTCACGCTCACAGGAATCAACACAGGACAAAACCATGGAAGTTACCTTCCATTCAGCAGCAGTAATGTTGTTCGAGACGCGTGTTCAACCTTGGAGCGTAATGAGCTTTATCTGCCGCTTGACCATGCTGTAAGTCAGTGCTAATAAAAATATACTATAAATAATTAACAGTAATTTAAATATTCATATGTTGTTGGGGGCAAGGCCTTTCATCAGACAGTTGAAGACACATTAGTGAACCATGATATATTTCACCACCGTTAACTTTATCCTAAAAATGCTACCCTAGTGCATAGAGTAATAAGATACCAGAATGGCCATCAGACAGTTTGCTAATATATAACTACAATATTCTTACTTGATAAACTACAGTTTCAGAAATTGTTGATTCATATGAGCAAGCTTTAAAAAATATTGGAAGCATTCATTTCATTTGACTAATGCTGATATTGTGCATTTATATCTTTAAAAAAAAAAAAAAAAGGAAAAAAAAAAGCATTCTTTCATTTTTTTATCCAGGAAAGCGATTTTTCTTCCACAGCATTGGAAATGTCACCTCAAATTGTCACTCGAAGGTAGAATTGCTCCTGAGCCAAATGATAGTGTATATAACTGCAAACACCATCTCCCCCAGGTGACTTTAGGAGCTACGGTTTCCTTTTCTGTAAGTGTTCAGAGACGGAGCTTTGCCTCTGGAGCTGAACAGAAAGCCAGGTTGAGTGTATGCTCTCCTACCCATATGCACACGTAACTTGGTATTAACGTGATCCATACCCGCACGGTGATAAAACTAAACAAAAAAGTCTTAGTCTAAATATAGAAGTGATGCTGGAAAAAGCTCTAGGAGTCTCCCTCTGCATGTGGTCCTACCCAGAGACTCCTCTCCCGGCTGAGTTTCCAATACTGACAATGAATTGGATTCAGTGCTGCTATTAACCCCCTACTATGAAAATGCAATACAAAAATATTCCTAAGTGCCTTGAAAAAAACACAATGAGCTAATAGTTAATATTTTTTTTTAAATCTGAAATACAGAAAGTAAAATTTTATAAATGTGAAAAGTCAACATCCGAATAGCACTGTTAGTTCATTTGCATTTCTCATCTGTGTTGACTACCCAAGCTTTCCTTGTAAAATGAACAGTCTGCTGCCTCTCCGTACATGTTAAATTTATTTACTAAAGTATAAAAGATAGACTTAGTAGCTAGAGAATGGAGGCATGGTTAGCCAGGCCGCCCTCTGATACCACTGAATACTTGACTTTTGCAAAAAATCCCCACGTAAACAGAAAACCAAACTCAGTTACTGAAAGTAATCATTTTGTGTACTGAAAAAAATAATTTCTTCATAATACAGTTGCAGAGGATGAGCAGTAATTAGTGCAATCAGGTTTCCAACAAGGGAATTAATCACAAATGCCATCCCTAATTGATTTGGCATGAGTGGTCCACTGCAGTTCAGCAACATGGCTCCAGCCCTTGGCATTCGATGGCCGTGCATTCACGTCCTCGTCCTGCACGGGAGGACTGAGGGCCAAATTAAAAAGTTTGCAGTTCTCACTTCATTCCAGGAGGATTTTGCTCAATCTTTAAAGTACATCCTATTTGCTTTAATAAGAAGTTAAATACCTGCCGTTAATGCAGGTACGGCTGCCCAGTTTCCAAGAAGAGGTAAAATGCGACTTGACGCAGTTTATCTGTTGGACGTTTCCAAATCAAAGGACTTCTGCTTTTCAAACAGCTCATAGCAGCAGCTTTGGGGTTTCTTCTCCTTCACATTTTTTTTCCATGGTAAGATCCCAAGAACGAAAAGCTTTGTTCTTGCAGTTCGTTTGCAAGCGTGCACCACTGACAATCAGCATTCAAAGCATCCTTCAGGAACTGGGTCTTTTTATCCCATTATCCTGCGAGAAAACCAACGGAGGAGCTCGCTGTGGAACAGCCGTCTCTGCTCGCACGTACTCGGGTCCATCCCGACAATTTGGCTCCACTTGGTACAAACACTGAGCAGGGACACCACCTCCTATTCAGGAATGGAGACAAATCTTTTCCCCCTTTCATTCGTGTTCATACATTTCCATCAATATTATTTTTCCTACATTATTCCACAGCCAATCAACAACTTAACAAAGGAACAACACGCCAAATAGCAGGTTTTGCACTTACTTCTGAATCCTTATTCTGTTTCCCGTTAAGCGTAATAACTGTATGCATTCCATATCTGCAGTGAACATGGTTTGCACAAAGGAAAAAGAGACAGAAAATCCACATTTCTTTCCTGAGTTTGCTACACTGGTGGGCAAAGTACTGGCTGTCTCAAACAGCCCACCCACATAACAGGAATATTTACACTAGCCACGGACAAAGCTGAATTCGTACAGTGTTTTGAGACCCTTGAACACTAGAGAAAAAAATATGAACTACTGCACAGTGAAAAATCACAGCCACATGGATACAGGAATGTCATTTTTGTATTAAAAACAAAAGCAAGAAAGGAGGATTATATTACTTCTCTTGATTGGTTACAAGGTATTTGTTACCAGAGCTTACGCTGGAAGGTCACAGCTATTCCCTGACAGGTTTGCCTTTCACTGAACTGGTTTTTAACTAGTAGGTGGGTTCAAAAATCACTTTTTAAAATGAGGTAAGGAGTATTTCCCCGTTCATCTCCTGAACCTGTGACACACCCTTTAAGTCACCTTCCTGGTATTCAAAACCTCTGTTAAGTCTGCCCTGTTGTAATTACCGGGCAGCCACTGCCTCAGGATAAATCTAATAGACTTTTTGGCACTGTCAGATTAAAACTTACCTATCAACTCACTGCAGTGCTTTAGCTCTCCTTAAATCTGTACTTGGGAGAGAATTTATGACCAGGAATCACATTTTGCAAAATGATTAAAGTTACCAAACATCCATAAAAAGTTGCAGTTGTAGATATCATTTTTTTGAAAGCCTGCTTAATTTATGAGAGGTGGAAGGTTTATTGTCATTTAGAGTCCACAGTGATGCAGCAATTTAGCATTTTGCTGAAGCTGTACACAGCTGCTGTCTCATTTATGATTTTTACATGTTTTTAAATTACCATGTTTGTAACTGGGGGCGTCTGCATACTGGGAAGGGGGAGGGGGAAACGGACTCTCCTCATTGTTCCCTACCCCACTGTTAAAATGCGAAGCAGGTCACGTTCCTCCTAACGAGACTGTGAACCTCGCCGTGAGCTTCAGCGCTTACTCTACACCAGTGTCCCTCTCTCCTCTCCGCCCACCCCGAGTTCTGCAGTAAAATAAAACTAAACACAGATGTAAACTCCTCTGCTGCCAGTCCAGCACTGCAGATCCCACATGGACCTGCCACATTGACACAAACGGGAAGTGTTTTGGTTGGCCCATTCCCAGCAGTGGGACGCTCTGACAGACTCGAGCCAGGGACCTGCCCGCCCATAAAGCAGGGTCCTCCTAACAGGAGACATCCTCTAATTCTGCCCAGCATCAGTCTTCTTACCCCCTTTACAGGTAGCAGAGGAAAGGAAGGTTTCCATCGTCAGCTTATGGCCAATTGCCCATATTTCAAAGTAACAGATGAAGCGCTTCTCTGGATGTTAAATCCACAGTGTGATGTCAGATTCTCTGTGCAGAAGGATCTGCAAGCTTCCTAGGAGGTCAACCGCTATCTCCTTAAGAGACGTTTACTTCACATCCTCCCTTCAGATACTCCTAGAACGATGAGATGCCCCCCAGCATCTGCAGCTTAACAAAGACTCTGCATTGTCATCCGGTGAAAAGTAATACTTGTGCAGCTCATTTGCACCTACTGCTCGGTGTGAACAGGCAACCCAGCATCAGGTAACGGGGCGGCATTTTCTATGTTTATAGAGGTCCGTATCAAAAGCTAAGAAGCTCTTAATATTGCTCACAATTCAGGCTTTTGATTCTGCATGCAGGTCAGCTCCTTCCCCACTGTGAGGCAAATTCACCCTGACCCTTCAATAAGCTTTGACAGAGACCTGGAGAGTTTTGATTAAACAGCAATTAAAGCTACCAACACTGCGTTCAAGAAAGACGACAACAATTGAAATTGAATCCATGTAAATGCTGAACATGGAATATGTGCAAATGCCCATTTGGAAAATGTTTATTTATTATCTATTGCTTTAGAAGATCTACTCCCATTCGCAAATTGAGCCAGTTGTAGACATTGGGCAGAAGATGTCACCATCCACGTCCTTCCAGCTGCTCTCCGTACAGCTTCTCAACAACTGAGGTTCTGACAAGCATCAGCACGGCCACGTGCTCACCAACACCGAGCCATTGGGATTCCCAAGGTCAAACCAGCGCAACGCACAGATCTCCACGCTGTGTGGTGTGCAATGGACTATCGGGACACCTCACCTATCTACCTGTCCTGCTATAATCAGTAATTCCTTTATCTTATTTGGTGTTGGTTCATTTTTTCATTTTACCAAGCTAGCCTTGTGTTTATAACTGAAAACTAATTAAAGACATTTTGATTTATCTCTGCAAGAAATCCAGTCTCTCCCCCTTGAGCATTATAATTTTCCAGTTTAATTGAATTCTACATTGTGTTTATGATGTAATTTTAAGAATTCCTAAAAACAAACTCAAAAGGCTCTTTTCATTACTTCTGAATTTCTTTTGCAACAGGCAGTGTTTTATCTATGGAGAAGGCTGGAGTTACTGTCAATTGTAATAAAATCCAAATGCTTCTTAATAACTGGAGTGAAGTCAAAAGGAGCCACAACAATGAGGAATTAGAGATTAGCAGCAGTAATCATGGACTAATTGAAACAATAACCTATTAACTGGTGTCTTGGCGGTCCTTGCAGACACAGGCAGCTGTACGTAACTGAAGCTGGCATTCCTGAGCACACAGACTTGTCCTTCTTCATGAAATCCTCATATTGCCAGGAAGAGACCTCACATTTTCCCCTCCTGTGAAAATATAAAATGCGAATCACTGGCATTTAGTTAAGTTTCACAATCAGGAGCACGTTTCATGCTAAAGAACTACAAATTAGCTATTTTTTTTTTTAAATACAGTTTAGCCCTGCAGCTTTCCCATTGGCAGCCACAGAGATGTAAACTCTTGCTCTGTAAGGAAATCATTTTGTTGTCTGAGTTTGTTTCCAGAGTAGGTAGATGTGATATCATTAAGATATGGCATGTTTAAGTAATTAAATCAATATTATTAGAGTGAGCATTAACACGTCAGCTTGAGCAAAGCAGCTACGGGGAGTGTTTGGAAAGGTCACCCCTTCGAGGATGCCCAACGCTCCCAGTCCTTTCCAGCTCACGGGAAGCTGCTGCCACCGCGGAGTGCCCACTGCAACGCAGGGACATGGCGTCACCGGACAGAAACCGCGCACCTGCCCTTCCTTCATCCCCCAAAAAAGGGGGCGGCAGATGTTTGATGAACAGATATGGCTGGTGCAACCCACAGCCAAGGGATTCACTGCAAAACTCCACGTACCTGTGCGGAACACGGCCCTGTTTGCTAACGCTGCTGACACTGGAGAAGAAAGACCTGGCAGAATTTAACCCTTCAAAAATAAACAATCCTTGGAAACAGAAAGCGGGGGAAATTGTTAACATTTGCCTGAATAATTCTAGAAAGGGACCCAGCATCAGCATGAGCTGTCCTGCAGAGTATCTATGCCAGGGCTGAGGGACAGGCAGCCTCAAATCTGTAGACCAGAGCAGCATATGATGTAAATGTTGTCCATCATAAAAATCAATGGTTCTTTTGCTAAGTGGTCAATATTTATTTAGCTTTAGCATTGTTTAATTCAATGCATCAATTAGAGATAGTGTAATGTCTGATTCGGTCCCAAGCTGCTGTTTCTGTTTGTCGTTACCTCATCTGTTTGATATCACTCATGTCTTTAAGTCTCTGCTCTTTTGTCCCCTTGCATAACTCAAGGACAGGAGTAATTGACGTGAAACTTTTAAAAATTAATTTCACCGCATATGCCACTAACAGAGAGTGCAAGTCCTCAGAATCATTTATAACTTCATGGTGATTGGCCCTGACAAAACAATACCTTAAAAACTCACGAAAGTAAATTATGGTCCAGGCAAATGGCTGAACGCGAGCTGGGCCCAAGGCTTGGAGCGCAGCCAGGCAAAAACAAAGTAATGCGCTTTTGATATTAATAACAGAGATGATATTGATCCGTAAGCCAGTGTCACTTCTATGCTCAGGCAAGGAGATTGCTTCAGGCATTTAGTCCACTGAAAGCCACTTTCCATATAGGCCATTTAATTCTGGGAGTCTTTAATTATATGAAATGGAACCCAGTTAAAGGGCCAGATACCTATTTACTCATCTTAGATATGGGCTGTGATTCAGGAAGCTGTCAAAAAGGTATATAACTCAATTCTTAGATTTCAAAATGCAGCCGTCTTTTTATATGTTTATTTCATCCGTGTATTTCTTTGGCTCGGAGCCTGCTGGGAATTTGTAGGTACATGGACTCAAATTATAGGATGATATTTTTCAGAAGACTTGAAGCTAATCGTCCTTTTTTTTTTTTTTTTTAATAAAACAAATAATTTTTTTTATACAACAAAAGCAGCAACTCAGATAAGAAAGTCAACATCTCTTACTAAAACACAGGCTGCACTAAAAGAGACAGTACACATCTACAGTTTGACAATACCCTCTGTCACATGTGCGTCTGCACACACCTGAAAACGTATTTGTTATCCTCAGACAAAAGTGATCAGATTTGCATAAATAACTTACTTGACTTAAATACACTAGAAGAGGTTGTCCCTTAAAAATTTCTCCCCAGGGAAGGATACTGAGGAGTGCCCAGGATCGCTCCTATTCCTGCCTTGTCCTCACCTCTCAGGGGACAGAATTCTCTAGGGCTACGGGAAGGGGAGCACGTACGGGCCTGCAAAAAGGGGAAAACAGGGTAACCAATGCTAATTAAGGAATTAAGGTCTGCTGCAAAACTATGCTTCTATTTGGCTTCTACCTGTACGCATGACCCTAATCAAAAATCCCTCTTTCTACGGTCGGAGTACCTTATTTTCTGCAGCATGAATTTATTACCGACAGACTGAAGCATCCACTCTCGTATATCGTTATGTCTTACACACAAGCTACCTGAGGAACCAGGTACTGCTTCTACAACATGAAAGATACGTTTGCAAAACAACAGATACAATTCGAAGGCACCTCTCCACATAAAGCATCAGGATGAAGAAAAAAACAGTAATCTCCCCCATTCCTCTGGGGCTCTACCAGCCCAGCGGACACAGAAGCTGTTCACTAGCCTATTCACACAGTATTTCATTAGCCTTCAAAAAGGTTTGCTGCCTCAGAGGCGATTCTCAAAACAGATGGAAATGCCAGTTTTGCCACGTTCTGCCACATTGAGAGAATCCCCAGAACTTGTAAGAAGTGGGTAAAGGGAGATGGTATGATATGGGTATGATGGTATTGAGGGTCCAGAGGAGGCCACGAAGATGATCCGCGGGCTGGAGCCCCTCTGCTGTGAGGACCCGCTGGGAGAGCTGGGGGGGGTCAGCCTGGAGAAGAGAAGGCTCCGGGGAGACCTTCGAGCCCCTTCCAGTCCCTGAAGGGGGCCTACAGGAAAGCTGGGGAGGGGCTGTTTGCAAGGGCATGGAGCGACAGGACGAGGGGCAATGGTTTAAACTAGAGCAGGGCAGGGTTAGATGAGACATTAGGAAGAAGTTCTGTACACTGAGGGTGGTGAGACACTGGCCCAGGTTGCCCAGAGAGTGGGTGGAGGCCCCATCCCTGGAGACATTCAAGGCCAGGCTGGATGAGGCTCTGAGCAACCTGATCTAGTTGAAGATGTCCCTGCTCACTGCAGGGGGTTGGACTAGATGGCCTGTAGAGGTCCCTTCCAACCCAACACATTCCATGATTCTACGCCACCAGCTTGGTCAGGCTCTGCCCAGCGCAGCAGCATTCGCACAGCAGAACGCGGGGCCACAGAACCACAGGGGTCCCCTCACTATCAAGAAGAATGTGCGGCAGCCACTCGTAATTTAATACTGCTCATAACAAGTTTTGAGGACAAAAAGAGGAAAACTTGCTTGGTAATAATTTCAAGGCACTGTCTGAACAATACGCACATCGTCATTTCAAAGACTTTCACATTTCTCATTGACACTTTGTGGTCTCAAAATGGCAAAGGATTACCAAAAGTACTCCCTTTAGACTGTAGAACTCATTAACCTCATGAGTTCAACTTTCTTTTATGTCCCAAATGAGAAGAGTTTTAGAAAAATCAATGTTATTGCTCGTCTTTGTGTCACACAAACACAGTTCTTGCTGTTGTGAGCAGCTGCTGCAGCTCATACAGCTGACGGAGGAAGACTCTGCTGCACGAAACATTTCTCCTGGAACTTGCAACAGTTTGTCTCTTGGGGTGATTCCAGGTGGAAAGCCTTTAGCTCCTCAGTCAGTGTGGAGAGTAAGTTCAGCTCTCGAAGATGGGGAAAATAAGGGCCCACCAGCTGACACATTAATAGGCTTAAAATTATAAATCTTGCCATGTGGTGGTGCAATATTATAGTCATTCTGTATATCCTTGAGGTCACAGAGAAGAAGACAGGAGAGCTCAAGATCACCAAGAAACGACTAATTGTTTTTGTTGGTAAATTCAGACATTAGAGACGCTGCAAGAAAGGGAGTCTGCTGATTTGTCTGCAGGGCGCCCCTACTGCATTTCTTAAATGGATATATTGGTACAAAATGAGCAAAACGCCAAAAGACAAAACGTGTTTGAAAACAGTAAAGAACAAAAACACCGTGTTGCAAATGCTACCACCCAAGCGTGCACAAATACACTGTCTGCAGTAAACATTCATTCAATTTAATAAGAGTAGTTGGGAAGGAAAAAGGTAAAAAAGATTTGGTGCTATGCCAGCATACGCTTTTCCTCTGTAATCTCTCCTGTTCCTCTCTTAATTTCTGTAAACAAACAAGGCTGGCCATCTGCCTACTTTGGGTGAGGTGTTCGCATGCCCTCTTCCATTCTCTCCTGGTTTTTGACTGGAAACCTCCAAAATGAAAGAGTTAACTCACTTTCTATATTAAATATTTACATAAAAATGTTCAGGAAGGTGTGTGTAAATTATAAATAATGTAAAGCAGGACTGGTCTCGGTTAGAGCTAAGAGACCCAAATTGTATCATCATAATACATTATTCACATATAATGCATCTATTCTCCTCCATTAGTGTTACTAGAAAAAGCCCCTGAGTGCTTAACTTGAATTTGGAAGAGTGTAATAAATGTGAGATAAACAAATAGCAGTGGGGATGCATCTGTAGTTAAACAAGTGTAAATTACAGCTCAGCCTAATTCCTCCAAACTACACGTAGGGCAAACATGACGCTCTCGAGAAACAAGAGATCAGTTACAAACTACAAAAAAGAGACACAATAAATCCAAATTATTTGATACAGTTCCCCACCACCACTCCCCCCTGCCTCCCTCCCCCC
>VYZM01014176.1:113454-262487 GCA_013398915.1 Dromas ardeola
AAAGGTTTCCATGGAGAACAGCATTCTGATGAATATTCTCCGGCAAAGTTACACTTAAATAACCTTCGTGTTGTGACAGAAAATGACACGCGTCGAAAATACAAATTTAAAAACACACTTGCTCCTAATGCCCGGTATGTGTGCACCTTTCGTTGACACAAGAACAGAAACATGCTCTGATGCCCTGAGTCCTTCTCTTCTGCTGGTCTATCCCATAGAGCTCGTATCATATGAATGAATTTTAAATAAGTAACTTACAAAAATGCTATTGGTCCTCCCTTTTAATAGAAACCACAAATACATGTATCAAAATGTGGAAGTGCTGTGAGTGGGCTACAGTGCATAAGTATTTACTCAGGACCTGTATCTCCTCACGCCTAATTTATACCCATTTATCTTTGGACTTCTATTTCCTGCAAGCTTTAAGAGGTGGCTTCTACCCCGAGCCTCCTCCCTCCCTGGAGGTGACAAAGTGCTACCAAGGAGCCAGGACGGGAAGACGAGGTGCCGCCGGCTAAACGCAGCCGCAGCGAATCCGTGACAGCGGGACGCGCTGCAGTGACAGACCCTCTGCAGACACCGGCCCGGTCTCCTGCAAGCTTGGGAAAGCCATCCCTGTTGCTGTCCCACCTTTCCTCTTCAACTAGAGAGCGTCTTTTCCCCAGGCCCAGAAAAATATCATCAGCTGCTGATTACTGAGAGCTTGAGAAGTGATTTATTAACTTCCCACTTGCTTTCAGCTCTGGGACATGACCGGGCTCAGCAGCAGCCACCCGACTCCTTGGGCTAGTTTTGCCAGGTGTTTCCTGGTGCCTCGAGCCTCTCTGTTTCTCTTTCACACGGGTCTGTATTACTGCAACATACAGAATTGTTTCAGTAGTTCTTGGGGCAATTTTTTACTTTTTTTTGGTATCTTCCTGCAAGTGAAATAAATAAATGCCCCCGGCCCCTCAACAACACAAATATTTCTGCCTGTGTGGAGTTCTGACTCATTTCTCTAGGTAACGCTGAAGCAACTTATATATGAAAGCAACTTGGATGCTGGAGCCAGGCAGGCAGCACCCGCTGATGAACGGAGGGCGTCTATGGCCCATGACTCGCGTTCTGCTGAGTAACCCAGCAGAGGCTCATTTCACACCGTCAGGGTGGCAGAGTCACTGAATTCAGATGGTCACTTTCTCACTCCCAGGGATTTCAACAGAGATGTCTTTCCATTTTTTATGTATTTTCCCACAATACACACCTCCTTCATTGAGCTGCCCACAGGAAGACCATTAAGACAATGCTGGACATTACATTTGAGAGGGAGACCATTCAAAGTGTCCTCTGCTTCCACCTCTAGTTCCTTTTAACATGTCTCTTACAAATCACGTACATATCTCTCTTTGTCGGAGTAGCCTGGGAGGAAGGAAGAGGATTCTGATAGACTAAGTCATATTTTTCTCCTGCTTTGCAAGCAGCTGCTGGTCTAATGGCAGGGCAGTCTCCTGGTGGCACATCTATTTGTTGCAAATGGTGACTCAAACATCTAACCTGAAAAATCGGCATGCTTAGTACTGGTGAAAAACAAACAATATCTCACAAAGCCTGAACAGTCACAAAACAGAAAAACAAACAAACAAACAAACAAAGAAAGTTGCTCGAGGCCAGCTTCTTGATTTCATACAGGCCAAAGAGTTGGGGAAAAACCCCGCTTTTTGCAAGCGTGGCACAAAGAATGTGGTGAGCAAACACTACTACAGCAATGTTATCCAGTGACTACGAAAGGATGTTTTGGTGTCAGAAACAGAGATTTTGCCTCTGCCACTACCCCACGGTGGAATCTCAGGTCTCCTTTGCATTACTGTTTCCTCCGCTGGGGAGAGACAGAAAGAGTTTCCCAGGCCTGGAAAGTGTTTAGAGATCTTCAGGTGCAAGCATTACTGTAAGCACACAGAATAGTCTCTTTACTAATTATCGGTACACATTAGTGGAATGGTAGTGCAGTACGTTCAGTCCAGCAGGTCCTAGAACACCATGCTGTGGTCCTTCGACGTAAAGTTAACATTTAGGCTTAAGTGCCTCTCAGAAAGGCTTTATAAACAATACTTGTTGAAATGAGAAAGTCAAATACTACGTGAACAGTGTTACCGTTGTTCTGCAGGGTTGGTTTTTTAACTGTTTATTCCTGCTAACTATGGATGCTCAAGTTCAAGAAGAAGGACCTTCTCTAAACTGCAACTCAATTACAATTTGAATGACTTTTGTGCGTCAAGGAATTTTGCTGTGAGGATGAGACTTCTGGCAGCGGCACGGTCCTTTTGATTCCTTTCCTGCAGAGCTCAGAGACCTTTGCTAAAATAATCAAATTTATTATTAGTGCAAGTAGAACAGGAGTAA
This sequence comes from Dromas ardeola, assembly GCA_013398915.1. NCBI lineage: Eukaryota > Metazoa > Chordata > Aves > Charadriiformes > Dromadidae > Dromas > Dromas ardeola. The sequence continues at coordinate 115,834 of VYZM01014176.1, forward strand.
AATAGTAGTCTGGTTAGCGGCAAGTCTTGAACAACTAACACTTCCAGCACAAGGGAATTTTCACTGTCTGAAGAGTGAGTTGGGGAAACACATATTTAATAAAGACTCTTTAGTGGGAATTTCTAATAGCATTTATAAGTTGTACTGTAAGCAATTAATAGGTCTTGCGCTGACAAACTGCACAGAGATGAACATGCAGTTGACAAACAAGAATTTCACACAATGCTGGAAGAGTAGAAAATTCAAAAAATTAGGGAAACGCACACGAGGAACACTCTGAAGTCATACCTTGAATACTGGAGGCCTCTAGACATTAAAGTCTGCACCCATCCGATAGGGAAGGCTAGATAAACTGCTCTGGGCATTTCAGGTAGGCTAAAGACAAACCAATTTGCTAATGCTTGATGGGAAGCCCCCCAAAATTGCTTCAACCTGTGAGCTTATGCTAAGAAGTTCTGGGTCTGATACAGTTCTTGTACTGAGGAATCTGTGGGCACATCCACTGCAGGTGTCCAGGGCACCAGAAAACGAGTTAAAACTACACAACAGGATAAAATAAAAACATGTATACACACGTATGCCCCCGGGTGAGACAACACAGGTCACAACCTGGAGTTATGTCCCAGGAGGGCAGTATGGCAGTGTCGTCTGATTAACGTGGATGTCCAGAGAACTCGGAACCAAGCGCAACTTCAAGCATGTGGGTCTTGGGAACAGGACGAGTACGACAACCACCACAGGATACAACCAGAGAGGACAGACAGGAACTGCAGTGAAAGACGTGAATCAAGAACAAGTCAGCCTCAGGAACACTTGTGCAGACTGGAGGGCAGAGAACCACACGGTGAGCTGACTGCAGGCACCCAAGAAGCGACGATTACAAGTGCAGATGCCAAGACAAAGGTCACAAACTTACAAGGGTGCCAAGACAAAGACTCCAACAAAACTTGAAGAGATTGCAAAGCAATTCCGACCGGCAGTAGAATAAAGAAACATCAAAGAAAATGACTGCCATGTGCATTCAGAAATGGAGATTAAGATTTAACTTTAACTGTATTCTTAAAACCTTCCCCTTATCCCTGAAGCAGATATTTTTTGCTACATACTTTTAAGCCGTACGTTCCTCAGATGAAGGGAGTCAGATGCGCATACCTTGGTAAAACGTCCAGCATAACGGGATCCAAATTTCAAGTGGGCAATATGGATGTTAATTTAAATATTAGATAACAACTTTATGATATCCTAGAATACACAATACAAATACACAAATACAAAAGCTACAGAAAAACACCCCAGAATCACTAAAGGACGTGGACTTCAAATAGCAGACTTCTTTTTTTCCCTTAGTAAGGTATTTATCCTCCTCCATTCATCAACACCCAATTAGCTCCCGAGCCCTTTCCCTAGTGCTGAGGGTTTCTTTTCAACGAAACAAAACAGTATTACAAAACAAAACAAAGAACACTAACCCCAAACAAAACCCTCAATGTAATTAATTAATATAGAGATGGATTCACAGAAAAGCTGAAAGCACAGTAACAGCAACAGAGAAATCCCCATATAACCTACAAGAGCTGCCGGGAGCCGAGAACTGCAGCCTCACAGCCCAGAACAAATGACTGTCCCCGACGATGGTGACGACGACGATCGCAGGGATGTATTTGTCAGTACAAAGATCTGGCAGATCCGCTGTCACGGCTTCTCCTGCCATTCCAGAGGATTTCCCTGGCATTCGTGTGCCGATGGAAACGCGTGCATGAAATTAATGCACGCGTGTATGCCAACATGTGACGGAGTGTGTGTAGCTATAGAAACATTACCAAAACCTCATTTACTTATATAGTTTAAAAAGTCAGTTAACAAATTAACAAATTAAGCAGTATTTTCTCTATCAGCATGTTTTCTAAATACGTAACCCTGTTGTTTTCTTCAGTCTTTATCATGAGATCTTGGTCTCTCTTGCACTAAGAATTTCATAAACAAATCGCTGGAATTACTTATAAACAACCTGACTTAATAAGACATGAGGATGACTATAAAACCACTTCTATTATCACACTAAAATCCGCTAAATTATTCACCAAAGATAATTACATTAAGTGAGTTTATAAAGTTGCATAAGATAAAAAGGAGAGGAAGAACAAGACAGATCTGAGGACCTCATATCGTAATAGAATTTCTCCTGAAAAAAGACTACATTAATCTCATTAAAATGTTTAGTTTTGTTTATGTTAACTTACAGCACCCATCATTACTAAATACGGTTTTTTGGCCTCTTTCCACAAAGAATTCACTAGAAATAGAACTGTCTGTTTTAAGACCAAATGCTCTCTTACAGTATTTGCATCCCAGTCTCCCACTGGGGCAGCACACAATATTCAGACCCTGAACGCTGACTAAAAATAAACGGTAAAATAACTGACTTGTTTTGCTAGCTTTTGAAAAGCGCTGTGTAAAGAACAGCCTGAAGTGTGAAAAACGATGCGAGTCTCACAATTACTGCATCGCAAGCTGATGAGGGTGTTAACTAATGGTACCAAGAAAAAAAACCCATATTTTCCAAAATTTCACGAGGAATAATATTACTTGTGGGTATATTTATATGCTTATTGAATGTGATAGTGTCCCTTTAAGTAAACTTGTCACAGAAGATTTATTTTTTCCCCCTATTGTCTAAGAGTATAGCGTAAGGAGTACAAAAGGTCCACTGGCCAGGATACAAACCCTAGGGGCGAAGGCTAACAAAGCGGCTGACAAGGAGAGACTGGGTGACACAATGAATGAAGTGTTCCCAAGGTCCTTTTGTTACAGATAACAGAAATAAAAAAAACCAAACAATACTTGATTCAAAGAAATTAGGAATAATGCTAGTATCAAAAATACTAAAATTGCAGTGTTCAAGCACTGGAAAAGGTAGCGGATATCAACTATTTAATTATTTCCAAATACTTTATCATATATCTAGATGTAATAACTCAATTTTTTGCCACTTTCATGGAAATCTATTTCATTATTTTCGTACTTTCTTTAGTTTTTCCATCATTCTGTTCCAGTTAATGAATACATGGATTTTGAATATTAGGTGAATAGTCCTTGCAACTGAACACAAAAGGAAAACGATGCAGATAGCATTATGGTCCCGCTTCTTCTCCTTGCATTAGGTTGGAAATGATATGCAGTAGGGATTATGCTTTGTTTAAAGCCGAGCCTCTGCCTCTAAAAGAATACATTATACAAATCTTCTAATGTTGTTGAAATTCCCCAAAACTTGATTGTGTCAGACATAATGTGGCAATGAGGTTCTTATCCCTACCTTATGCCGAATAAATATCTAATATCAGAGAGTATAACCTTGGAAAAGTATACACTAGGGAACATCTCTGCCGTCAATAATTCATAGTGCTGTTGGTGGGAAGGTACATCCAGCTCGCCCCTAACATTATTCGGAATGAATTCATTAGTGCCCCGGCAGCCCCGGCGCTGGGGGAAGGGGAGCGCAGGAGGGGCGACTTCCTTTCGGGGCCACTAAAAAAACCAACAAACAAACCTCAGAATTATTCAAAGCAGCACTCTATCTACGGAAAGCAAAACAAACAATACCCCCTCCTGAACACATCCATAATCAGAATTATGTGAGGGCGAGAGCATGTGTAACGCACATCTTCACACGTGCACGTGCTGCAGAGATTTGTCTTGCCTTTTCTAACCATCGGAAACGCAGGGCCGGCTTCCCTGGCCCAGTGCAGCCGGAATTATTCTGCCGAGAAACCGGAGTAACGCACTGATGAATGAGGTCCCCAGGAGTCCACGTATTAATTCTACTAATGTTAATCCAAAAATCAATACATTCAGATTCGGTGATGTTTCTATCGGCAAAAAATACAGGTACCATTCAAATGAGCTCAAAGTAAATAATTTTCTGATAGTATATATCTGCTTTAAAGATGGTTGCAATTTTCTAATTAAAAACAAAATGAGAGTTGATTTTAATACAGTTTGGGATCTTTTGCATTCCTATTTGCTCTTTAACAGTTATAGTTTAAATGATTTAGGAACCAGAAGAATAACTAAGAAACCCAACAGTCATTATCCCAAATAATGAGAATTTTTAATGCAAAATCAATGTTTGTTATAATGAAAATAGATTCCTCGGCTCCTGCAGGGTGATACGTACAATTCTTTTTTTGCTGTTAAAGAGAACATGATTGCTTATTTTCACCAACACGATGGACATTTTTATTCAGGAGTAAAAATAAAATGTCAGAATTTATTTACTGTTGTTAAACGCACATATTTAACCAGAAACTCCCACCATATGACTGAAGCTAAGGAAACTGGGAATAATCTTCTGTGAATCTTTCCGAAGCTTGAGGAAAAAATGCAAAATTTACAACAAGTAATGAAAAAGCTCACTCTGGGAAAAACTTGCCGTGTTGCATTCCAGCTTCCGTTCAGATGGTTGACCAAACTCTTCATTTGTTATGTCAAATGAACCAAACTCCAAAGCTAATAAAAAAAAATATCTTAAGCAGCTTTAATGAAGGAAAATCAAATGCTTCTTCCATAACAACACATCAAAACCGTTATCAATGCTGAGCAAGCTATGATTATGATGATTTAGAGTCGATGAATGTATTTATGGTTATTTTTGATCTCCAAACATTAGGAAAAACATTCATATTGAGGCTTCAGAGCCATAGTCTAGTAAGAGCCCAGATGATCTAAAAGAACGCACAGAAACTCATGGGCTTAAATGCTTCATTTGGAAACCCTCTGTGTATAGTCATATTTGCCTTGGTTTCTCACCCAATGCCTAAGAGGTGTAAAATCGGAACAGGAAAAAGAAGAAAAGGTGCAGCAAAGCTGCCAATACCCTTTAAAATGCTTTCTTAGGTTCTTCTTTGAGTAACAGGTGAAGAACAAGCTCTCGCTGGAACAGAACTACAGATCTGCATCGGAATCTTCAAACACTCATCAGCAGGAGGTTCGGGGCCTGCGAGGGGTTTGTGAGCTCCGTTTGCATTGATTGTTTTGGTACTGCTGTCTTGAATAATACGCTTTTCTGGCAGCTGCAATCTCTGAAGGGTGCCTTTTGCAGAAATGACAGCAACAAAGCGCGTCGGTCAGACATCGACGCGTAGGAGGGATTTCTTGTAGTGATACAAACGTTTAGGAAAAGTGGAGTCCTGAGGGGCACCCGGAGCCTTGGGCGGATGCGGGGAACGCGGGCAAAGCGGGGCTCACGAGAGCCGCGGCCACTCGGCCTCTGCTATGGGCTACTTGCGTGCTACAGGTTATAACCCGCTCATGTGGCACAACACACGCCACCGCTTGGAAGAGCTACACCCTTACCTTTGAGAGTTTTAACTGAAGAAACTTGGGAGGATAATTGGTGTGAAAACACTGCAAATCCTACTTTTCAGTAACAAGGGAGCTAATTTGCACTTATTCAGTAAAACACAGCAATAATTTCGTGACAGATAACAATTTCAGTCACAGCTAAACTTCACGGGTCAAACCTGATGGTTCATTCTCAAGGTTGATAAAAAATATTAGCAAAATATTTTCAAGAAAGAGTGTTATTTTCTCATCATTTTGAGTAAATCACGATCTGCGCATAGGTACGATGCAGGCAGAAGTAAAGCCTAAATTCCTTGAGTAAATTACTCACTGTGCTGTATTTTTTCATTTTCAATGTAACTGGGATTGACACTAAATAGACAACAGTTACTTTTGCCTACGATGGCAGAATTCAGATCACTAAAATAATATATAACTAACCAAGAAATGCAGTTTATGTAGGAACTTTCCCTAATTTACACGTTCTTTGTAACAAAACATCCAGGGCCTCACATGATGGAATCTGTACGCATTCGCATAAGCCGTTCCATTCTGGTGCACGCTCATATGTGCCTTTCTGAAACAGCGTTCAGAATTGAAAAGCATTATATTTACAGCATACCAGCTACCCTGTGTTGCACTACATCTGCCTTAATTACTACATAAAGAATATTAAATAGTTAAACGTCTCTATGCCATGTAACAGGTTTGTTAACAAATGACACATACGGAAGAATTAACCCCACTCAAGTGTTTATGAAAGCATGGGCTCCTCCAGAAAGCGTCACAGACTTACGCGCTATTTCAGAAGACTTACAGCAACTTTCCTCAATGGCCAGCTGCTTCCCAACTAAATATCTAAAATACCTTAAAAGTACTTCTTAGAAAGATGAACAATATTAAAGTTTCAGGATGGGGCTACTTTCAATGAAGGGGTTTTCCTAAAGTGATTCATCTTTGTTGTTGGAATCACACACTTCAGTAAGAAATGGGACAAAGCAAGAGTGGTATTTGCAATACAATTTCTGGGACATGAATATATTCACTTCAGAGGTAATAGTGAGGCAACTTTCAACAGAGCTTGGAACAAACATATATATGAAAAACTGAGTCCTTTGCGGCAGCGGAACAGCTTTTCGTCTCTTCTTTCTCTCTCCTTTCTCTTTAGCATTTAGGAGTTTGAAAATCTGTAATGCATCTTTTTCAACATGCAGGTGTATTCGCTATCAGCTGAACTGAAGGCCCAATCAGCATACATAAACTCTGCCCCTGAGCAGTCTGTACTGGTTTATACAGAGATTAGGATTGCTTTGAATTACACATGCAATCAGGACATTTCATAGAGCAAATTGTGGTCATTTTGACAACTATACAGCAAGCTTAATTTCAGGCCCAAGTATATATGATATTCAGAGATACAATGAGGTAATTTAACATTTAAAAAGGGGAGTATGTAGTATAAATTAGTAGAAAAATCATGACACTTACGAACTTGTTCTAAAGATGTATTGTTAGTTTTTTGTTGGTTTTTTTTTTTTTTTTTTTCCCAGAAAAAAACCCCACCAGTTTCTATTAAGAATAAATTAACCACTAAAGAATTCCATTGATGGCCAATTCATACTGGAAGTCTATTTTAAAGTTAGAAAAGAAAGGAAGGGGAAAAAGGGAAGAAAAGAGGGAGGGAGAGAAGAATGCAAATACGTGCAGAAATACCCTACTCCTAGCGCGCCGTCTGCAGAGCAGCAGCCCCCACAACAGCAAGCTATCCTTCTCAGCGGGTATCAGCTGCTCTCGTAACAGCCAGCTTTTCAGGAAAAGCAGACATCCTCACTGTAAATATATATATGTGTGTATATATACAAAAATATATACGTGCATACCTATGATTTATGAAACCAGTTCTATTTTTCGAGGTACGGGAATCCCAAGCATGGAGGGGATCTCAGGTGAGGGCTCGCTCCTGCCCTGTAAACCAGACTACAAAAGCTGCGGCAATGAACAAAATGCTGACCGCATGTCTCTAGAGATCTAGATGTTGCTTATAACTTTCATCCCAAAACATAGTGCTATGTAATTAAAAAACAATAAAAATAATTTGACATGCATTTGAACCGCAATCTCTTTGACAACTTTTTCCTCTCTGTGAACTTTGAAGGAATACCTACACTACTTTCTTTATATGCTTTCACTACTCTTTTTGTATGTTTTACCAACTTCTTCAGAGTAAGAACATCTCCTCATCAGTCGGGACCCCATAAAGCACCCTGTAATACCTTACACAGGCTTGGAAGATTTGTTTTTGCCATTTTTCCCCTCCAGCTGAGTGAAGACGTGTTATAGCTCAAACCTTTACTGAACAAGGGAAATCCTTAGGCTTGTGTGTAAGAACTGGATTGAACGGTCCCAGCAGTTCATCCTGTTCTTAACCTTTGTGAGGCTGCACAGCCCCACTCCAGCTCCCAGCTCATACGCACAGAAGCTCTTTCTGGTCAAAAGACACTTTGGGCTGAAGTGACGTTACCTGCTATCAGCTGCTGCACTCTGTAGGCGTGATTTTTGCCTTCAAGTCCTCTCAATATTTGAGTAGTACCACAAATACTGGATCAGTAAGTGATCGATGCCAAGAGAAGAATATGTAAGGTAGGAAATATTGATTACTAGGACTTACCATGGCCTTTAGCAAAGATAACGCTGCTCTCAGCTATACAACTCTCATATTAGAAGCATCAATGTTTTTTCATTAATTTCTGCTACAGTCTGCCATCCAGTACACTATCTCCTTTCAATTAAAGATTTGCGTTAAAAGGCATAAAACCTAAACTTGGTTTATAAAACTTGTTATTTGGAATGATGGAGGTTTTTTCCACATTTTGATTGATAGCGACGTCATCATCTTAGTCTGATTTATCACTCATCATTCTATACGCCTGCCAAAAAGGGTTAAAAGCCCTCCCTTTCCAAGCATTTAGTACCTGACCTTTACATGGCTAATTTTACTACCCTGACAGAATTTTAGACTTCTGTATTCCTTAAAATGCACCATGACAGTAGCTGGAATCTTCTAATTTCTTCAAACTGTGTCTTCCCAATTATTTATTTAAGAGCTGTGTAGATAAGCTCTCCATTCTCACCTAGATCAGTGATAAGAGAGGAAATGGCCTTTTTAGAGTGTCTCTGCTTTTTAAAGCAGATAGAAATAATAAGGTTGACAAAGGAAAAGAGAAAATTGAGCATTATGAGGGTAATAACTTAGAAAGTGTCAGATTCAGAATAATTGAATTCAATGACATTTAATGCTATGGAAAACAATAGCAGCAGCCCAGCCGCCCATCTGATTCATGTCTAGTTCATGTTTAACAAAACAAGGCTAAGGGTCATGCAGTCATGAGTCCCATAAATAACCTGTTAATGGGATTTCCAAACAAGCTGTCCTCAAAATGGGTTTTCGTCTCACAGAAAGAATATTAAAATGCAAATGGATTCGGGCTGTGTCCTCATAAACAACCATGTTCATTTAACCTCTGACCTCAGTGTTTAACTGCCCATTCCAGCAATTTGTACAGTATTAGCCACAGCACACCGCTCCAAAGTGCTAACTTTGAGAAGAGAGGACTAAATGAAAGGGTTACTCGCTGTGATGCTCAGTTAATCATGTCAAAATGACTTTATAGGCATAAAACTATTCTTTCAAAACTACCCTTTAGCTAGTTGACATTTTTGCTAAGGGAAGAAAAAACAAACAAGCAAAAAAAATAACGAGCAAGCGCCAAGAAAGGTATCTGGAAGCCCCGACCGCGCAGTGCCTTTCAGCGGAGGCTGCGGTTCGGCATCACCCTCCGGCCCCGCTCTCACACTTCCACAGCCCCAAGCCCAGACTTTCTTGCCCCTTTTCTCCAGCAGGATATTCCAGGCATTCCCTGCAGCAGTTTCAGTTGCATCTTTAAAAGAACGTGGCTCTCTTTCTTACAATATTAAAAAAAGCCTACCTGCCTGACATGAATAATACATAAATCAGTCTTTGTTCAAATTCAACCACATCTCTCCTCCCTGCTACTCCTGGCAGGTCCCAGGGAGAGCCCCTCAAAAGGCCTATGGAGCTTGTCTGACCATGGACAATGTCAAATTTAAACAGCAACAAGCAAAATATCCGGTAATTGTTCCCACTTACAAGTACGAAAATCACAGTAAATACTCACTCAAACCAAATTAAAGTATGAAGGTGGCTCTTAACAACTTGGTTTTAAAGGAAGTAAATTAAATGAATCTGTTTTCGACGCACGTGACTTCTGAGAAAGGGCAGGGTAGGAGCCCCTTCGCGGTGAACTGTATGATACCGAAGGGAAAGGAGAAGTCGGGACGGTAGAGCACTCTTACCTGACAGGGTGTCTGCATTTTTTCGTCACAGAAGCACTATTCCAAAATATTCATAGCACTTCAGAGCTTATTAAATATTTGTAACTTCTAGAGAAAACTGCCACAGTTGAGACTGGATCTCCAAGTGGTCTCAAAGTTCAGCGCACAACTCGGTGAGGAGGAGGAAGCAACCTGAGCTAACAGTGTTTAGGAAGTAATTGCTATTTTCATGGTTTCTAACGTTGGACTATGCCTGTGCCCTCAGCTGATTATTCAAGTGGCCTGATTTTTCATGTCAGTTTTGGGTTTAGACTGTTTCTCAATAAGTAAATGCCTCCCTGTAAACAGCTCTTTGAGGGCACAGTCTCCATTTGAGAATTGTGTCAAAAAATACCAGACTTTATCTATTTTAAGTTGAATTAATCTATTTTGACTTGAGATTACAAATTTTTTTCAATAGACCCTAATTTCTAATACAGTAACTCGATGCACTAACTGCAAGACTCTCAAACTCTGTTAACAAACTCCAGAGTGACTACTGTACTCCAGTTAAAAAAACCAAACCAAACCAAACCAAACAACAAACCAACCAACCAAAACACCAAACAACCCCCCCATCTGATTCCTCACCCTGTCTGATTTTCTGTGACACCTCACATTATGGGTAACAGAGTCTGCACTGAGCAGATTAAAATCATGTACATTATACTGCTCTGATACACAAGAATAAAAAAAATACTATTGTTTAAAATTAGTATTTATCCTACAATATATTATTTTATATTTTGCGAAAGCTTACAGTGGGTTGCCAAAGGGAAATTTCTTCAGGGACATTCACAGAAGTTTAGCTTTCAGCTGATTCATATTTCAAAAGCTGTTTTTCCACTGCGTCCATGCAGCCACCATGAAGTTCTGGTACTTTATTCCCAAGTTAATTTCACAGACAGCTAGAAATTGATCTGGATGACACAATCAAGGAGGACACAACTGCCCAAATCTTAGCATTTTCTGTAATTGCACACTGTGATTTTTATTTTCTAAATTGTGTGATGAATTTATTTTCTGTTGAGATGGATGTAATAGGATTAGGCTGTAAGATATTTGAGCCATTATCATCAATGTCTTAGAACCAAACTCAATGGTCATGGATGAGGTAGAGCAAGATCGGTATCCCAAAAATATGAATAAATCCCCAAAGCATAAATCCAAAAATAATTTTGTCTGGCTTTGCTTCAGAAAAAATCGACAAGGTTTAGCACAATGTCCCTCTGCTTCTCAGACATCTAAAGCACCTGAATTTTGACAGAATTGACAAATTCAAGTTTTCCATCAGGAAACCTGTTTCACCCACCTTCTTTAGCAGATATATTTACTTCCATAAACTCCCAATCCTCCTCCTACCCCCACGAGTAGGTTCCCTTGCAGGTGTGGCTCAGTCAACGCCTTCCCTCCTTCATCAACGAGACGACATTGGCAGTGTTTAAGCTGTAACTCATGGATTCACTTCTGATGGATTTTTTTCTATGCCAAAAGTCTCAATATATTTTTAAATCCAACACCGATTTCATGTATCTTAAAGGCAAAAACAAACTGCAGAACAGGCCGCATATAGGAAAGCCTTGCAAGTACTATCATGTCTAAGAGTAAAGTAACATTACAATGCTCATATCCTAAACGTGGTAGAAGGTAGATTTGTCCCACTATTTCACCGATACACATTTGGAAAAAAAGTGTTTTCAGAAAAATCTACCTTTGTGCACAAGAGTCTTTACTGAGGCCTTGGACTGCCCAGTGACTCCACTGACACAACGTGTATTAGAGACTGATGTTTAGTTGGCGGCACCACTGGCTGACCGAAGAGCATTCCTTAGAAGTTAAATCTAAGCCCAGAAAAGTTAGAGCTGGAAACTTTTTTTTCCTGTAACGGGCTGAAAGCAGAGTCATTAATGCTGCGATCGGTCTAATCCAGAGCATTTGTCGCTGCTAATTATTACGGACAAGCCTCTTTATTGAACCACATCCTCTTATCGACATTAGGATGCATGAGCCGAGGCTGTTGTTTTAAACGCACTCATTAACCACACAAATCAGCCCTGTTGACAGAGCGCTTTTGAATTAAGCTTCAGACTGTAGTCATTGGACAAGGAGCAATTTATAATGCCATTAGCAACACTTGCGAAGGTTACAGGCATCAAAAATTGTTCAGCCGTAATTATTCTTAATGGATACAAGGAATAAACTGACGCAGGACAGCTTTTTCATTAGCTTTCAATCAAGGCTGATGGCTTTGAGAAATGTACAGTAAGTGTGTTTTGGGGAGAAATAATGATGTTGCAGCACCTTTCATTGGAAAATGCTCTCAGTTCAGAACTTAACTTTTAATAACCTTAATTTGATATAATTAAAAAATCTGATTTGCTTTGAAGATCTTGCAATGAATTGTTTTAGCTGCTGTTTAACCCTTTTTCAAGTGTTCATCCCAAACACACTAAAAAATAAAAATCTTCAGATACTTCGCATTCCCATGGAAAGCATTAGACTTTTGGTTTCCTACACCCCTAGTAACTAAGCATGGATTTTTAAAGTGAACTCGAAGCACTTAGAGAATGAAGGGAATTTTACAGAGTGTATCTGCCCCTGAAAAAGTACCAGCACATACACAACATTCTCTGTAAAACTCAGTCACAGATTCACAGACGCGATCTAGCGATTTTATTCACCTACAAAGCAATAAATCCTGAAACCGTGAGCTCACTCCTCTCCCAGAGACACAAGGGCAGACACACATCACCTGCTCCTCTCCCCCCTTAGCCAGGCTTCCGACCTACGTGGACTTTTTGGCCTGATGCAGTATCTGTTCCCGTGTTCTCTGTCCAGTGTCCCCTTACTATATACTGCAAACCCCTACAGGAGACGATGTCATTTATGGAAGTCAGAATTATTGCAAGCACAGCAAAGTGCACAGTGCCAGTGCCATTTCTCCCTGAGAAGCAAACCAGCAGAAATGGCACTTCACCAGCATTTCACTCCTTCTGTAGAGCAAGGTACCAAGCTTTTGGTTGAAATATTTATAATTGTTGCATCTAATGAATCAGCTTGGTGCTTTATAGGTTAAGAAAAGGATCCAAACTATAACGGCTGTGAAACAAACATGGATGTCACATTTACTTTGCACCAAAGTGAGTGAGAAGTGATGACTTCATATACAGGTGAATTTGAGCAGTAGTTGTGCCAAATTTTACCATGCAATTTGTCATATTTTGTGCTTTGTTTTACCGTAAATACTGGGATCAGATTATTACATGGAGTAATATTCCTTAAAAGATAAAGTTTCTAACATGCACACGTGAAAACGATGAAAAACAACGGGTCTAAATATGGGCAGTTCAGAAACCAGAAAGCAAACAAGGTATGTAAATTTGTTGTATTTTTAAAAATATCCCTATTCCCAAGAAATATGATTTTGTTACCCAGTGTGTAATATTAAAGCCAATTTTGGTCCAAAAAGATTAGTTACCCTTGCAATGCTGTGCACCAGTTGTGATGGCTACCAAAACAGACAAAAATACAAGAACTGTATCTGTCTTTATCAGTTATAAACTACTACCTTACTAAAGGGTAACAGTACAGGAAAATGATTCAGGTGAAGCACTGCCTTCTACTCCAGTGCTTTTTACTGTTGTTTTACTCATATCGTCATAATATTGAGTCTCTTGCTCACTCATTAGGAAACAACCAGGACCATAACAGTACTGTAACAAAACTTTTTCTGACCAGAGGAAATACACAGAGATGAGACGTCAAATCTCAAGTCACAAGCAAAGTTCTTGCATGGCAGACTCTCTACGACTGATCAGATGCTATTTAATGTGAGTTCCTACTAAAGCTCTTTGTGTTTATTGTTTACTGTCCCCTGGCAGCGTGATTTATTCTGACACAAATGTGCACTGGAGGGTAGGAGAGGTGATACTCATGTTCAGGGACGTAAGGAGTGAGGAAGAGGAAAAAAGCAGAACGTAGGTCCATGTTGCAGAAGAGTAAATTGCTCAGAATCTAATAAAATACGTTCCACTTGGTTTACAGAGGTCGTGTATGATGGCATCAACCCCCCGGGGTCTTGGGTTCAGAGTACTCTGAGGGGACAAGTCCTCCCTCCTTTGATCCTCCCCTTTCTCACGCTGGGCCACCTCTGCTGGGATTATCCCACACTTACCCGACTGACACCCAAATCCCCATTTTCTTTCCCCTAGACTGCAAGATCTAAGAAGGTTTATGCTTAACCCAGGGAACCTCTTTTCTGATGCCACACACACGCTCTCAGTGATTACTTCCCAGACCATTCTTTCGCTAGAGACAGATGAATTTCTAAGAGCAACACTGAAATTAAATTCAAACCTTACTGCCTGTATCGTTAAAGACTAGCAGTGATCTTACTTCCATTCTCTATTTTTAGAACAATCTATCTCACTTTTTAATGACCGACCTTGAAATTATTCCTCAAGGGCACTATGGGAGTCCATTTCTGTCGTCTTAGTTCAGGGATCGGCCTCCATGCAGAACGGGTCCAATCACAGTCACAAATACCATAATTCTGACACTTAGCAACATGGTTTTGGCAGCCGTCCCTCTACATCTCTCCAGCACCTGAACATTTCACTCTGGTTATCCAATTCACCCTTGCCAGACTCCTTTCTGTTACAGATATTTTACTGTCATCAATTTTCACAAAAGGGCCCGCAGTGCATTCAGACTTTGTGACTCACCGGTGACAGCAGATGACGTCCGGCATCTTTACATTTGTGGAATCTGGTGTTCCCGAATCCCAGTCCAGTGCCTGTGCACCACCGAGCGCTGCTCCCGGCAGACACAGCAGCACCGTTGGGGCCGCCTGTAAGACAAACAGAAAACAAAGTCCCTGAAGAAAGAGGTGGTATGAGAGGAGATGGGATCAGCTAACGATGAAGGAAATGAACAGGGGAATCAAGCAAGCTGACATCCAGATTTGGGACGATTGTGCCTGCACGGTGTGTTAGCAACTCATTTAAAACAAGGACCTTTACATACGTATAATTCATTTCAGCCAGTCTGTCAAAAATTCCAAAGGCCACAGACTTAATGATTTCTCTAAGCATTTTTGTGAAGAATTTCACAACAAAATCCCTTATTCACGGAGACAGAATTTTTGCCCTGAGATTTCGTGGAAAAGCTGCAGTTATGTTTGGGAAAGTAAAAACCAAAAAAAAGCACGGACCGTCTCACCTCAGAGAAAAAGCTGCTAGATGCTGTGCTTTCCCCGAGACTGGAGCGAGAACATTATTCCACCCCCCGCACAAAGCAAGCTATTCTTGTCACTACAACATAACAACTACAGACTCAATAAAGAAGAATTCCTAACATCTGCTGTAATCTCACCTATCACCTCTGCCAAAAGAGTAGTGAAGTGAGTGGTATGAGGAAGCAGACTGATGTTCTCAGGTAGGAAAGCAAGGAAAGCTCTTGAACTGATCTTGGGAGAGAAGGGGAATTAAAGGTTCATATAAATGCCTAAACTTACAGAACATCATGGACCTCGCTCCTCTAATGTTAGTCTGTCTCACCTGGATCACCTCACCCACCAGTACAGAATACGTGTTGGTTTTCCTCCCTTCTGACCATTTCCATGAAGTATTTCCAAAATTTTTCGTTCAGCTAACAGGTATTAACATACAGACACTTGAAGACTATGGTGCAGCAGCCTACACTGTAAAAAACTAAAGTGCATGGTACGGCATATAATAAAAAATTACACCCAAATGAGCCTATCTGAAGACACAGAGTCTGGCTGTTTACGTCTCTGCCTAGAAGACTGTACATGTTTTCAACAAGTGGAAGGAATATTCAGTAAGTAACCCCTGTGCTCATAGACATTAAAAGCTTATTATGCAGCCCAACAGTTCACGTGGTTGGCAGCTGGCCTGCGTGAGTTAGGTATGTCCCTTATATGAGGATGCAAACCTACATTCCACAGTTATCACCTGACAAGGGTATAAGAGTACGCTCCTCGGCCAGCATGGAACTACTGAAAGCTTTCCTTTGCTTTCCCGATGAAGAACCACGCACCGTTCCTTCTGTATAATCTTAAGGGATAACAACTGTTGTCTTGTCATTGTGTCAACCTAGCCAAGGATACTAGACAACCAGAATGGTTTTGTCAGGCTTACCGTGCTCAGGAGAACTTTCAGATATCGAGCGACGCAAGATTTGACTAGAACTGCTGCAAAAGTAATTGTAAGCCAGCAGCTCCCCCAGTATCAGCAGGTGCCCTGAAGAAGACGAGCCTGGCTGGCTTGGAGTCCACTGCAATCTTGGAGGCTACAGGAGAGGGAAGAAATACCATCCACTTGCCCCTGGGGACATCAGAGGCCCTGGGTTGCAGTCTTAAACACATCATTAGGCCTGGAGCCTTCTGAAGACAAACACGAGTCACTGGCTGGGAGTCTCTTCTAGTCTATAGTCTTCGTTGCCAATTATCAGAACTGAGGAATGAATTTTTTTTCTAGAAACTCAGAGTGACAGTTCAATAAGATATAGAAAGAGTACTGAATAAAATCTACAGAATCAAGGACTACATCTGTCAGCTTAAGCAGGTCCCTGCAAAGATGTAGCCACATGAACCTGGCTCTCAGCTGAGTAATCAACAATGATTTATTTTTTTTTTTAAAATATTTTCCAAAGACCAATTCACAACTTCTAAAATCCATTTTTATAGTGGTTGAAATGGTCAAGTCCAGAGGATTCATCCTTTTACCACCACGCATTCATGTTATCTAGCCTTTTCTCCTATACCTACCCTCTTTTCCATCCACACCATCCCACTTAGCTGCCTAAAAAAACGGCTGCTCCTGCCCATGTCTCTTTTGCACGTCAATTAAAAGACAAGCATTGAACATGTTGCAACAGGATTGCTATGAATCATTGCCCTGGTTGAGTTCATCTGGTAAAATGGAGCATGACCCCCAGTGGAAGAGCCAAATAGTGAGGTTTTAATTTAGGGACTTCTTTTCAGGTCTATGCTATGAGTTTTAAAATATTTCTTGTTTTAATAAAATGAATTCTGAAGTCCAGTTACAATAACAACATCATTTCTGATTCTAATGCTATCCTCAGCTCCAAACAATGGATGGGATAGAGGTCCTGCTCCAGTCTATTAGAAGAATTTAATGACCATTAAAAGGCAAGCAGAGATTTGTATCGCTCAGTTGTTCAGTGTCATCGTTCCAGTCCTCACAGTGGAGAAGCAGCACATTTCTTTTAAGTAAAATATTGCTGGGAACTCATTGCTTCAGCAATTACCTCTGAAACACATTGTTTTCTCAAAGCCATTAACATGTCAGATCATGGCAGTGCTTGACATCCAAACACGCCTTGGAGGGCTGCAATTCAATTTAAGGATCACCTCTTCTGAACAGGCCAACCTGCAAATTTCACAAAATCGGAGAGAAATTCTCAGGGCACACTTTGATCATGCTGCTTCCTAAATTAAAAACAAAACTGTAAGTGTTAAACATCTTTAACAAGACATTAAACCTCAGCCATAATCCAGGAAGGGTCCCTTAATGAGTAATGACATATGTTGTGAAGGCAGTTATCTCCTAATGTTCAATGCTGAAACAGTACGATGGAATGGCACAGTGTTCAAAAGGGATGTATCATCACTAATGAGAGGATAATTTGAAGCTCCTCTTCTGAGAACCCCAGAGGAGACTTTCCATTGCTGCAGGATGGCGAGGGATGCAATACTCCATCTTATCACACACTTTAAAGAGGAATGGGAAGTGACAACGTGATAGAACAAAAGCTGAGACAGAGACAGAAAATGGTCTAGGTCATTTGGAGAGTCCCTAAAAGGGCTACTTTCCTTTGCTCCCCAAAGTAAGTCTTGGCACAAATTAGTCAGATCTCTTTACTCCTCTTACCTTCACCCAGATGACCACTAACGGCGTCCTAGACACAGTAGAGCGCTGCCCTAAAAGGGAGCGTGGCGTTGGTATAGGCCTGCTGTGGAACACACCAAATACTGCAAAAGAAGATGACGACAGGGGAGGAGCCCGAGAAGCGACAAGCGAGGGCCATGCTCAAAAGCAGGAAAAGAATCCAACTCCTCTTTCATTTAAAAAAATAGAAAGCTCTCCAAAATTAGGTTTTGAAGTTCTTCCCCTCATTTCTTAGCACCATCTTCTTCTAACATGCTATAGTTAGTCATTGTGTTGGGAAGGCTATGATCTCCGCAGGGAAACACAGGGTGAGAGAGGGGGGTCTTGCAGAGAACAAGCAGACCTTAATGGCAGGGACAGGAAGACCAAGGCCACACACACGAACAGAACAACAGAACTGGGAGGGGGGAAGCTTCCAACCACAGAAAGCCTTGCGTTTGTTGGCAAGGTCTTCTGTGGGGCTGGGGAGAGCAGGGAGCTGCCGAAGTTTCACCTGCTAAGTTTGCCTTCCCACCCTCCCCCCGCTCTGCTCTGCCCTGGGGAGGCCACATCTGGAGTGCTGTGTCCAGTGCTGGGCTCCCCGGGTCAAGGAGGACAGGGAACTGCTGGAGAGGGGACAGCAAAGGGCTACCGAGATGATGAGGGGACTGGAACACCTCTCTTATGAGGAAAGGCTGAGGGTCTCTTCAGTCTGGAAGAAAGACGACTGAGGGGGGATCTCATCAACGCTTACAAATACTGAAAGGGGGGGTGTCAGGAGGATGGGGCCAGGCTCTTTTCAATGGTGCCCGGCAACAGGACAAGAGGTAACGGGCACAAACTTGACCATAGGGAGTTCCACCTCAACATGAGGAGGAACTTCTTTCCTGTGAGGGTGGCAGAGCCCTGGCCCAGGCTGCCCAGAGAGGTGGGGGAGTCTCCGTCTCTGGAGACATCCCAAACCCACCTGGACGCGTCCCTGTGCCACCTGCTCTGGGTGACCCTGCTCTGGCAGGGGGTTGGACAGATGATCTCCAGAGGTCCCTTCGGACCCTATGATTCTATGTGCCTTGCCAGAGGGAAGCACCATGAGGGGTGACAGTCTCAGGACAGACTCTCCTGGCTCCAAGATGAACTGCTGCAAACGCAGGCAGGTTATTGATTCCACGCTTCTTTTCTTTTTTTACCTTGCAGAGAAAAACGAGCAGTTTGTGAAGAAAGAAAATAATGATGAAATTAAAAAAGGATAAGAATTTCGTAAGAAATGTAAATATTTCCTGGGCTTACTGAACATATGCGATAGGCCTGGTTCTGGTTCACACAATGGCTCATGCATTGTATACGACAGGAGTTGCCACGTGCAATTTAGAGACAGTCAGTCTTTATGAGCAGAATTAACAGGGACAAAGACAACAGACCTGATAATTTTGCACGCCGCTTCTTTACATGAAAACCTGTTAAAAGTGCACAGAACCACCTAATCCCCCTACATTCTATTTAGTAGAGTTTTTACAGAATTCTAGTGAGTTTATCTCCTGACCGAAGGGACTAGCATTCACTAAAGCAGCACGCTGCTGGCATTTCTCTTGTCGCCAATTCCTTCTCTGCGAGACGGTGCTGCATACAGAGGAGAGACACGTCAAGATGGGTTTCTGCTCTCACTATCTGATTTAGAGGAGACCAGCTGTGCTCCTCTAACAGTGACGGAACGGGACAGGGGATTCAGCCGAAGACAACAGACACTCAAGTCAAAGCCCGCCTGTAATTTTATTGGTACTCATGCAAAATTATCATTCCCTGTCCAGCACCTTTTTTACTTGGGTATTTTTTAGTTTGCGTGTTGTTTGGTTGGGTTTTTTGGTTGGTTGGTTGTTTTTTTAAGGCTTATCTTCAGAGATTTAAAAGGAAAGCTGCTGGAGACCACTTGGAAATGCTTCTTGTATTACTGAAAAAGCCTTGATTTGGTGACAGAGTAGTATTTAATAATCATCAATATGAAATGTGTAACTCAGCCCTCCTCCCTTGACCCTTCCCCTCCTGTAAAGACATATGCAAATTAAGTGAATAACAATCAATTTGAGACGTTGCCATTTGCTGAAGCAGGCATTACGGGCTTCTACCTGATTGTTCCTGCGTTTAAATCAAGGGAACTGCTTCCAGAGACAATGATGACTTGACACTACATTGCAAAAGTTATGACAGGCATCAGCGCTTGGGCGAACCCGTATTATATTTACTAAATTACATTTGTTACTTCTGCAGCACCCCTGAGCTCTGTAAAGAACGTCTTTTAGACAGAGACCCAGCTAGCCTAGTAGCCTGTCCCTGGCAGTGGTCAACAGCTTACGCCTAAGGGAGAGTCTACAAACAGGCATACGACGTAGCGATCCTTTTCCTAAATTCTTTCCCACCTTCTAATCTTTAGTAGCCTGGGGGCTTCTTGAGCCCAAGGTCACATGTACTGATGTGAAACTCCAAACTCAAATTATTGACCAAAAGGTCTCCACCTCCGTTTGGTGTGCGGGGTTTGGGGTTTTTTTTTGTGTTTGTTTTTTTTTTTTTCCTGGTCTCCTAATTCCTCAGTTTCCTAGCTGACTGCTCTACTCTAAGCAGGGGAGAGTAACCTCTTTTTTTCACTGCGTGGTGTACAGTGTTCACCCCCCTCCCAAGTGGAGAAACAGCAGGGGGGCTTAAACACTCACAGGGGCAGAAAAAAGGACAAGAAAACCGTCTTTGTTCCAGGCAGACAGTACGAGGTCATGTTACTATGGCAGCATGAACCATTTCCCCTCATTCTAACTAGTAGTTCAACTTTGCCCATAGTTTATTCCCTGGGAAGCCTAATCCGGAGTTCAGGTTTGTGTATGCGGGGTTAGAGGTCAACAGCAATATGACAATGGCCCAGTCAAAAGAAAAGAAAGCTATGATATAGCAGAATCAGAGAGTGGGTTCACCAACCACTGGGGGCTGGCTCGGACAGAGAGGTTAGAATTCATCCTCTCGCTTTAGCCTAAAGTTCCTGATTTAGCTATTTTGTGCTCAGCATACAGAAAGCCTGAATGGTGAACAATAAAGATGACACTGGAGCAAACAGTAAAAGATGAGAAGACTGTGGATCACGTGCCCAGTGCTGTGTGGTATTTATGAGCTAAATTACTGTTACATTTACAGGCATCTTAGATTAATGCAGTTATTCTTCCTGCATCATTCCTTACAATTGTGAACAACATACTAATGGGATATAACTTCTCCACCCCAAGGCTGCAAGTGGAGAAGCAGGAGTTTCTGAATGAACACGTGTATGTGTATGCATGCACCTGTGCGTATGTAAGTTCTCCAATAAAAAGGGACAAGTGTAGACTCTAAAATATTTTTTAAAGAGCAAGAGGTAAAATGTGCATGTGAGTTAACACACTCATTTTGTAAACCTTAACAGAAGACGAAGAATTATGATTGGTTTTCTTTCACTTACTATGCCCAGGTACTCAGTTTCCATTTAGTTTACCATATTCTTTTCCCAAATAACTTCTCTTTTGCTTTAGAAATTGTAAGTTGTCTCGTGTCCCAAAGAAGATGTTTCAGAAAAATGGGTCCATAAGCAATGTTTCCTTAGGCAAATAACCAAGAAAAGGAGAAAAGCTGCCCAACAGGCAGCTGTGTCATATTTGTTCCTGTTACCACGGTCCTGTGCTCCTCACTGGATTGGAACTGCCTTATTAAAATATCCTTTCATAAAACTCAGTATATCCTTTATGGATTATTTTCATTTACATAAGAAAAATAGATGGTTTGTTCTGAAAAACAGAATCTTTCTCAGGAGAAAAGTGGCTTAAATTTAAAAGCCACTTACAACCAAAGCGTGTTGCTTCTCTTTAATTGAAAAATGATCTTAATAAAAGCTACAGTATTTTTGTGCAGAATTTTCCTGAGGATCTCCCACAAAAAAGGAATGCCATTTTAAGAGCTTCGATCAACATAAGGGCCTGCAGCTGGATTCGGGCTCTCCAGTCCCCGTGTGGTTCTACGCTTCACAGCATCTTCACTGCACATTCACGTAGTACAAGGAGAATACAACACAAAAAAGGGAGACACGAGAATAAGCCCAAAAAGGCTCAGTTCAGTCCCTGGGATGAATTCCTCTTTAACCTGTCAGAGCAGTTCAGTTGTCAGAATGAAACCACAATCAAAGGAGATGTCTGCTGTTGGGTTTTTTGAGTTCGTCCTGCGTCTCCACAAACCCCGTGGCCACTGGACGTCCTGCGCTCGCTCCTTCCCATTCCTGCTGCCCACCTCCAGGTGGCAGTTGGGAAATGTGACGGGAACATGAAAATGGCAGTTACCAGAAATACGTTCTGTCCAGAGCCGACAGACAGGTGGGGCCAGTTCATACAGACTGGGGCCCCATTTCTCCAGATCCGCCGAAAGAGTTGTGCTTGTGTTTCCAGCAGCAGGACACGAACACGACCCATGGCATTACGAGGCAGAGAGGGATAAGGTTGAAGTTTGAACCACATTTGTTGCATCGCTCAGCTGAAACCTGCACATTCTGCCTGTGATAGCAATTCTGCCTCTCACAAAGCGAGCCCTTGGAATGGGGAAGAAAGGAAAGGACCTGGCAGTCCAGGGAAGAAGGGAAAAAGACACACAAGACAGTAAAGAAAATCGCTATTAAAACAGGCAAGAGCAAACATCTGTGAGATTAAGGTTTCTCAGATTTCGCTGGTCTTCACACTACAATCCTGAGAAATATTTATGAGGAAATCTGGAATTCCAACAGCAGCCCAGGAATTGCAAATGATTCAGGGAAAAGCAAAACGTAAGACATCAAAGCAGACAACTGTTTTCTAAATATTCGCAGGCATTAGTCCAACCCAAAAGACTTACTTTTCTCTTACACAGGGCTACAAATATTTTCATCATCCAACTAAAAGGTCTGAAATCTCTTTTAAATCCAGCAGCATGTCCCTGAACACTTCAAATGATTAAGAGAATTCTACTAATGCCCCAAACATGGGAGGAGGCCATCATGGCATATCCTTAACTAACGGCCTCTGGGCAGTACTCTGTTTCTGGACAAGGGGGAATTGCTACCACATTGCGCTGAGAAACATTTTCAATTAAGGAGGAAAGTAACCTAAAACAAATTAAAGACAGTAAACAGTTGCTATTGAAAAACATTATTTTTATTAAGATAAGTCACTGCAGAACTGTCCACTTATGGTGAAACATTGATTTAAAAGATCGCTCCGGTCTCTCTGGAGCTCAGGTATTTAAGTGATATTCAGGCCTTTCAGCAGCTCACATTACAAGGACTCCTTCCACCCCTTTCCCCGGTATTCTTCTTTTAATATTTGACAACAAGACTCGCATACATGAAGGTATTCATTGCGTAGCTTGAATTAAGCCATTTAACCCCCACTGAAATCCCATCAAGAAAAATAAATTCAGACTGGGCTTTATACTGCAGCAACCAAAACGCGATTGGTACCCGAGCTAGACAGCCTAAAGTTATATCAGGTACGTCTACATTGTACTGTAATCATTTCTGTGACTGCAGGGTAGACATCTGTAGCCTCTGCAGATTCACTGTCAAGGCCTCAGGAAAAACCTCTCCAACGCTTTTCTGTAGCAGATGAACGCAGATCGCAAGGAGGGACTTTCCCAGAAAGACGTAAGTGAGTAAACCGACATAGTTCTTGAAAAAAATGTAACGTGCACACCTTATTTCCTTATCTGTAATCTGAAAACTGATTTGTCTTCTCCTATTAGAAAGGGAGCTGGCAGCTAGAGAGATTTACAGATGTAATTCCTCTTGCCCTGCACGCGGGCATGCTATGGGTTGAAAGGATCTTGTAGCCTATCTCACAGGAAGCACCATAATTATACAGGCAAATGGAAATACATCCCTGTTTCAAGCTACAGGGCTGATATTCTCATTTACAGCACAGTTGCATTCTTGGGCGGTGTAAGACAGTTCCCTGTCATAGTCGTCATTGCACCTCAGTTTACTGCGCGAGAGAGCGCCCAGAGGGAAAATGGGGTTTGCTGAGCTTTAGTGACCTACGTTAGTCACCGTGTTCACATGGCACTTCTTTCATTCTCTTACTCGGAAAAGAACAGAATAGTTCAGTTGGAAGGGACCTACAACAATCATCTCATCCAACTGACGTTAGTCATCAGCAGAGGTGACAAGAGTAAAGCCTCATTTCAGAAGACTAGTAAGGAGAGCAGATTTCTCGATGGAACTGAAGGTGAGAGGAATGGGTGGGTGTTAATAGCAGAGAATTTTCAATACTTAAGCGCACAATGAAACTAAGCCGACCATTGAGTTTACTTGGATTGAAGCAAATACAAACTTTTAAGAAATACTTCCATTCAAACAATAACAACCGCTATTGACAAGGCTAGCATAACAAATAAAATAAGCTCTTTAGGACAGAGGTATTTGTAAGACTAAAATGCATCTTAAGCAGTCAATTGCCAAGAGATTCTAGGTTATATTTAGTTATCTTAGTAGTTATTTACATATTTTGGCTATAACCTTTAATTCAAACTTACGAATTGTAAACACTGGAAATCAACATAGGCAAGCGAGAAAAAAGCATGTAAATGCCTACTGCCAAATGGAAGCATTCCGTAAAGTGATCTTTTTTTCTCAGGCTGTAGGACAGACACCAGTTTCTTCAAGAAAGACTGCAAAGATTCATACATACGTACCTGGAAAATAAAGAAACAATTTTCCTTAATTCTCTATTAAAAGCTGCTAAATAATTTCCATTTTTCAAGTAGAAAATTATTGAAACAACTTCTTAAGGATGTTTTATCAATTTCTGTAGTTACTAAATGCATAACAGAAGGATGAAATTGGCTGAAACACCGTCTAAGTTTTAAATCTCTCTCTGGTCAAGCCATAAAACAAAGATAATTGATGTAGGTCTGGGGCCAAATTATCTTCAGAAGGATTGGATTTATTTACTGAACATGCCAGATGCGCAGAAGTCAGCAGGAAGCATTTATTGATTAGCCATCGACAGCACTGTGTCCCCCTCGTGCGCCATATTATTGATTAGGTTCACTTGGTCAATGCGCATCTCTAAGCTATTGTCTCCTGCAAGTGAACAGCACAATGGCTTTGGAGGAGACGCAGGACTGGAGAATAGCGAAGACATAAAAAGTCTCTGTGACAAAGGGCCCAGGGCAGCTGTGCTCAGTTCCTAGACTGAGAGAAGCAGAGATAATCCACTAATCCTGAACAGAGCGGGACAGAGCACGCCTGCCACCCAAGCTGAGTTCCAGAAAGATTTCAGTGCAAATAAAGAAGCACCTTTCCCTTTCACATCAGATGTTATGGGTGTTATTTGGTCTGGCAGCGGCTGGGAGTAGTAGTTCTTTTCATCACCATCGTTCTTTTCCACTGCAGGATGAGTCTGCTGTTTTCACAGCACGGACTGAGAAGGATATACTTTCAATTCTCTCTAATTTTGAGGAACACAGGATTTAGAGGAAATGAAGCAATTCGGTACTCTAAGAGCCTGCTTTCATATCTTTTTGCTGCATCTTTTTGCTACGTGGCATTTTTAAAAGTAAACTGTGGCAAAGTGATCCATTCTTACGGATGGCCAAAGTGTGCCCTTCACCTAGAGGTGTGTTAAGCGATTGAGACGAGCCAAGAACCTGCTTTAGCTCTTTCTACAAGTCCAACAAAATCTTCAAACACTCTGCTAAGCTTTGATATAATTAACGAAAAAATCCCCTCTGTTCTGGTGGGCACTTCTCAGTCCCATTTCTGTGCTACAGTCCCGCACAGACTTAGTTACACAGCAGTATTAAGTGTTCCAAATTAAAATCTAAACTTTTACGTTCTAAGGCAATTGTCTGCATCTCTCAAGTGGCCCGACTCATTAACCACCTGTAAAAGCTGCGTATCAGGTGTAATCTATTTAATGAATTAGGACTTAAGCAGGACTGTCAGAGGGGAAGCTCATCAAAGACCTATAAATTTTTTTATTAGCAGCAAGAACCTTTTTCCAAGAGAAATAGCATTTTGTTTCCTTTTCTTTAAATTAAAAAAAAAAAAAAAGCATCATCATCCATGCTTTCACCACCTGCAGTCTGTCCTGGCAACTGACCAAGAGTCTGAGGGTTGGATTTAATTTGCATAAATCAGAGCTGATTACAGTTACTTTCCTCATTAATACACTGAGTACTGATTAATAATCGGTAATACACAGAACGTACTGATGCATTTGTATGTGTCTGAATGCATGCTTGATGCCAAAAACGTTTCTGAAAACAAAACTCCTGTTCCAGAGCGCTCACTCTCAATCCACAAAGGACAACCAGTCTCCATCACAGCGCAGCCTTTGTTCCGAAGGGAGGAGAAAGACCCCATCGTTTCTTTAGTTCCTACAGGACACATCTTCGTTTTGGGCCCCGGGGGAGGGGGGGAAAGATGAGGTACTGTCCTGGTCCCGGTCCGGTCCCACACACCTGCTCCTTGGCACCCCGGGTCCCGCAGCTGGGCTCCCTCCCACGGGAAGCATCGCCCGGGGGGAGCGGGAACCGTTCCCCCCCCCGTACCGGACAGAGGCACGGAGCTCATCCAACACAGCACATCCCTCATTTCAACATGACAATATACATTACCTACCAGCGTATTTATTGCTTACATAGATGTGAGTTATTCACATGGAAAATTGATTTATCTATCAGATAATTAGTAAACTTCAATAATTGCAAAAACCTCTTAGCAATCAGTTGACATTTAATTAACATACAATAACTGTCTTATTAAATCTCCATTAAATACCTGTTCGAGTTAATTAAAACCACATGTAGGATTCCACGATTCCACGATTCCTGGGGAAACCACATGGCAGTTCAACAATACGAAGCCTGGAACTGAGCTGCTTGCTTATTTCTGTTGCGCTGAGTTGCTCTAGTTTAAGGTAAGGACAGTACTACCTTTCAGATTCTAACACTTTATGGTTGTGTAAAAACATGAATGAAAGAACATGAAATGCTCTAAGATTGTCAGCTGGACTCAGCTGTAAACCTTTTTTTCTTACACACGTGTGTGAAGTTCATGGGGGGGCTTTGGCTCACCTCAACTGACATTAGCCACAATATGAGTTAAGTCTTAAAAACACTGCGCCAAATTCTCTCAAATCAACAAAAAATCTCACTGACTTCACTGAGAATTTTGCACAAGTAATGTCTGAGAATAATCCAAGTATTAGTTTCAGGGATTTAGCCCGATATCTGTGAAACATTAACCTGGCCTAAGCATTTCTGAGGAATTTTGGAATTCAGAAAAATAAGGACGACAAAACTGGAGTGGAAAAGCCAAAGGCAGCTCTGGCTTTGGAGGCCTGTCCTCACAGGAAGCTACGCACATGGTCATGGAACAGATAAATGCTGTAAGAAAGGAGGACATCGAGTCCCATAGCTCTTAACCTAGGAAATCTGGGACCCGTTTTCCCACCATATTTACGGAGAGAAGCACATCCAGTATAGCTCAAGGAAACCAGTGCTCATCGTTTCCCAGCTGCCATGGGCCTGCTCTTCTCCTCATCTGAGTCACTGTCTGCGAGGGCTCAAACGAAGATCAACGTTACGCAGTCTGATGATGTGACATGGACACGCAGCGCGTCGAGGCCTGATTTGCCTCAACAGCGTGACAAAGATGCAGGCACTGAGGCTGCCAAATCTCCCTCATCTCCTGAGGCATCCTCACTGAGAAACAAAAAATAGAAAGGAGGAACTCCACAGGCTACCACCCAGCCATCCATGTCTGTGGTGACACTAGCTGTTCACGAGAAAGCTTCAGAACAGAGCTGGAACCCTGCACAAGGGAGCGGGGAAGCATACGTGACACACGCTTGCCTTTTCATTGAAGCGTGCACATGAAACCCTTCCTCAGGTCCACGTCAGACTCCACGTTAGGTCACGTATACACACGCACAAAGTAATGTCCCCACACTCAACAAAGACAATATTGTCTGGGTCTAAACATGTGCTTTGGCATACGGGTATCCAGTATTTTGGTTACAGATCAATTAAAAAAAAATAAAAAAAATCAATGATGCCTTCCATATACCTGGGTCCAAACATATTGAATGCTCGGGTAAGTCCAGAACCATCATGTCCTTTAACAGTTAGAACTGACTGTTTGTTGCTGCTGCTGTGTGAGGAGATATAGAAGCACATTCCGTAAAAAATACAAAATGACACAATCAATCCCCAGAGTTCACAGTCCACAAAAAGAAAACTCCTTGCTGCACAGGAGAAAAGAGATACTGCTTACAAGCAAGGCACAAGCCTCTGGGGGCATGAAGCCAGCATAAGCAAGCTGTCCATACCTAGGCCAGACTAGTCAAAGAGATCAGAGAACTTGTAACTTGGGCAACAAGTCTACAACGGCTTTTGTGTTACAACAGATCTTTAAAAATGATGCTAAACTTTCACGTAGAGGGACAAATGATGAATAACCCACTGTGTTCTTTTGTATGTCATTCTAATGAGATTATTTGGAACTAACGATGGTTTGACTACATTTGTCCCCTTACTCACCGAGACTTACTTTGCTGGCTTTTTGCTAAGGTAGAAGCATCTTCTTCTGTATGATCAGATAGGCAAAAGGTGGATGATACAGAGAACTTCCCAAACACTCGGCAGAATAAGTTATACTTGAGTTTTGCTTCTACTCATCCCACTCAAAGCTGCTCATAAAATTAAAAAAAAAAACAAAAAACAAAAAACAAAAAAAAAAAAATCCCAAACTAGCCTCTTCCTCTTGCAAGAGACAAAAATGCAAACCTTCAGCACTACTGTTTCATCTGCAGCACATGAACAACTCCGAGCAAGTACAAAGTCTTTTAAAACGGAAATAAAAAAAACGTGTACTAGCACTCACATTTGTGCACGTTGCTGTTTAAAGTAAGTCAAAGTCAGAATAAAGTCAGATCACAGAAAACATCAACAATAAGAATTTGGAAATCTACCTCCTTGTTGTTGACCTAGCCTTATAGTATTCAGGAATCCTCTTCTACATACAGTAATTTTCTGAACACCTAAGCATATGTATAAAAGTGAAATCAAATGACTGCCTCTGACTTGACAGAACTGCTGAACTAAGAACCATGCATTGTCCTCTATTAAAGGGCATCACCTTGAGAAGATAAAGCTTTGTAAATGTTGCTCTAAAAGTTAGTATTCTCTGCTATTGGCTATTTTATATATTTCCAGAGGTAGTAATAACGATCTTCAAAGAATGATGTTGCCTAACCACATTTTATGCAACCTTTACAAAACCCAGAAATCAGTACTCTGTTAGCAGATACACAGATTTATTCCTATCAAGGTACTAATGTATATCTAAAAAGGGATCCTGTTTTTAAAAATAGCAAAATGGATACTAAAAAGGAAAATAAACCTCTAATCAGAGAGAAAATACTGGTCTAAGAGCGAGGGGCAATACTCACAGTAATCTAGGGACATTCAGGTTATAATGAGAACACATGATGCATTATTTGTGACTTAACTTATTTTAGTCTGAGGTCCCTGAATAATTAACCTGCTTTGTTTCAATTCATTTAAATGTCCACATCCTACTGCTTATGAAATTGGAATGTGTTCTACAAAATAAACAGTCACAGTGCTTCCAGAGCTGTACGGAGACTGATACGAAAAACTGTATTCATGATGATTCTTAGGATTCAAGTATTTTGCTCAAAATAAACATTAACATTGCTTTGTTAAAAAAAGTCACTTTGAGAGCAAGTATTTTATCCTAATTACAAAAGAATACAATTGAATGTTTTTATACTGACATTATATCCAGTTTATTGTTTACAAAAATCTCAAAGAAAACAGATTAAGTTATTTTATGAAATTATCTCTATTTGGAAATGGAATAAGTGGTTTAAAATTAATAAATTATTGTATAATATCAAATCCCAATTATATAAAGATTTAAGTGCAGCTAATAATACTGTAATTCATGACCACTGATAATGTGTGACTGAAAAGGTATTATGCTTATGTAAACAGCACCTAAGGTAAAGGGTAGATGTTTATGCAATCAACTTTTCCAGTTGCACCACGAAGGATATTGAAAATTTCTAGTGTTTCACTTGATGTTACTGTCCTATTATATTTTAAACCATGCCTTTCTAATTCTCCTGTTTTTCTTCATGGCTGCATCTCTGCAACACAAACCTGTTTCCCTAACTATTAAGAAATATTACTGTTGTTGGAAATTCATCTGTCATTTTACA
This sequence comes from Dromas ardeola, assembly GCA_013398915.1. NCBI lineage: Eukaryota > Metazoa > Chordata > Aves > Charadriiformes > Dromadidae > Dromas > Dromas ardeola. The sequence goes on from VYZM01014176.1 coordinate 145,757, forward strand.
AATCTTTTTCAAAGGAAGAAATAACAAGTTGTCTCGGTGAAAGCAAATAACATAGAAACAATAATAGTATGCTCTTTGCTCCCACAGGGACTAACCACGTAATATTTACCTCTGACATGATAAACAAAAGATCAGAAAGGATTAGAACTAATGGCTCTGTAAATAGTATATTCATAAGAGAGGAATCCTGCTAGAATCACAAGAAAATTGTATCCACTTTCAGCTGCCAATTTTTGAGGAACATCCTGATTTTTTAACTCTGTATTTATGGAACAGTGTATGATGGCAGCAACTCTGCCATCACCATCGTCATCTTTTTACATTATTGCCAAGATTTCTCCTGAAGAATTATTAACAGTCTCCTGCGCAGAAGCAAGCAGGCAGATTCCACAGAGGTCATTTTCAATGACAGCTACGTTTTGAAGCAGCACAAGAGCCCACCTTCCAAAAAGAACTCACGAGTATCCTTACGTAGGACTCAAGTCAAGGGGACCTTGGACAGGGGAGACTAAATACCCATTTCTCAACGTTGGTTTCTCTCCAGCTGTCGGTAAAGGCAGGATAAGAACACCTAAAGCACAGCACAGGCAAGTCAGCGCTCTACGGATGTATCAGGATGCTTGAGAGTCACAGACACGCACCTGCTGGATACACCTTGTACACCTAAGCGTGTTATTTTCTAGTAAGGAGTCCATGAGGTGGGTTACACCCAGATACCCTCTCTTTACAAGCAGTGGCTCATCCTTTGCAGATCGGTAACTGTCAATGCAATACCACCCTGCTGAGTGCTATTGCTAATGTATTCATCCATGACTTCGCTAGTTTCTCCTGCTGCGGTGACTGCAAGACCATTCTGGCTAATAACAGTGAGCTGCCCTAAACCCTAATTTCCGCGCCATCTACCTATATATGAGGAAGACTACTGACCCTGACGCTGCCACAGCCTCCAGAACACACACCCAGCAAACGGCCCACCACTCTGCAAATCACGGTGAGCAGGCTGAGAACAGCCATGGCTGCGCTGCAAGGACTACGATCTCAAAGATAAAATATGCTCGGAAGAAACAAGGAATGCACAACAATATTTGCATACAGACTAGCTATTTGTACAAATGGCTCTTAATTAGTAATACGGATAACAATCATAACAATACATTGGCTAAATAAAGACATATCCAGAGTATGAGGTAAACAGAAAAGCTTGCAGGGAAGAAGCTTTAAAGAGCTTAGACAAGTGGACAGAGATGAAACTTATTTCTGTTCTGCTGGTTCAAAAATCAATAAAGCTGTGAAAACAAATGACATTTGAGTATTCATCTCCATTAAAAACTTACCTGACACGATCATTTTTTAGTTTCACATTGCACAAAGCTGAAGAGTTACAGTAAGATCTTCTACAGAGCATTTGCTTGGACGCCTTACGCAGCCCATGTCCGGCATTTGATGCATAGTCATTTTTAGCATGTTAGGTTTTCCTATTTTTTATCTTCTTATTTAACATACACACCGCAACAACATATAGCCCATTTTCTCAGCTGAAAAATTACAGACTGACTTCATCACTTTGCAAGAAACCTGCTCAAATCTCACAAGGGAACGGATCAGCCAGCAGTCGTTGCACTCCTAGTCCAAATGGAGTCTAGAAATATCAAGAAATCCCTTCTTTCTTACAGAGCCCACACAGGAAGCTTCACAGCGTCTGGTGATGTGCTCTGCCTGCCTGCGACACCACTCCTCGACACCAGTCTCACGGCTGAGGTGAAGTGGGACACATCTGCTCCCGTAACAGAGCTCTGGGGAAACCACACACTCTTCTTCCCATCCTGGCTTGATCTTCCTCTGCTGGTCTGGCATCACAGAAGTACAACACAAGCTCCACCTGCTACGGTCCTATGATGCACTGGAACAGAAGAGATGCTTCCTTAGGTGACCTTCATTAATTTCATGTATTTTAAATTTAAATGGAAGAGACAACAACCAAACATAAAAACGGGGCACACTCTCACTTCTAGTACATGTATGTCCTTTCACAACTTTGTTTAAAAACAAGAAGTTAACAAAATTCAGGACCGAAAATGTTTGTTCTTGAATTACAATAACCCCAAATTAACCTTAGGGCACAGTAAAAAAATAGCCTGAAGTCTATCTAACCAAGACTGGTTTGGCTAAAAATGTAAGCATCAGGGAGGTCAAGGCGAGACTGTACTTTAAAGACATACTCGAAGTGGAAAAATCTTCTGAAATTCTGTCTTATTTGTTCGAAGATAAACTCACAGCACCAAATTTCTGAATATTTTGTTCTCAAAAAAATCTCTCAAGTGAGTATTTGCCACGAAGTACACTTTTGTGTTACAAACATGCTCGACTTCTGACAACTGCAGTGGTGCTACACAAGCACCCCAACAAACCAATGCGGTGTGAATGTGCCCCTTCTACGTGGCCCGTTCTAGCGGCTGCAGGGTATTTCACTTTTCCCTAGTTAGTGCACTGTTTAAGAAACGGAAGTTGAGTAGAATCTTAGTTTCTTTCTTTCCTGCAATGCCAGACGATTAATAAACAGACCTACTCAAAAAACCAAACGAAAAACTATGCAGTTGTGTAAAACCTTACAACGCAGCTTTGCATTCATCACAGGTGGACACGAGGTCTTCCCACAGCACTGGCAATACAATTAGAATTCACCACTAAAGAAGAAAATTCCCCGAATAAAGGATGCAAAGATTGCAATCTAAATACAATGTTGTTAGTTGAAAGAAATGAATGTAGAGTATTGAATGTTCAAAATTGTGTTGAATTAGATAAGCAAATCCCATGTAGACTTTGTTAATGATTCATAATCAGCTAATAAGCTCATCTCTAGTAGAATAATGATCCATGGACCTGTTAGCTCATTTATCACTATGTTTTACAACACCGGCAAAGAAACTAATTAAATCCCAGCATCATTACACAGAATTCCTTTTAATAGAGATACAATGATGCACTAGAGGCTACAGATTACACCGCAAATTGTACCAAGAGATTCCGGACAGCGAGTTTTAATTAACATGTTAGCAAGAAGCTGCTCACTTAAATAATAACTAACTAGGAAACATCTGCACACTCAAAAACGTTGGAGGAAGGGGAGAGTAAGGAAAGGAGCGTTATGTGAGGTATTGAAATTGTAGACTTTTCCTATCCACAGCAAAAAGCTGTTGCTGTTCACTGACCATTCGTTATCCAATGCAGATCAGAGGGCAGAACTCTGGCTCCAGATCGGTGTTGAAGATGCTGGTAGGGGCATTTATATCAGATTACCAAAAAAAAAAAAGGAGCCTGTGCATCAGTACCACTAGGCCAGTGCAGCTGGAGCATCTGCCAGCATATGGCAAGAGTTCATCAGGCAGAGAACAATAAACTGTTACCTCATTTTGCTCATTGTGAGAGTGAAGACCGATGGGTAACTGCCCAGAATTGATCCCTGTTATGCAAGCAAGAGAAAAAGAGTACTTTTCCAAAGAAATAAAGGAAGAACTTAGAGACAGCACAGAATGAAGAAAGAGTGAAAGGACTGAACAGTCCACCAATCCTCGTATTCAAAGAAAGACAACTCTATAGTGGGGAAAAAACCCAGAACGCAATCACTAGTACTCCCTTTTCACCTGAACATCCCAGCCTAGAGCAAGAAGCACGCACAAGTTGTGCAGTCAATCTGAAAGATACTTGCAAACGCCATTTCTTGTATCAAACGCACATGTAAAGGAACACGCAGCGCTAAAATGGCGAGTAGATGCTATGACTATCGAGAAAGTAATCAAAAAGGCACAACTCTCTAGCAAAATACCCCAAGCATCATTGTTTTTATGTCTTTTACCAGAGACACATCTGAAAATGTTTAACAGGTCAGGTAAGCCAGACAATATTGTGATACAGTTTGTAACATGAAAATACATCTCTCCAGAAGAAATAATGATCGGGGAACAGGCAAACAAGACGGTTTGGAGAGAACATCTTTTCTGTCTTACTGACTACATCTGTCACTCGATAGGATACAGGTGGTGTGTGCCACTACTGCAGGGAACCCGTGCTCTTTCTTTTAAAAAACCTAAAAATAAATACTGTACCAGTTTAATACAGGCGTACGAGCTCTATCACAGCCTGTGTTCCCACACGTCTTAGGAGTGGGTTTGATAGCGTGAAATCACAAAGCTTACCTTGCCTTTGTTTCTTTAGCTCTACAAATCTGGACTATTATGACCAAGGGAAACACTGTTTTTTTCCAGGTAATAGTTCCTGTTTTACAAATGAACACAGTTTGAAAATATCTAAAAAAATAAAGGGGTTGGCAGTGTCACTTTTTCTTTTCACAGTTGAATTACTGGGAAACAAAAGGCAAACAGCAAAAATCTGGTTTTGAGTTTGGTCTTTTTAAAAATTACTTCTCAAAGGACTTTATTACTTAAGAGTATTGCATTCAAAGAAAGCATCCATCAGAGCAATTGGTCACTGCAGCAGGATCACCAGCTTCTCCTCATTGATTTCTTCTGAGAATTTTATTGTCTGATGAAATGTAATTAAAGACTCTGATGGTGCCAATTAAAGAACCGAAGGAACTTAAGTAACTGAAGTTGGTGTTCACATTATCACATGGTAAAACACAGCGATGCTGTAAACATCCATTAGCCATTACAGTTCTCATTAGTTCCTGAAAACAACTCATTAGTGTCCTTAGACATGACAGATAAGTTTAGTAAATGAGATAAATCTATCAATATATTCATTGTGTGCAAAATCAGGGCTTCCATCACCATATTCCACACAGTGACAATCAGAAGGTTAAATACACCTTCTGCCAGAAAGAAAGATAAGATGCAGAGCATCTAGCCAGAGTGTAGAAAGACGCTACGTGAGAAACAAAGGCATCAGACATTTCATTTCTACATAGGGTAGGTTCATCGGAAGTTCAGGTTGCTATGAACTGTCACAGTTGTTTAGCCAAGGCTAAATTTTATAAAACGTATTGATTTAACTTAAACTGCTGTAATTTACAGAGTTATTTTGGACCTGAGGGCTGTCAGTCTGCGGAATTTGATGCAGGCTTCTGGTTACCTGTATAAAACCTCAGTAGACGGATTAAGAGCCAGACAGACACATCCAGGCACAATTAGGTCCAAGTCGTATCGCTGCACACTGGTAAAGATGCCCGTATTAGACCATGTACCACTTTCCAACGTGAGATACTGAAGCTCTAACCACTACCAATCACATTCAGAGCACAGCTGCATACTTTCTCATATTAATGTCTTAACAGCTATTTTTCATTCTTCCCTCTCCCAGCTTCTCTGGACCTATGCTAACTTCACAAACTCTTTCGACAGAAGCCTGTAATTAGATCCTACATCTGCTCCTTACCACCAATTTCTGTATCTTTTTAACATTACACATTCGCCTTTTCATACTACCTTTCAGAGCTCTCCATTGAGAGCAACAGCTTTGCACGTCGTCGTGGGAAAACTCTGTAAAGTCTTCTGCTGAAGTGCAGCACAATCAGAAAAGCAAAACAATTGTTGGGATCCACCCAGAACGAGAGAGAAGCCAACAGTGCTAATATCATTGTCACTCTTTAAACCAATAGTATGGCCTCACCCAGAACACTGGTTTCATTTTTCTTTGCTTTATCTCAGAAATAACACAGCAGGAAGAAAAACAATTCAAAGACAGGTCACAAAAATGGTGCCAGGACAGCAGGAATTTAACTACAAGACATAATTTGAGATTGGGTCTGCTTAGTTCAGAAGGAAAAAGACTTCACGCAGTTAATACCAAACTGGATAGGGAGCAAAACAAGAGTTCCTACTTATTGCATAGAGGAATACAAGAACATGATAAATAAATCTGAAAAGCAACTAGTACCTTTAATGCAATCTTTTAAAAAAAAAAAAAAAAAAAGAGGGGTTGGGGAAAGAATGAAATTGCACATAAAATTCCGTAGGGCATAACACAAGAGATATTGCTATAGATAAAGAAAACTTCTGCTAATGAAGGGCTTGTAGCACCAGTGACATTGTGATGACTCAGACATAATTCAGAGACCGTAGCCGTGCCAGGCCAAATGACTGTTCCAGAAATTTGAGATAGAGGAGAATGTGGCCTCTGAAACCATTCTACCTGTTCAGTGTAGGAAGGGGTATGGCAATTCCACAGGTGTAGGAAGCATATGTTGTAGCCCTCTCTGTAAGGATAAAGACGGTGATCCCCACAGACGTGGTGCATCAGGCTGGTACCAAGTCTACAATCACTGACAGCACAAACGAGACTTTTCCTCCAGGTTCCCAGGATTGGAAGAAAGCCACATGGTAAGTGTTTCTGTCTGCATCTGGTGGCTTCTCCTCCGAGTTCAAATGAGGAAGAATACGTTGTATTTTCGCCATTCTTTGTACAATGGGATCTATTTTAAATGCATAACATAGTTTATGAGACATTTTAAAAAGTACCACCCACATGTTTCAGAATGGCCTTATTTAATGGGGGTGCAGCCAATTTCTCCACCTTGGCCACCGCTAAGTCTCTTGCGACAGCAGGGTTCTAGCAACACTCAACTCACCATACCGTGGGAGGTAAGTCCCGATTCAAAAGCAAAGATGCAGTCATTCTAAATCGTTTTAACACTATGTACTCCAGCAGTAACAGAACAAAAGTGTTCAAGGAATACTGTGACCTTACTGCCCCCTATTCTGAAGCTCAGAAAATTACAACTTTCCCTCAACTACACATTCTGAATGGTTCAGCAGGGACAGGAAAGAACTCCCCTGAAAAGGAAATGACAGTGGAGATGTGGTTTCTCTTAGTTCCATAAAATTGTCATTCCTATGTGCCATCTGTATTCCCTGATGTAGAGGCTTGTGGCCGCTTGATGTGGAAAGCACTGTGGGGAATGAGCTCATTTTTATCCTGAACTAGTCTTCGTAAAGGAATTTTTCTTTGGAAAAATAGGTTAGCAACCTCCAAACACAACCAACTAAATGGACATAAGATGCACAGGGTATATCTCTCAAACACTTCATGTCATACTGGGGTATTTTTTTCTTCTTGTCACACAGAATATATTATGTAGTCATTCGTGCAATGAGGACTTCAGGAAAAAGTCCAAGGATTACACATTTTCCCATATTTGCTTGCCCCATCCCGTAAATATCTGCTAGCACCTCAGCTGCATCTCTTATTTCTTTTTTCCTACCCCTGTCGGCCCGCTCACCATCACCAGCTCCCGTGGCCAAAGGGTAACCGCTTAATACCCGCCGCAGCAGAGGTACCATCCCAGTAGCTTGACTGAGAATATACGGGGCTATTTCTTTTGAACTACTGGGTGCTCTACGCATTTAAAGAATTGAGGGTGCTCAGCAATTTATAGAGCAAGAGCGGGATTCAAGATCTCAAGGTCCATATTGTGTAACAGAAATGGATACTCATACACACATCCCCCCACTCGCTCTGCTTCCATCTATTCCAATTTCCCTGCCACCTTATTGGACTCTATCTGGGAACCGATTTGCTTATGCTATTTGTTATTATAGGAAACAACAACCCCAAATTTAGCTATTGTTTATGCCTTATGTTCAAACTCAGATGTTACAAACGCAGAGCTACCAGAGGAGAAGGATCTTAGTTTTATTAAATATATTCTTTTGGGTTTGGTGGGTTTTTTTGGCCTACATTTCAGTAAATAACTGGGGGGGGGGCGTAAAAGAACCATGCAACAAACCGAACAGTGCTTTGCCGACAAAACGCATTCGAGTCAAGCATCCACTTCTTGCCTCTGTCCATACAGAATCCTCAGCCTCTAAACAGTGAAAGTGAAAGAAATGAACAATACCAATCCTAATTCACAATTAACCGAATTAATGCCAAGCTGATTAGAATGCTTGTAAGAACGTGTGATTTTGGGGATGAACAATGACAGATTCATTACTCTCCTTTTTAACTCGTAAACATGTTTGCTCTTTCCTCTAGAAGTTTCCTTGTTTTCTGTTTTAGAGTTTTTCCTCATAATGAAAATATCCCTCCCCTCCCCTGCGCCCGGTCTCACATACTTTGCCTACCCTCCTTACACACAAAAACGTCTACGCCAGTTATCCCATGAGCAAGAACTTCCCAAATAAAGTAAAGCACGAACAAATTACTTTTCTTATATAAAAACATATTAGGCAGACCTCACAGCCTCTTTGTTGGATTTTGAAGGGGATTCTGGAGGAACAATGAAGCTTAGGTTTTGAGCAAAGGTAATTTCGGAAGGTGGAATCACAGCTTAAGAAACTCTCCAGAGAATTTTCTTGATGCAAAGCTAACAAGACTTTGTGATAATTTCTTAGGAACTGGCCTCATTCCAAGTTGGATTTTAAACACAGATTACAAAGCAAACACCATCCCCCACAAGTATTAAGAAAGAAGAAAATAACAGAATGGGGGCTGCAGAAATGGTCTCTATTGTGGGACCAAAACCCGTCAATCAAGCAGGTTGACAGGCATCAGAGATTGACAGACAGGCCCTCTCTCTTGACTTCAGTTATCTGGGGGAATGGGAAAAGTGTCTGCAAGAACATGTTAAATTGCCAAAGTCATTACCAGTCACCAATTACCAAAGAAAAGATAACAAGGTGTATTTTAGAAAAATCGATGCAACAACATGCATTTCAATAAAGCGAGTTTTTCAGAACTTTAGAAAACAAAATGAACTATTTAGGGAATACATGATGGTTTTTTCATAGAATACCAAGCACTTTACTATGCCAGCAGGCTTTGGAGATTCATCGCTATTCTCTCTATATTTTGTATTGGGGCCAGAGGTCAACCAACAAATATTTCCCTTTGTCTCTTCTTAGGCTTAACCCAAAGAAAGAAAGTAGGCTCTGTATCCCAATGATTAAATCTAGGTTCTGTGCTTGGCAAACTACAGTCCAAAAGCCATTTTGCTTCCCAAGTGCATTTATTTTAGTTGCAGGAGTAAATTCTATTATATGTTAATAAGTTACAAAAAAAGACCAAAGGACCTTGATATTTACTGCCAGATTTGATTTTTTCATTCACCCAGGCTGAAAAGGCCCCTTATGAATTGTGTCAGACCCACTGCGAGATCTTCGGATAGGCTGCCTAAGCTGGAATACCACATTTCTCTCACGTCAGTCTATTCAAAATTTTTAGGTAGTCGTGACCTAAGTCAAGCGAAATGAAATTTCTTCTGACAGAAAAATTAAGAAGCCGGCAACTAAGGCTTTGAGAAAATAAAGTCTTTACTGTGATGGAAGGAGGCAGCCCCCTTGCTTCCGTCTTCCTTCTGTCAGCACAATCAAGAGAAACGCAAGACCCTTTTCAACATAAATAAAAGTGTTCACTTATCGTGAATTAAAGTGTACTTGCCTTCAGATTTTCCAAGCTCTCATAACAGTAATTAAATAACATAGCAAATATGTTGAACACATAAAATGAATTAATTTTTTCTAGATTGCTGCCCACTTATTGTTCATTGAATTATTCCAAGCGCTTTCCTTCTTTTAATTTAGCTGGCATTAGGTGGTTCACCTTCAGGAGCTGCCTCCACTCTCAATGGAAACAAAAGGAGGTTTTCTATGGCTCCTGTTCCAGCTATGATGTGCAAGAATATGATGATGTTCTACAGAGAGCACTGAATTCGAAGGATCATATCTCTCTCCTACTGTGTCCAACAACACACGACATGTCCCATATCCTGCAGCCTCCATGATGGCCCATGGAGGGAAGTATGGGAACTGCTTCTCCAAGCTTTATTTGCTCTTGGATACCTCCTCAGGCTTGCAGTGGCTTCTATTAATCTGTCTTACGTAATTTTTGTGGCTTTTTTTAGAAAAAAAAAAAAGACTCTGCATTGCAGTTTGATGATCCCACACACACGTTACACCCTTTACTTCCTGCAGCACTCTCAAATAATTCTTTTGGACGATCTACAGTAAGGGAACTTAACATTTAACATTTCACCTCAAGAGCCACTTGTATCCGTTTGTATCACACATCAGACCATATCTCTGTATTTTCATAGAATCACAGAATTGCAAAATAAGTGAGGTCCGGAGGTCATCTAGTCCCACCCCCTGCTCCAAGCAGGTCTAATCAGATCAGCCTGCTCCGGGGCCTGTCTAGTCAAGTCTTCTGAACACCTCCAAGGATGAAAATTTACCCAAGGGGGGTGGGGGGAATAAAAAAAAAATCTTTTTGCCGCATCTAAGGGGAATGTCCCATGTTCCAACTTGTGTCCATCGTCTCTTGTCCTATTGCTGTGCACCCTTGAGAAGACTCTTTGCCTTCTTTGTATCCCCTAGTCAGGTAGCTGTGGACAACAGTAAGGTTTTCCCTTAGCCTCCTCGTCTTAGAATAATTTTTTAAATTATTTAAATAAAAGACTAAATACAGCATTGGGGTTCTTAGCTCTTGACTTACTAGTATTAGGACAAAAATATTCAAAACACTTACAGTGAAGGGGGAAAAAAATCCAAGACAACTGAAAATGGCTTGCAAAAGACCTCTCAGAATCATTCAACTCAAGAGGTAAAAATTACTTAACTAGCTGAATTAATTCGCTGAATCACAGATGACAGACCATAAATGCTCCCATATTTCTAACAGTAACCTTCTATGGGTGTGCATTCAGAAGAAAATGAGCATTAGTTCTCCTGAACACGAGAAAAATGCCTGTATAGAGAGCGCCTAAATCCTGCTTAAGCTCTATTTTGTTGGCGTAACCTTGTACTGGTTTTCTCCAGCAGAGAGACGTACCCAGAGTTTTAACCTTGAGTTGACCAGCTCCTTTTAACATGTATGACCCTGATCTTCAGAAGGGAAGCCACTTCCGACATGCAGTATTAAAGCTGAACAAATGCCAAGACCAACACCCATTTCATCATAGCAGATGAAGAAGATGATATTAATTCTGAAAATGCTTTCTATTGATATTTTTCCTAAGTTTCATGACACCTTTATTTTTAAAGAAACTTAGGTGGAACAGAGACTGATTTTCAGTAGCATGTCTGCACAGTGACTTTGGGGGCAGTTTTGCTTACAACTTCTGAGAACCAAAGACCAAAGGCTTTCACTGCCAGACAAGCTGATGCCTTCTGATGCAACCTCGGGAGCTGCAGTGCCAGCAGCAGGAGCTCCTTGTAAGGGTAAAAAGGCTATATTCAAGAAGAATCATTTTTGTTCATGGGAGCAGACTTGTGTGACTTGCTCAATTAATAGGCAGTAGGACAGCTGATCTCTTTGGTGCGCTTTTGTTCCAAGCCTGGTAACAATACCTGAAGTCCAAAGAGACCTAGTCATTGAACTACTTGGGAACAATGGCTGGTCCATTCTCCATGTGTCTGTAATTACATATGAATTAATTTACAGCACTCCTGAAGAACTGCCTCATGTATCACAACATAATAGGAACAGAAACCAAGGAGAAGCGGATTTATAAAGTAACTTCCAAGGTTTATTATTTTAAGGTCGCATTTTCTTTGCTCAGGGATATATAGTCTTACTGTCACATACCAAGGAGAGAAAAATACTACTCAAATTTAGCCTAAAATTTCATATGAAAGGTCACAAAGACAAAACCAACACAATTAGGAAAACCGTCAGTAAAGAGCATTCAAGAACAGGATTCAAAACAAAAATGATGTAAAAAAAATCTACCAAAATTATTTTAACAATAAACAAGCATTTATATTAAGATGTCATTTGCAGTCTTAAATCTGGTTCTTCAGCATGCATATATTACAATGATTAGAATGTCCCTTACAGTTTCTTCAGCAACATATAAATATTAAGTCATCTTTTCTTCCCTGCAAATCTAGAGAAATACGCAATTTCAATCATTCATGAGCAGCTGGTCTGGACTGCAGAGTCACCCTGCCACAAACGAACGGACAACACTACGGTCCATCCATAGCTTCTGCTTGAGATGGTTGCCTAAACCCCACACCGACACCAAGCCTCACCTGCAGGACGCCATCCCATTTTACTGAGGCACGGAAAGCTGAGTGACTTGCTGCAAACCTGAAAACAAGACACAAGTCTCTGACTCCCTGTCTGTTAATCACTATATTAAATATTTTGCTTTCCATAAATGCAAGAGGTATGACCATAACTCTGCTTTCGAACAACTGGATCTTTCATTGTTTACATTAATGGTAAAATTTGTATCCTCAGGAAAGCAGCAGCTTACGCAACCTGCACTTTAACTCAAAAAGGATTAATTCCCACCTACCCCACCCCTAAGTTATACATTCAGAGGTAAAGACATCCATTCTCAACTGAAAATAGTATGACTAGGATCTGGCGATTATCTCTGTACAAAAAAATGACCTAGAAGTAAGAGAAACTGAATGACTATTAGAAAGTCCTTCCAAGATCCAAGAGTAATTCGCATAAAAGGGATAATTACTGCTTGTAATTCACACAGGAGAAGGAAGGCTGGCACAACAGACACACCGCAGGACTGGTTTGCATTTCCTAATAGTCACATCCTATTAATACTGCTCCAGTGTCAAGCAAACACATTAACAGTAACGTGACACACTCTGAAAAACTAATACATTTTCTGGAATAAAAAAAAAAAAACAAAAAAAAATGTTAGAAGAATCATTCTGTTCTTAAAATATAAACAAATAGGCAACATAAATACCAAAAGCAAATGTTTTGCGTTTCACTGAGACCGGAGCTGCTCCCATCACTAATGAGGTCGCTGCACATGTGTCTATTATCCATGTTGGTCTTTTCGCTCATATTAGGAGTGTGCTTTTGACAGAAGTCACTTCATCGACCTTTTCCACTGTGCTTCAGTTTGTGCTGCGGAGTTGGCGTGGAGCACACGAGCGGAGTTCCTTGGCATGAAGCTAAATCAGGAGATCACTGCAACATCGAGCCGTCAGACTAGAGCAAGCAAAACCAAAAACCCTCTGAAAAACACAAAGTTTGAACCTCAGCACTAACTATGCAGAAATCTGCACTCACTGGACTCCGCTAGATTCTGATGCAGACATACACCACGATCCCTTGATGAAACCTGTATATTAGAGTGACACTGCTGATGTACGCATAGACGCAGGAGTTATATTTCATATGTGGGCCTGTTCTCTCTGAGTTTGCACTGATTTAATCTAAATGAATCAATGCTATTTTCCAGCAGTTTACATCAGGGCAGCGTCAGTCTAAAGCAGCCATACTTTAGTTTAAAACATTCAGTAGCTCCTAGTTTTAAAGGAAGAAATGTTTAGCAGCAGGTTTCAGACTTGTAGCACAACCTTTGCCAACACTTCAAAGGCTTATTTGGAAGATCTTAATTTACACTCTTGATCCTCTGCAATCTCCATACCCAGGCAGGCTGACGTTTGACTTATGTACCTCTGCCTTCCTGCAGAACCCTCGCACCACATAATGTGATCAAATCAAAACTACTTTCCATACAATTATAAAACATAACAGGCCACAGCAAAAAATGTAAAACCTCCAAAGCAGCTCAAAGCTAATTAATTTCTATTACTAGTGAAAGAAGAACCACTTAACGTGTCTTTTCTTATTTAAATTACCATTGACAGCACCTGCTTTTTTTATTCTTGGGAAATCCTGCTACAATACTAGTTAAATTATGTAAGACTGTAGAATTTATGAAGATAAGGCAATTACCATTACAAAAACAATTCCAGGTTACAATTTATGGTGAAAAGAAAAGAGTTATGATACTCTGTTAAATCATTCAGTGATGCATTACATACTTAGTTAATCCTTCTAGTTGTGAAAATTTAGGGCTAAATGGTGTCATTGTGTTCAGTAATTAATTATTTTGTTTCATTTAGTGCATACTTCATCTATATTGTTAAGGAATAATGCAACTTAATGAACAGCAAATGCACAAGCCCATGTGGCAACCGTGTAATAAATATAAATGACCAACAGGAGGCAGGAGAAATGACTGAATCCCCACAACATCAGACATAAACTTTGTTATTAAAGTAGAAGGCATCTCCTGGTACCCTGACGTTCTGACCTCTCTGACAAAACAAAGCTTACTTAGAATTTCCTGCATGATCTCTTCTTACAGCAAATCCAAATACCTGAAAACTACAGGCCTGGACTCGCACCTGCCAACCTGTCTGTGCTTAAAAAACAGATTGCCCCTCCATAAATATACCTGGTACGTGGAACATGGCTTTAAGTAAAACAACCGGAGCGTTTGAACAGGCTTTGCTTCCAGGCTGTAAAGAAAAAGGACTTTCCAGATACGTATGAAAGACAAAATGCACAATTCTGTAAAGCTTTGATTTCCTTTCACAGGAATGGCAGAGGAAATCTCTTTTTGGAATTTTAGATTTTTTTTTTTTTTCTTCCTGCCCCAGACTTTTCCACCTTCAGGAAATAAAGGTTGGACTTCCAGCGCCCAGTGGACCAAAACTGAACATCAGCTTGAGGCATAAGGCCATGGACATCCATGTCCCTTTAAGCTGATCACAAATACAAGTCTTCAACCCTCTGCCCAGGCAAATGCAGCCATCACATAGAAGAGTTAATCCTGTGTTCAGAGGGAGCTTCTGACTGGGAAGTCTAACACTGGTTATGCTCCTTCTGGCAGAGAATGCTCTCCCTCAATTTAGAGGGCACCCTTCTTGGATATTTTGTACTAAAGAATACCAAGAATTTAACAAAAATTATAAAACAAGAAAATTTGTATCTTAAAGTTATGATTGCAGCTGTCTAAGCTGCAGCATTACATTGCCTGGAAGAACCGCGCAGTACAGAAAATCGCAAGGGAACGGCCTTTTCTGGACTGGGTACCTTCGTCCTCCTCTGAACTGCTTGATGCCAGAGTTCACGTGAAAACACATTAGGAACCAAAGGTGCTTTGGTCAACAATTTGCTGCAAAGGAAAACATTCCTAAGCCAGAAAGGTTTGAAATCCTCAGTCATACTGATGTTAGAAATCAGGTTCTTTTGCATGCACATGTGGCTGTTCAGATGCTGTCACAGCTTACACTTAAAGGATTCGGTAGAGAATGTGAATGACTTTTTATAGCAGGAAATTGCTAAACACAAGCAAAAAAATGAGACTTTGGTCAAACAACAGATGGTAACTCCAGATAGCCAGAAATATTTGCAAACCTCATACAAAGGCAGCTTTTGCTTCATTCTGGTTCAATTTCTGTTTAATAGGAACAGACAAAAAAATGCATAAAGCACCTTCTCTATTCTTTACCAAAAGCATCCAACAACCTGGGTCTGTATGGCCACATACACAACAAATGGAGAGAGAGACACAAGACAGCTGCTTGGTAGAGACTTTTCTTAGGTTAGCCATAAGAGAAAGAAGTAGCTTGTGTAATATTTACTGCCAGGATCCCACGTGAAAATATAAGCAGCTCCATTTTTAGCCCTTCAGAATTGAAGATGATATTATAAGCTTTTCTATTGTCCACAGCAGTGCTAGTCTCTACTTGAAGCAGCTTAGAACCTCTCTGAATGACAGCATTCATTCGATTTGGGAAAACTTTACTCCCAGAAGAGGAGACGCAGATCATGATCACTTCCATTAATACACTGTGCTGTCGAGCCTCAGAGCTAGACAATACATAAGGATCACAGAAATCCAAAAAAATGCAGAGTAGTGAGACAGGAACACAAGAAGGAAAGCACCATGCTTGAAATAGTGTCGTCAAAATTCCCATTCACCACTCACATGGCAGCAGATTAATTCAGGGTGTTTGCAAGAGTACAGGAGTCTCCTGTCCAACCTCCCCACACAAATAAAAATGTAGTTATGAGCTTTCTGAATCCCTCTTTGGCCCTGCTCATACCAACTTCGTGAAATTGAAAAAACTGGTATGGACAAGCGAGTGCCACTCATAACTTCCTTCAAATGTGTCCTGCCAACTCACTTGGAACATTTTTCCTAAGAGAGAAGGATTAGCAGGTTAATCCTTCTCTCGGAATACTTTTCTTAAACCCTCAGCATTATTTCAGTGCAGCTTTTGTGATATGAATAAATATGCTACAGAATAATAGACTTTCAGGATCTATTCTCCGAAGTTTCATGAGCATTTATGCTAAGAAACAAAGATATTTCAGTAATTTTCACTATAAGAGAGCCAGAAAGCACTTTCTACCTTGTTTCTATTCCCCAGCCTCAAAGTCAGACTCTCTTAGCAATTTAGATAGAGCAGGCCAAAGGAAGGGGAAATCTAAATTATCTTTGAACTTTCTACTTAAATTTCCATAGCAATGCTCTAAACTTCACTTGTGCACCTGCCACTGCGAATAATTAAGATATCTTCATATTTGCTGTTCCTGTCAATAGAGGTATTAACTCTGCACTGGATAAAAAGGGCAGATTGTTCACAAAGAGATGAGTGGACACAAGGCAACCTCTACCCAGGAGCAAGGCAGTCTATACTTCCTCCACAGCATGCAGAACTGCATTTCACTGTAGGCTGAAAGAACCATTTTCAAATTCACGCATAAAGTCTTCAGTTTTAAGCTTTGCCAAGGTAATCAAAATGCAGGGAACTGCATGACTGGGCAGAACATCTTTCTTTCCTATCGAGGCAGACAGCATTACGGTAAGCATACCACACTGCCTGAACGTGCACTGGTCATCTAGGACATCCTAGAAGAGAAGAGAAGAGAAGGTGCAGACAAAATATATAAAATGAAGCATTATGCTTAAAGACTAATTCATGAAATTCCTGCTTTGATCACTTTGTTTGCAGTTAGTCAGACTCTAACAACACCACCGGCTCTAAGCTTGGTTTCAAGGGAAATGAGGAGGTTGTTATTTCCCACCAGGAGGATGAAACTATAAGCCTGCTGTGCTGGCATGACTTTTACTTGAAGATATTAATAACATGTCAGATGATGGGATGTGCTGAATTCTAAATACTCACTTCTCTATGAATGCGCAACATCCCTGTTTAGTAAAGCACAAACCTGCAACTGCGCCGAATCCTTCTGCAGCACCTTATGAAATACGAGGCATCTTTTCCCAATAAGGTGACTACGCTCATTGACAGTAAAAGTAAGGCTGTACTGCTTTACTGGGGTTTAGATTAGTCTATCTATTACCATTTTGAAATTAGTTTTTTCCTTATCATTTGTTTGTAAATTCCAGACACAAACTAGAGTACAATCCATTGTATGCTCTCTACCACGCACATCTAAATCATATCAAACTGATTTATCCAGAAGGCCCACAGATTTTGCACCCTCTATGGCCCGACTACCAGCATTTCCAAATTCAGTTACTAATGTGGACAAGATATTTCTAACCATAAAGAGCATTTCTTTTCTGTCGTTTGAGCTCTACATGATGCACTTTAACATAGAAATCACAAAGACAGCTCATAAGAGAGGGTGTCCAGACCAAAGTACCATGTGCCTATCAACTCTCTCACGTCCTCAGACAACTAACTTTGGCTAAAATGAGCAATATTCCACAACTGTTATTGATTTATGACTAATTTTAGAAAATTAAATGAAAACAAAAATTTCACCTCTTATTTCTTGCTATTTTTCCTGTTGCTGTATTGCTCTATTGCAGTAAAGACCCAGTCCGGACCCTGGCAAAGACTGTGCTCTGCAAACCCAGACGGGAAGTGCCAGGGGAAGGACGATAAACAAAAAAAACCACAAACCCAACACAGAAGATAATCAACAGATTCGTTCTCCAAGATGAGTCTCGCAGGGCAAAGGAAGTTAACGTTGGAATTTCAGATTTAATCCATTCCTGAGCAGGAAGAGCAATCACTTTGGCCTTAACCTCAGCTTTGAAAACACTGTTTTGCATACATGCTGTTTCAACATTTCTGGGTTGCAATTCAGCATCAAATAATCAATATTCAAGCCTGTTCCCCTTGCAGCCTCCCTGACACACCAGGCCGAATTCCACCTTCTACAAGAGCGCTGACACCATTTGAAAGTGAAGAATAAATTTTGCGTATCTCTGTGTCTTAAAGAACACTCTTTGTGCAATGCAGATGATATGGTCTGAATTTTTGCGAGCTGATGGTATATACGCACACCTACAGGTCTGGTTCCATTCTTTCGACTGGTATGACTGCCTCCGGTGTTTCCCAGACTGGAACGGGGACACAGTATAGTAAATGCTATACACACATGAAAATGCAGACAGTGATAATATTTTACCATGTAAAGAAAAATGCGCGTGATTAAAGTAACAGTCTCCGTATACTTTTTCTTTAGCCGACTTTTTGAGAGGATTTTCTGGACCTTTGGTGCAGCAGAGCTGCCCTGACCAGAAATCCAAAGATCTGGTGTTTTAAAACTGATTTCTGGTACAATAATAGGAATACCACCTTTTTGCAGCTGGCACGCACTGGAGGCAATCTGCAAATATAATTCCATGAGAAATTACTTCATCTTCATTCAGATAAGCTCTTTGCTATCTAGAACACTGCTGTAATGCCCGAACCTCAACTGGGAGTTCATTAGCAAAATTTCTGCATAACAGGAACATACTTGAAAATATATTTAGACAGGTGTAAACCAGACAGAATTTATCATCTCTGTTTTTTCAATAAAAACTTCTCAAACATACACAGAAAATAAACCATAAGGGAGTAAGACTTATTCTATTTTACTGCGAAATCCCACTTCAAAATTTTCAGGTCTTTTTATGTCCTCATTTTGTGACATTAGTGCATTTCCTAGATAAAAGTGATTACAAACTGCATTTCCTAATTAAGAAAGGCAAAATTCAAGGCTTACAGAGAGAATCTAGAGAGAGGAGTGCAGTGGCAATTACATTTTCTGTGTTCATTGAGCTTAGAAAAAACTCAACACGACAAGGCTACGATATGGCTTTCTCCAGAGATGTACCCAGGATACATTTTTCTCCCCACCCACCTGGGATTTTCCTGGTAGCACTGAAGGTACCTGTAACAGTTTCCTGAACTGCGTGACAAATTTAAACAGATTCTTCTAGAGTAAAACACAAACTATGTGATCAGCTCCTAAAACACTCAAACAACCAAAGCAAAAAAACATCAAAAGAAACACAAAACAAAAAAGCAACCGACAATCTAAAGGAGGCAAGGTATGAGCAGAGCAGAGACAAAGCTGCTCTCATGTCTGTCAGATACCTCAGCATGAGGCTCTTCGACATCTTCAGCTGAAAGGGCGTTTTAAGGCCTTCAAGAATTGTTAGCAGACCAAAAATGGAAGGCATGCCAAATCAAGAAGTGTGCTGTATGTCACAAATGTGGGTTTAGGATCCTGCCGACTACACCCATTTGTCGCAAAATGAGCGATTAATGGATCCTACACAACTTTGAGCTAGCAGCAATTTAAGATTTGTTAACACTATTAGGGTAAATCATAGGATTAGGTTGTATGATTTTTAACAACATTTAGTCATCAGCCTCTTGTTACCAGAATGATTTAACAAGATTTGCTATAATCAACACAGCGACTAAGTTAAAGATTCGAAAATGGCAAAGTTCACATGAGACTTCAGAGTTCCCTAAATCAAATCACACACGCACAAACACGAGACTTACACACACGCAAACAAACAAAGGAAATACCAAAGGATGTGAGTTAGCTTCCACTTCTCAACCCTACGAAGCTCACCATTCTTTCAGTACATCCTTTCTTATCTTAGTGTTTGACTCATCTTTGATGAGAGATTGCTTCGTCTTTACATCTTAGAATGACAGAATCATTTAGGTTGGAAGATCATCGAGCCCAACCCTTAACCCGACACTGCCAACTTCACCACTAAACCAGGCCACTCAGCGCCACATCTACACGTCTTTTAAATGTCTCCAGGATGCTTTACTTTTGAGCTCATAGCTCTCATTGGGAATAAATCTCCATTAAATTAGCCTAAAGGTTTTCCAATTTAAGATATTTAAACACCAGGAACCCGCCAAAAAAAGGCCACGTTTACAAATTCTACATATTCTCCAGAACATCGAAGACCTATTTATTCTGAATAATTCTTCAGAATTCTTAATATTTTGCATATTTTAGCAGGAAAACTAAGCGGAGCTAAACAAATAAATAGGATTTGGTCTCTGGCAAATCCTGGTTTTGCAATCCAGACATACCAGCATTTAAACACAGATTTCGGCAACAGAAACACATCTGCTGTATGTAACTGTTTATTCTCCTCTTGTGTATGTCCAGCCCCTTCCTAAACTAATGCATCCCCAATCCCGCCTGCAAGTCTTGGGACTCTTGTTTTGTAGGTTGTTGAGGAATTTCTCTATGTGACATTGCTTCCTCCTGTTTCGAGTTGCTTGTACAGCCAGGAATCACCAGACTAGCTTCCAAAATGCTTGGGATTCTTCAGGAATGGGCCCGAGTTGAGAGGACGGTTGGAACACTACAATCTTAACAAAGAGATGTATTACCACCCTTACTTAGAAACTTACTTAGGAAAATCCATACAAGACGAGCACTGTCTCGCTATGCAGGAAATAAAAATGGTATGTGGCCAAAAAGCTTCTACTGCCTGTTCCGCAGGCTGTGCTAAGGTACACAACCCTACTGCAGGGCCTCCGTGTACCGAGTGCATGTCTGCAGTGAAACCTGCACTAAAAGGTCTCCTCCCAGGGCCGACTCTGGCTCCCACTCAGACAACTGAAACGCTTCTAGTACTCTGTAATGACACCATAGGTCTCTGGACAAGCTGCTGTCAACCATCCCGGAACAGTACTCAGCCTTCCTGGGGAGGACAAACACAGCTGAGCCTGGTCGAGTCAGAATGTGTCAGCTATTGCCAGATCTTCTTGTCACTACATCACTTTGACAATACCAGTGACTAATACTGGGGTGTTTGCAGAATATTCAACTTGGTAGTCACCGTTTTCTAAAATCACAAGAATTCCCAGGTGTCATTATAGTTCAGTAGAGAGCTACTACAACTCTCCGCACAACGGCTCTCACTTAACACGGGGTCTCTGGCCACGCTACCCTTCCTCGGTTTGCAGGAGCTCCTGCGCACATGGTGCTGCCCCACGGCTCCCCTCGGCGGTACTGAAAGAGTTAAGGTCACAACAGAGTGGTGCTATGTAAAGGAGAAATTTCCCTGTCCTTGCCTAAGTGAATGGCTGGGATTAAACTGACAGCCCACCTTAGTGATGGTGGAATAATTGGTTGTTCAGCTCTGTCCTTGTCAGCGCTCTGACAGTTCTGCAGATGTCCTGCTCAGCTCTCCAAAGGTTAGCCTCAGCTGGAGCTGGTGTTCATTAATCATTCCTTCCTGACAGGACTCAGAGCAGCCCACATCTGCCACTCCGTCCCCCTCAATCCCTGTCGCACCCAGCTTGTGTGTAATCACTGCTGGTTTTCTTAAGAGGATACTCAATGAGGGAATATGCATTTAACTACGAGACACATGGTGTTGCCTCCTCTCTTGGCAATTCTTTCAGCAAAGGGCCAGTAATATGAACCTGGTGTCTTTGTCCAAGACAGACGGGTACAAAAACAGTGAAGTGTGGACTGGATGTACAAGAAGTACATAGCATCACAATCCTTTTACAGTGTCTGTAATGCCCTCGTATAACAACAATTTTCAGTCTAATATCATACTCACACTGAAGATGGAAGGATGCGGTATCATAATAACCTCGAAACGGGTCCACGACAGCGACAACCTGCACCTGATGTGGAGGGAGTGGGACAAAACGTCACGCAGCTATCTCACTGAGCAGTCGGGGAAAGAAAAGCTTCAGTGCCGCCTTCTGATCTGGTCATTTTTTCCAACCACTGGATCTCTCTGGACTAGAACAGTTGCTTCACTGTCTGTTTGGGCACACAGGGACTAAAAAAATCCTGCCACCAGCATTGCTTTCACCAGGTGAACTGGATAATTTTCAGAAATTCACACACATGACTAATTCCTTTGGATTATTTTGACTGCTTTCGTGACCCGTAAGATTAGGAGGCAGTTTAGAAAAATCAGAGAAACAGAACTACTAAGGTAATTCACAGCAATTTCAAGTATACGCACCACCTAATGCCAGATGACCATTGCCAGACGACCTCCAACATGAACAATTTGGCAGTACCAGACTTCCCTATTTGCGCCACAAAGAAATGAAAGCAGTTGTAAAGTGCGCAGCCTTAACAAATCAGTCTCTAAAGTTTGTCAGCCATATACGTATAGGTTTTAAAAAGAAAAATATGAAGCTGGATTGCGGTTCTGCACAGCTCACACCCTCCCAACCCGCAAGAAAACCTAAGTGTGTTCTGAAACAGAAAGTCAAATGGAAAAAAGAACATAGGTAAGGAAGGCAAAGGCATCCTTCTCAGAAAACCAGACAGAGCAAAGAACATAAATCATAGCTACCCTCCCCCAGAGGTTCTATGGGTGTTTTTTCAGTTTAACTACTCATCAACGTGTGTCCCAGAATAAACTATGCATCCTACAGTTAGGCAAAAACACAAATATATTACTTATGAATCTTGATTAAATTAAAATAAGCATCAGCACACAGACTGCCAGTGTATTATAGTTGCCAAGACTGTGTAAGAAATGAAATTATTACCCACTTCACAATCTTATTACAAGATTGCCCACTGACTTTTCTTAGGGTGCTGCTGTTCATATGTGAGCATTGCAGGAATCATCATTTCAAATAATTGATTAACTGTCTAGTCCACAAAGTTTAAAAAGGAACAAACAAGGACGTTAAGTGATTAGCATTCTGCCTTTTAATTTGCAAATCCTGTCTTTACAGCTAAAAAGCCAAATGCCTCAGGCTCCATCCCAGGCACACAGATCCCAACAAGCTTGACAGTAGAAAGAAGGTGCTACAGACACACAGAACTGACATGCTGGATTAAAGCAATCAACACATCGACCATTAATCACAACTGAAGGCTTTACAGTGCACTCAGAATGGCAGTGGGCCTGTTGGAGAAGGCAGCAGCAGCGATGCTGAATTTAAAACTGTTGAGCCAACCCACTAATGTGGTTTGGTCAACCTAAGCAGTTAAGAGCTGTGGATCTTCAGTTAACTCAAGTAAATTTTGAATTTAGATGAAAAGAGAAAAATCTAAGTAATGGACTGCCTTCCGAGTTCCCCAGTACTGACTTTGCTAGGCAAACTGAAGTCATCAAACCCAGTCTGAGCGACTTACTCTGGTATCACCAGAGTCCCCATCACGTACAGCTGTTCTCCCAGGGGACATCAGAAACTTTCATAGCTCAGCTGACAATGATGCTTTGTGATGCTGCCTCCAGTGGCTATACCGAATTTAACCACATCAGAAGAGCAGGAGAAGGTACAACCATTTGCAAGCCATTTTGAATCTCTGCAGGATTGAGAGTGCTTGTCAGTCACAAAAAGATGTATGCTGCATTGCTGGACGGCACATTAACACAGCAATAACTATTAGCAGTTCTATCAACCATGTCAATAGCTCCATTGCTGGAGACTGCAAAAGGACACACAAAAAAACCCTTACAGTATAAGGGACTAAAACAGATGAAGAGCAAAACTGAAACAGATGAGGACCAACCCCATCGCTTTACGAATTACTATTATTATCCCTATGCATTGCAGTAGTGCCCAGTTAAAGAGACACTCAAATGCAAACCAAAAAGTTGGGCAATGACCGCTGGTTTGAGAAAAATGTTGGTACCGCAGGAACAGATCCAGTAAAATACGTCTGCAATTGCTGTCCACAAACATTAAGCTACAGTCGGACTCAAAATCTTCGGTATGCTCTATGTGTATGTATAACTAAAAGACATTCTCCTAACAAAGGACGTACACGCTATCTCTGATTTTCCTTGAACCTACTGGGAGCCACATAGAAAGATTAAATGAGTAAGGCATGTTTTTAAGTCAGTAAGAATTGCATTTCTGTCATGATTTAACAAGGATCCTACAGGCTACTGAATTACTTGAGTAGCTGCATTAGATTTTCTAGTATTTCAGCACAAAATATTGTTGTTTATTTGTGTATTCTCAATGGCAATGACAGAAAATGAGGAACACTATTTCTTGTTCTGAAATTTAGACATGTCGCTGCCTTTCTGCTTCCTGTGCTTACGCTCCCTCACCTTGCTACACGCTTCACTTATCAGTACATGGCGGGTTGACCCCAGCTGCATGCCCAGTGCCCACCAAAGCTGCTCCATCACTCCCCTCCTCAGCTGGACAGGGGAGAGAAAATGTAACGAAAGGCTCATGGGTCGAGCTAAGAACAGGAAGAGGTCACTCAACAATTACCATCACGAGCGAAACAAACTCGACTTGGGGAAATTAGTTTCATTTATTACCAATCAAATCAGAGTAATGAGAAATGAAAAAAAAATCTTAAAAACACCTTCCCCTCACTCCTGCCTTCCTGGGCTCAACTACGTCTCTGTTGCTCTCACGTATTCTCACTTCTCTCTCCAGCTACAGTCACCGTTGCAAAGGGTTTTTTTTTTCCCCTTCTTCAACACGTTCCCACAGAGGTGCTACCACCATCAATGACTGGCTCAGCCTCGGCCAGCAGCCAGTCCTTCTTGGAGCTGGTGGCGTTGACTCCATCAGACACAGGGGAAGCTTCTGGCATCTCCTCACAGAAGCTACCCCTGTAGACCCCCTGCTACCAAAGCCTTGCCACACAAACCCAATACACAGTAAAATGGACTTGCAACACCGACGTATCTGAAGAACACTTTTAGATTCTTAGACTACAGAGAAGTAGAAAGATCTGTAAATCCAGTTACTTTTATTATTGTGCTCCCTCTGGTGGTCCTAAAGAAATCACTGTTGGAAAAACACTATCTGCAGAACTATGTTGATGTCTTTGCTTACCAATACACAAAAGCTGGACACTGGAAATGCCCCAATATCTTGGCTTAAGTTTCTTTAGATTCAGAGGAGGAGACTTCTGGGTTTTTCCAAAGACTGAGAAAGACAATCCTGAGAACAAGGTGCTACCTAATGCTAGGAAAACATTGCAAACAGTTGGGGAAACAATGCTCTCCTGCGTGGGAGCAGAAAGCTCCTCCACAGAGGAGACAGTATTAAGACAGCCCAGCGAGAGACTCCTCTGGCATCTGTGATCTCTGTATGGATAAAGACTCCACAAGGTAAGTGGTCTCGCTTTGATATCTTTGTGTCTTCTGACAAGACAGCGTTTGGTAACAAAGTCTTATGAGGAGCGGCTGAGGGAACGGGGGATGTTTAGCCTGGAGAAAAGGAGGCTGAGGGGAGACCTTCTCGTTCTCTACAACTACCTGAAAGGAGGGTGTAGAGAGGTGGGCGTCAGTCTCTTCTCCCAAGGAACAGGCGATACAACAAGAGGAAATGGCCTCAAGTTGTGCCAGGGGAGGTTTAGACTGGATATTAGGAAAAATATTTACACTGAAAGGGTTATTAAGCATTGGAACAGGCTGCCCAGGGAAGCGGTGGAACTGTCATCCCTGGAGGTATTTAAAAGACGGGTAGACATAGTGCTTAGAGATAGGGTTTAGTGATGGGTTTGTCAGAGTTAGGTTGATGGTTGGACTTGATGATCTGAAAAGTCCCTTCCAACCTGGGCAATTCTATGATTTCAAAGGTGTTAAGTGAAGAAAAGGGAAAACAAATATCTGTCTGATGTGGTGTTCCTTTAAACCTTAATTGTATGGCCTGTGGAAAAGCAGCACTATGAAAAAGTTAACAGTGGCATTGGCAGTAATACAATCACTGTGATGCAAGCAAAATACAAGAGATTATCTCCTGTGTTCTGTACCTAAGTTTTTTCCTTTACCCAGTCCTTCTATCCTTGGAAAATAAGTACAGGTCTGTAAAAATAAAACAAAACACACAACTGTGATGGTTCTTTAGGTAGTGACAAAAGGTACTTGCCTCCATACACTGGCAAGAACTGGCATGTTTAGACATACACCATCCTGGCACAAAATAAGTAACGCTTGACTGAAGACTCATTTCGGTGTAAAATGACATATTAGGATAATCAGAATTAGGACCTGTTTACCCGTATGTATTGCTAAAAACTGCAGACCTGCTTCTTGAGTTGAATGGCAGAAATTTTTTCTTCACAGACAAGTCCTCTGTTTTGCAAATTTTATGGAAGACAATATGGTTTTTATAACTTCTAATATGAAAACTGGTTATGGATTTTCTATGAAAATAAACCTGATCTGACATTCAAAGAAGGGTTAGACATAATCCAAATTACAATTTTTTGGATGACTATCTAATATCTTGTCTATGCAAAAATGTCATACGTTAAATGGCTTGGAAACCATGACAACACTAGCTGTCTAGAGCTCACACAAGCTCAATCAAGCCATAATCAAGGATTTTCTTACATGATTGTCCATTATCTCCTCCTCAGTGAGAGATGCACATTATAGGAGTAAAAAGATCAGAGTGGAATCACCAGCATTAATTACATGCTAGGCTAGATCTGTCTTCCTTAAGGAGCTGTCAAAAAGAATCTGGAGTACCTCTAGGACATTCAAAGTCCTGTACTGATTCTGCACAGGCTGTAAAACGAAATAAAAAGTATTAGCACAACTAATATATGATACTGAACATAATATATTGAGTTCTTCATATTTGATGAGAGAAAGTCTATTCAACTCCGAACACAGATGCATTCCATAATGACTACTATGTCCTTCTAATGATGAGAAGGTACCTAAAAATATAGCACACTTCTGGTGTGTTGACCATGAAGAACAAGGTTTTAGACTAGATCATTCCTGTGTATACTTATTAGACTAACGGCTTGTTAATAGTAGCACAGTTGTTTGAAGCCTGTGTTGAAGAGAAGTAAAACTTTTTTCTTTGTAAGTTTATGTCTTATTCACAAAGGTTATCCTACAACAGGAAAACAAACAAAAAGGGGTAGGGCTCCTCAGAACCAGAGCAGAAATTCATTAACTAAAATAATAACACAGAAACAGCACAGAGCATCCAGATGGAAAGAACAGTAAGTTTAGTGAATATGCTGTGGACCACGAGGCGACCAGATACGACAGTGAAGACCTGAGGAGACAAACTCATACATACACGGAAGAGCATCTAAGAAATACACTCTGCAAGTGGTGAAACCGTAAAGAGCTGTTCGAGACACAGACCTCCGGCTGCCCAGTATTTAATACGAATGTACAACCAGGCTCAAACAATGCAAGTGAAAAAAGAAAAACGAAAAAAACCTCAAACCACACCACGTGACTTAGCCAGCCAATAAAAGCTATGCAGAAGCAAATAAATAAATATGAACAACAAACACATGCAAAGAGCTTGTGAACTACTCATGGATTTTTCATGAGATGAAAAAGAAATTTGTCAGACAAATTATTTGCTCTGAATTATTCACTCAGCTGTAATTATGGCCATTGGCAGGCAGAGAAACCAATAACAGACTGATGATTTCTGAGTTTCTCAGCAAATCCTTCATCAGAAGACCTGATCTCGAGAAAAAAAAGCCTTTTTGCTGAACTTGTGAAACTGTACATTGTTTCATTCAGGCCACAGCCACTGCTCTGGACAGCGGCTCTAGGTCAAGATTTTGTTCTTGTTGAAATCATAGTCTTAGATACCGTGTCACCTGGCAATTTCCTTTCTTTGCAGTCTATGCTCTGCTCTCTGAAGGAAGTATTTCTGATAGTATTAAGTGGACTACAGCAAGGCCTCCAAAAGAAATTAATTCAGAAGTGCAGAGCTGAGAGGAAAAAAAAAAAATCTGGAAATCTGAAAGAATTGTTTAATGCTTCAAAAAAAGGTAAATAGATGTGTTTCTGCTCACTGGGAACATATTGGTAATAACTGCCACTTTGCCCCCACTTTTTAAGTAAGAAATTGAATTTTTGTCTTGTTAGATGATTATCTAACCAAGATGATTGTTACCACGAAAATCTCTTACAAAAACCAAACTAAAATAAACCACTACAATGGTCACCTTGGGTGAAAAAACCCTGACTGACATTGTGAGGGTGTTATAATCATTAATTGGATACATTTCAAAGCATCATACAGATAAAGCATTACACAAATGTGCAGAGTTTTATTTCTCACCCTGATCTGCTTGTGAAAGTGCCCCAAAGAAACTTCTCATTGTCTACTTCAAGCTGATGCTCAGGCAGTTCATTGTATGTCTTGTCAGTTCTAAATGGTACTGTCAGGGCTTCAAACTGACAGGAATCATCCCAAGTCAGAAGCCGCATTCATAAACCTGAGTAAAAAGAAGCAATTTCAGTCAGCGTTTGGTTTCTCCGAGAATGGAGTGACACAGTGCAGAACTGTATCACAGAATTTTTCCTCTATCCTGACGAGGAGTCTCAGGGCATTTACAGAGTGAAATAGGGCTGAATACAAGTAGAAAACCTGATGGCACTGTTACAAAAGCAAGCTCAGTATGGTTTAAATAAATAATCATCATAAAACGTCAGGTTTGGGACTATAAGACTGTATTAAAATATGACATATATATCTACACACAGGCACACACATATTTACACTATGCACAATTAAGCGGACTCATCTCCTTAAGAGACGGCTGTGCCCGTTATCCCACCAGCACGAGGTTACCCCCGCGACGTCCTCGAGGGTCAGGCAGCCAGGAATCAACGCCGCCTCATTTTTATTGCTGGCTTCTCATCACTGTAATATTCTACCACCATCACAGCAGCTCCAGACGAACACACCTCCATTTCTGTCTTCCCATAGCTTTGAAGTGTAAAACCTCAACATCCTAGGATGCCCAAGCTCTCTGATTGCATACCATTTGGAATGGACTGCTAATAATTGATTTAAGATCCCTCGCTAGTTTGTCATAGGCTTTTTAGAAAAAAAACAAACCACCACCACCATACATCTTGGTTTTAGCTTCTGACCGAGGAGATAAATCTATTCTCACCTACTGTTCAGATGCCAAAACAGTTTATTGGCATGCTAAGATGATCACTGCAAACCACACTAACTGCATGAAAACGCAAAGGACAAGATGGGGGGTGCTCTGTAACACTGGGAGTTCTGGAAAACTAAACTTCTCCTCAAGCAATTGATTTTGTGCTTGATGCTCTTAATAATAATGGGTGAAAGAGTTCAACTGAAAGCAATTAAAAAGCTTTCCTGTTTTGTGACAGTTTTACTCTATTCTATTCCACAACATTTTTAGCCACGGACAAAATTATCAATATTTACAGAAGAACTGTTGTAAAGAGTGTAGCCTTTACCGAGCCACAGGTGAGACTACAGTATCCCATAATTCTAAATTCTTTCTGTAGATGTTCTGGAACCAACTGCGAAACACCAAAGGCTGTTTGTGAGAACCGCAGACTTCACTGTTTGGTAAATCTCTGCTTCAGGAGTACAACTTGCAAAACCTACAGATTTCAAACTCTACACGAAACTTCCCAGAGCTTCAAAAATCTCTCAGATTTGTCTGCTTTTATCCACTGCGTCTAACAATTATGTAGCGTAACAAGAGATGACGGGTCCTTCCCCTCCAAGAAAACAGGGGGAAAAAATGAAATTTAAGAGATAAAAGTTCAAAGGCTATAAAAGAAATAACTTTATGGACTCTGAAAACAAGCTGGGATATAGTTATACACTTGAGCTCAAATATCATCAGAAATCTTAATTCATTAGCTCATAATTCAAAACGGCTGCTTTAATAAACTGTGCTCCCTTTCCTTTTAATGCCTTGTTCAAATTTGTCAGAAGTTTAATCCTCTGCTATTACGTGGATGTGTCTCCGCTAAATCCAATAAGCCCGCACAGTGTGTCCATGGATTCTAGACACTGTGATCCGTACGTGTAAGCAGAGCACGCGTTGGCCACTGAGCACTGACCATGCTGTCACAAATTTCAATTCACACCACAATTTCATGCTGATTATGCCATAGAATACATTACTCTCCTACAGAATATCAATTGCGTAACAACTTTTTCTCAGGACATGGTTAGCAAAACCAGCAGAGTAGGCGTTCTCAGGGCACAGGCAGCAGACACATAGGAGCTGTAGGATTACTACTGCTGCACATGTTGTCCCCCTGACACAGGAAGTTGTGGGTTTGATGTTTGCCTTTAACTAGTTATCAGATGAAAAATTCACTTCAGTGCTAGAGAGTTCAGTTTTTCCAAAGAGAAAGCGTAAGACAAGCAGTGGGTCCCTAATGAAAGCAAAGCAAAATATAGAGAATAGATTCATTTGGTCCCCATTAAATTCCATTCAAATGGGCCTACAAATTAAGAAAGACCGGTGGATTCATAAACAGCATCATTATAACCTTCAGTGACTCATCCCATTCAATTTAAGTGAAATTACCTTCACTTCTTCTGGGATAACTGATCGTGTCCCATACCTCACCCAAACAAACATCACCTCTTCTTCTAACACAAGATTCCTACCAGCTCCCTCGCACCAACTGGTGTCACATCTGCCAAGAAAGCTCCCTGATTGCATTAGCATCCTTAGACAAATCCCTCCCACGAGAGGCCCAGCTTTGGTTAAAATCTTGGGTGCACGGATGACAAGTCTGCTGTAAGATAGGCAAAGACAATCCCGAAACACTTCTGCTGGCCTCACGCGCCGCGTTGCCTTCCCAGCGCCGCCCGACCATGGGAGCTGCTCAAGCGGCCAGCGCGGGCAGTAATTGCTGTTGACATTGTTGGGAGCCTTGCCTCGCTGCCGGAGACAAATCTTTCATTCATGAAGAAGTGCTTGTTAGGCCGGCGCTGGACTCCAAACCCACTTAATTAAATTGGGGAGGGGGGGGGAGGTCGCTTAGCTGTGGTGGGAAATTTGCACACAAAGGCCCGGTGGTGTCTGGGTCCTTCCCCGCTATTGTGGCTCCCAAACAGTTTCACAATGTACCGGCATCTCTCTCCCCATCCCGACCCTCTCCAGCCACTGGAAAGGCAGCAGCCGCCCTCATTAAGAGACTGGTTTGTTATGGAATGTTTTCCCAACAATTCACTAACAGGGCTTTTCTCCCCAGCAATCAAGGGCTTGCAAGGGCTCTCCAAGGGCAGAACGCTTCAAGAATTTCAAAAGTAGGGAGTGTAAACAGGTACATGGAAAAAGCCTCTTCTGAGCAGTTATGTAAACATTCCCAATGCGATTTAAAAACCTCCATGCTGAAACCGTCAAGTCGGACTCTTTCCTTTAATTATATTCACACACCCGTGGCTGCATATACCTACCAAACAGCACTGTCGGCACTCGGGCCCGCAGCCTCGGAACAGGCCTCAGCGCCAGTAAACAATAAACAAACAAAACCTCAACACCCGCCCCCAAACACAGCCTGCATTTGCCAAGCAGCAGACACAGCTCTTCTACCCACCCTAAATTCCAGATGGCACAGGCTATTTTGTGAAGAGGGAGTCGGGAAATGGAGCAAGAACTGAACGCAACGCTTAAACGGATCTGGCTTTGGCCTAATCTGGCAATTTTTGGTCTTTGTCTTGGCTTTCAAAATTTACATAATTTTTTTGTTCGGTTGTTCAGGTTTTTTTAATATCCATTTAATTGTAAGCCTTTTGGGGCAGTGGCTACAGATCTGAATACTACACAAAATAAAGCAAATTGCCAGTATTAATAA
The DNA here is from genome assembly GCA_013398915.1 of Dromas ardeola. Classification (NCBI taxonomy): domain Eukaryota; kingdom Metazoa; phylum Chordata; class Aves; order Charadriiformes; family Dromadidae; genus Dromas; species Dromas ardeola. The sequence continues at coordinate 177,324 of VYZM01014176.1, forward strand.
TGGATTGTAACAGCATTTCAGAGAAAAGTACAAGGAAAGTATCAGTAATATTTAATAACTGCAAATGTTGTTTTTCATCTGCACATAATATTCCTTTCTGTATGAATAACAACAATCTGTTCTATACTAACAAATCATCACTGAATAATTTTTCTATTATATGGTAAATAATGTTCAGAGTAAAATTACCTAATTCCGCATGACAGCTACATTCAGCTGTTTCTATATAATTCTCTACCATAATTGAATATTGATTTACATAAAGCAAAATGTTTATGTCTTTATGTGAAAGACAATAAATTAATAGGAACAATAATGTCTTGTTTTTTGAGATTCCGTAGAGTCAATATGAAATTATAACACTAAAGTGTTGAGAAAAGTTAATTAAGACAGTAAAGCTAGGAAACAAAGAAAAACATCGAACTGTCCCAAAAATTACATCAGCATCATACTAGATGCATTTATCTTATTGTTTCTATCCTTACAAAATCCTCAATCCTTTCTACAGAAAAACAAGATAAATACTTTTTTGTCATACCACTTGGGTTGTCATTAAATAAAATATGGAGGTGATATGAACACCAATATCTTTGATACTCAAATATTTTGCTGTATCTGTCATCCTGTAACTCCCAAGATGCTGAACTGAAATCTGCTCTTACACCTGTGATTTCTCCTTGGCACAAGTGAGATTGGGCCCTCCCTGTGTTATCAGCCCTTCAAATTTCAAAATAGAGATCCTTCAGAATCTCCTACATTACAGTTATAAAGCTCTTCTTTCTCAACTGACAAAAGGCAACACCACGTAGGGAGCTCTTTTTGCAGTGGTCTTTTCTGACATTTATCCACAAAGAAAAAGAAGCAGTATTGGAAAAGTATCAGGGAAGTATATCCATTGTTGTCCACTGCATCTGTCTAAATATAAAGGTGGCTGATCAGAATATCTGAGGTTCTCAGAAATTTAAGTATATCTCTTCCAGGTTGTGTTTTTTCTTGTAGCAGAAAATAAAAACGTGGTGCTTCCATTTATTCATGCTTGTATTAAAAATGCTATTTAATGTTTTTAAAAGTCAACAAATCTGAAATGCACATTTTATGGTTATAGAAAATCTGAAATAAGTATAACTATCAACTGTCTACACTTGAAGTTATTGTTCCTTTTCAAAAAAGTTTAAATTAAACTTATGAGATCACTCATAGATAACAACGCAACAAGTACTTCTGAGGGTTTTGACCTGTCCCCTTGGCCTTGTTTTACGTCCTACTGCAGAAAACCCTAGTTATTCAGATGTAGAAAAACAGTAATTCTCGAGAGTAAAAGTAAGAAATCACCTTCTTTGACCAACGAATATGTTTTTCATCAGGTTAATTTTCAACTTCTCTAAAACTAACTAGAAGACAGACAACTTGCACCAAATCCAAGGTAATCTGAATTATTTTTTGGGATGAATATTTGCAATTACTCTTTTGTGACTTGTGTCAACCAAGTAAACTTTTTCAAACAACGAAACTCTGGAAATGATTTCTCATCTCATTTCCTGTACCCTAGGCCACCAAAATTTGCTTTTTACACGTGCTGCCATCATTCGAATTGCTAATTCCACTTCATTTTCATTAGCAAAAAATGCCACAAATACAATAATATTTTTCAGATAACGGAACTGAGCAGAAAAATACATGTATTTGCAAACCTACAGTAGGGTCAATTGCTTACCATAATGCTCCTACACTTTAATACAAGAAAACCAGGATTAGCCAAAGCTGCCTGAAGTCTACAAAGTCCCCCCTCTCAAGTGACATTTCAATAGACTTTTGACCAGGTCCCAGGGCAGTATGTAGGTGAGGTGTTTACTACATTCTGATCAATGAGAAGACTATTAGTCACACTACTAATTGATTATCAACAGCTCCCTCCACAGGGATTTCTAATGTTTGTCACCGGAGGTTTCCAAAATAACAGTTTACAGTAACTGAAAAGTATGGTTTCATTAGATACTGTGCAAAATGAGCTGGATGTTTCACACTTTGTGAATTAATATTTCAGTTTTGATAGTACTAAGTTTTAGGTGTTCAATATCATGATGTTAAGAGGAAATGGATGTAAATATGCTTTAAATGACTCCCCTGCAGAACTGAATCCATCAAAAATTGAGTAATGTTCTTAGTCTTCCTCAATTCTTAATTAGAACAATTATTTTGCTGTCCAGTCCCTCCTCTGCCTGTTCTTTTGTTCTTTCACGAGTTAGGCTACATTACTATTTTGATTTGTTTTCATTATTAGTAGCTTTTACCAATGGAAGAGAGTTAAAATTAGCAGTTTATAACATGCCTTTTGTACTTACAATTCATGTACGTTGAGCAGAAGCTGAAAGCATTAATTTGTCAATCAGCCCTGCTCTGTATCTGGTCCCACTTGAAACAGACTAAGTACACACACACAAAAAAAGATCACTACATGCTTCCCAGAGGTAAATGAGCTTGTAAACAATTCAGATATGTTAGGATTTACCGACACTATTAGCTATAATTCTGAAGCAGATTGCACATATGATAGCATGCTACAAAACGAAGGAGGATTCAGTATAGAAACCTCCTTTTAATCCAAAGAACAACATGAAAATTTACTTCATACTGTAAGATCAATTTCCAGTTCACAGATCAGACCCAAGAGTTAAAAATAGCCACTGTAAAATATTTTCTGATGTTAAACCGAAAACCCTCTGGAAATCTCTGAAGAATTTCAGCGCACATCTGACACCGGGGGGAGTTCCGTACCGTCTCGCAGAGCGTGCAAATGACAACGCGCCAGAGCACGTGAGGGACCACGCGGAAAAAGACAGAGCACACAAAAACGGCAAACTCTCAAAGAGCCGGATTTAAACCCTACTGTATTTAAACAAGAGGCCTGGACAACAGCAGGTCTGATGATAAAAATCTGACGTGCAGAATACCCCACGCCTCACGAAGCACCACAAGAGCGAAAGCCCACACCCTCCAGCCCGGATAAACCCTACCTGCGCCGTCGGGGAGGCCCCCAGGCGCCTGGTGTGCGCTCTCTCGGGTGCGTACCCAGGCAGAGGAGCTGGGGCTTGAGAATAAATGAAACAAGCATTTCAGCAGCCTGAGAGCCCGTGTCATCCCCTCATGGCAACATGGCTGAAACACCAGATTCCATCGGGGTCAGCTCCCCAAGGTTGAAACCTTGTCTTGACATAGGCCTTTCACTTGCCACGCACAAACCACTGACACTCCAAAAATTACACGCAAGAAACATCATTGAAGGACACTAGGAAACACTAGCAGAGACGAATAAAACTCAAATTTAGGTGCTGCTGTTACAACAGTTTAAAATACCATATAATTATACCCCTTATCGTGATTTGCTTTCTGTGCAGCTTGGGAATGTCAAATTGGTAATTATGGCATTTCCATGTAAAAATGGTTTCTTACCTACCCACAGTATGTAGAATTCCCACAAACCAGGTAAGATACACTGTCATATCTTTAACGTCGTTGGCTGGTACTGATTTCATAAACAAATACTGCTGTCCTTAAAAAACAAAACCAAACCCCAACCGTCACGTTACTAATAAAAAGCTTTTGCCCATGGCCCTTAACAATATGATAATTTATTTAAAACAGATACAGTCCTGAAAGTGACCCACTTAAAATTATTAAAAAGATATGGTGTTTATTTTTGCTGTCCATAAAACAGCCAATGGCTTATGAATATGCAAACTGATCAGATGTAATTAACATGATTGGCTCCTACTGAAATACAATCTTCTGTGTTTAAGGGAGCTGGATGCAAAAACTAATGAGGTCAAGTTAATATGCTTGTGAAGAAAGCATCAGCTGTCAGTGCAACTGACAAGAATGCCGGTACTAATCCCCTTTTCTGAGAAAATAATTTAAATTTTCCTCGATAAACTAGGAAATATCAAGAGCATGGAGTCAACCAGCACTGATAAATGTGGGACAATTAACAAGGAAGAAATAAAAGCTTGTGTCCATTTATAGTAACGATAAACATGGCATTTAATTAACTAGAAGGTTTTCAACAAGTGTTGTGGGCAATTAGTTGACCATCACAGCACTGGGCTCATCAATCCTCCCCAAGATGCACAGTTCCATCAGGGGACCTGCAAATATCCTGCTCCACTGGCCTTAAGGAAAAGGTAGAATATAACTATATGTGTTATGACATCAGCAATTAAACTAAGCAGGTTTGACCTCTTAGCACAAAAATAAATACCTAGAAAGTACTGAATGTTTAAATGTTTACATTTTTCTTTTTTAGTGGTCAAAATCCTTCCAGCCACCTCAAAATACCACTCCGGCCCTTCCTTTGCACCACCACCCCACCCCACACAACCCCCCGCTTCTAAATAACAATAAGAAAGGAAATTCTAAAATCACAAGCAAATAAAGGTGAAGATTAAACTTTTATTATAATAAAGACTTGGATTCAGATGTCATTGCAATGACAATTTAAGTGAAGAAACTGTCTTTGAGAGATATCATGGGCTCATTTAATTATGAAACAATTGTAAAATTCCGGTTAGGGGTGTTGTAAGCATTTAATTCTGTGTTTGTATTTGTTACATAGGTGATATAGTGTATGTAGTGTGCTGCAGGTAGAGGAGTATTCCAAGTACTCTCAGAGCCACTACCAAGTATCTATGAGTTCCTATCGAGATGGTCACAATTCTTGAAAACCAAAAAAAGGCAAAACACCCTGTCTTTAAAAAGGGAGAAAAGGAGGAGTCAAGAATTTATATACTAGTGCCATTAGTCTTATCGAAAATATCCAGAAGGAAACTGGAAAAATAACCTAGCTTTCATATACTTGGAAGAAAATTATTAACAGCAAACATTAATTTGTCACACAACACACACAACCCCTTCATGTCATCTTTGCCTAATTCCTTCCAGGGTAAACTACTAAGCCTTAGGGAAAGAAGAGAACGACAGAGCCTCGTGCTTTGGTGTGAGCGAGCCTTTGGACACGCTTCGCGTGAAAACCGTGCTGCAAAAACAAGTGCAAACCAGTTTGGAAACCACAATTCTAGCAGTTCCCAGTAGCTCACTGCCAGGTAATCCACAGAAGCCTGTTAAGAATTTGCCATTTCCAGTATTTTCATGACTGGCCTAGGTAAAGGAATAGACTGTAACTGTCGTTTTCAAATCACTTCAAACAGTAGGGGCTGCAAGCACTTTGGTGACCAGTATTGTAACTCGTATTTACCTTAAACTGTAGAAATGGATCGAAAGAAACACACACAACTCAAGAGAAATAAATGCAGAAGTTATTCCTGGGGAAACATAATCAACTGCACTAACGTTGGTTCCACAGTCAAGCCAACGCTACGTGCCTCTGCCGCTCCTCCTTATCAACATCTGCCTTTAAGACCTTTGTAATTTCGGGGCCAGAGAAACCCACTTCCACCCAGATTCCTGTGGTGTGACAGTGACACCCAGTGACGAGTTTTACACTAACCTCCTGTGAGCACCCAGAGAAATATAATCACCCTTCTGTTAAAGGTAAAAGGCAGACTCAGGTTGTCTATCAGTTACACATTCCTCGGTGTGCTTCCCGCGAAGGCCTGCAAAGCAAGCTCTCTGCTCTCTCCCCATGAAATCCTGCATCGTTGAGAGCTCAAAAGCGAAAACCCTCCCTCAGCACCGTCCCTTTGTGCTGACTGAGCTGCAATAGCCTGGCAAGAAATAATACAAATGTGGAGCACATTTATTACTATCTCAAGAAAAGTTAATACGCATTACATAAATAATTTAAAGAAGGCTTGATAAGATTTTTATAAAGAACTCAAGTAAATACAGTCCCGCACTCCATGCAACTCAAACACATCGTACAGTCAGGTACTAAATATGCCTAAATGGAGATGCATTCAGACCTAAATCTAAATTTGGTAGTCCCTGTGCTCCTCGAAGCACTATTCCACATTCTTCTTACGCTACTGGACATGCATCTCCGGCTATTACAACCACATGAACAACTACAACACGCTTCTGTGTTCTATGATAACAACCTTTTCTAAGCTTAAACATCTCATTTAAATGTTGTATCTGTGGAATAACCTCTCCAAAAAGTATCGATGGTTTTATTTATTTATTCAAACATACCAAGCAGGACCAAGATAAAATGAAGCAAAACAGTCTCTGCTGGCTGAACAGCCCCTTCCATACCAGGTCCTGAAATCTTTTCTTCCTTCTCTCTGCCAAAGCCGCTGGAGCAGTTTGTTTAATTCTCTACACAAGTACTATGAGATATTTTACTCTACAGCACAGTGCTGTAGAGTACAGCAAGGTGCTGTAAAGTGAATACATATTTAAACATTATTCTATTATTACAGAATACCCAGAGTAGCAAGTATACTCTGCACACAGCAGTAGCGTTAACATCTTGTCCTGCACACCTACTGCACTTTTTAATTACTCTCAATTTTTTGAAGTTGAAACGCAAAAAAAAAAAAAAGAAAAAAAAAGACACGAAAATCACAATAAAGATATGTCTGTCAGATGTAAATTTCTCTCTCAGAAGTATTCCATAAGAGCCAGCAATTCCCACGGTATGAAATGGGTGTGTAGTGAACAATATTCCCTGCCTATTTAGTGCAGAGATGTCTATACACAAGCGAGTACTGAGTGCCGGGCACAACAGAAGCCTGATCTGCAGCTGCACCATGTTATATACCAATAATATACCACGTTATTCTATTTTCATTGCCTTTTCAAAGCTTCAATTTCAGAATTGATTTAAGCAAATATTCTCTTACTTGAAATTACTGGTTAGGCAACTTGGATTATTTGGATTAATAATTCCAAACCTATGGGTCATCTGCAGCCTCTAACTTACCTTGAATGACTGGTCACCGAAGTTGAAAAGTTAACCAAGCACAACTACTGCTCATTACCCTCATTCAAAAAAAGCTTGCTCTTGGTATCTGTTTTCTGGGTCCTTTCCCCATCACGTGGTTAACACATATGTGTGACATGTTACCGTTGGACAAAGTCATGTTTTGGAAAGAAGGCCATCAAGAGCAGCAAGTATCTCACTCACCATGCCTTCCGAAATTGCCCATGGGAACTGGTCTGCCACAAGATGGCAGAGGGCCAGATGGACTGTCACTGCAGAATGCAGCTAAGCCGTCCTCTTTTACACCATAATTAACATAATTAACAAGAGCTAATGTTCTAGATGTCACTTTACTTCTGAGACCTCTTTTAGCACTGCCTTGCAAATTCTTTACTTTGTGAAAAAGCTTTGCAGAACCATGCAATGGATGTCTGCCTGTAAGTTTAAAACTAGTCTAACTATTCCTTCTTGATCTTTAAATAATTATAAGGCAAAGGGACAGCCAGAGCAACAATGGCTGCTAGAACATTATTTTCAAGTTGATATTAGTGAAAATTCAATTAATGTGGTACTCAAAGAAAAGATTAAAGAGGGAGACAAAATGCCAGACAAACTCTGGTATTACATAGGTTAGCAAGAATGGGAAGTTCAAAGCCAGGGATGGTTAAAATACAGAGATTTTTATCTCTGTATTTGTCTCTGTTTGTGGTCAAAGACTGGAACAGTTTGTCCAGAAAGGCTGTGGTGTCAAAACCACCAAAACTGGACGCGGTTCCTGGGCAACTTGCTCTAGGTGACCCTGCTTGAGCAAGAGGTTGGGCTTGACGATCTCAAGAAGACCCTTCTAACCTAAATGATTCTGTGAATCCTTTAAAACTCAGTGGTGTTTGGCAGCTTTGAATGAATGGTGAATAGCAAAGATGCCAATATGACGTGGTAAGGATTATCCTATCCCTTGCTCAATTCTTATAAAGCCCAGGTGGGACACTCTGCCTGAGTTTGAGAAGGACAGAAATTACTTTGACTTCAGCCCCACAGCAGTACTTAACAACCAAAATGGTTGAGGAGTTGTCAAGATTTCGCCTTTTTTTCCTGTGACATAGTCAGGTGAAGAAAAGTGACATGAAAAAGACTGTAGTTCTGGATGTGTTTTCCTTGTGGTTAGGAGATCCCTGAAAGAGCTTCTTTGCACATGCACCTACATACGCACGCCCTGCCCTCATTCCTTAACTCTTGTAGGTTTTGCCCAAAGAACCCATAAGATATGATGTGTTAGATGAACTTACAAAAGAGCGTAAGAATTGGCAAAGGACTAGTATGAATACCAGAGATGGGTCAGGGCTACATTTTTGGTTAAAAGATCCCATACTGACAACAGCCACGTGGTCAAATACAGCTACGTAACCGCTACCCCCGTCAGTGCCAGCAGCAGTTCCCTCTTGGAGCCGGTGGCATTAGCTCCATCGGACGTAGGGGAAGCTTCTGGCATCTCCTTACAGAAGCCACCCCTGCAGACCCCCTGCTACCAAAACCTTGCCACACAAACCCAATATAAATAGGAAACCCTGTCAAGTAGCTGTCTATGCCAAAGCTAGGCAAGCAAATTAAATGTAAGCTCAAGGATGGAAAAAAAAAAAAATCTCCAACGAATCAATAACTTCAGTGCTGGGGCTTCGTTCCTTTTTTGAGGGGTGGGGTAAAATATCAATAAGGTTTGTAATAATTGTTGCATTTCAATTTATTACCTTCTCAAGACAGCATTGTTGAGAAGATGGCCTAAAAACTAGGATTAACTAAGCCAACTGATTTGTCCTTTAGAAGAGTGTCTGCAAATACAGCTCAGGAGACAGAAAAACCACGTACTTGGATAAATTTTCCCCTAGTACTAATATAAGATTAATACTTTTGTGTGTATTCCTCCAAAACTGTGTCTTTTACAACAAATTAAGTGTGACAAAGATTTTTAAATCTTACCTATCTGGCAGTGAGTACTTCAAGAGATGGCTATGTCTTCACCATTTGCCCTCCTCACCCACACAAACGCCTTGTTCTTCCGGACACTACGAAGCAGCGTGCTGGTCTAGCAGTAACACATGATCTCAGCAGAAGTTATTAGCGTGCGTATCCTACATTATGGGCAAAACATCCCTGGTGTCTCAGATAAGAACAAACCTCCCAGAACATGGCACTGATAGCAACCATTTCTCATGAGGGTGCAGAGGTAGCTTCTAAGCCTAAAGGAAGATGCTATGGGTGCTCTTCAGCTGCTGGTGGTAAAGAACAGTCCCGGAGCAACAGAACACGAGCTCTAATTCAGAGAGGTATGACTGGGAAGAATTGGACAAAGACCAATAAATGGAAATAACTTGTCTCTTCTTGTAAAACATAAAGGCATCTGGGAGATGGGTCATTTTCTCAAAAACAGGCCAGGAGTTTGACAAAGCAGCGTCACTAAGCCAAGAGCTGCAAGGAGCTTGGCACTGGATCAACACACCCAGGCAGAGAGACTGCAGACACACTCGCCGTGAACTCAGAAACGCAGTGGAATGAAACATTAACTAAAGCCTAAAGCACTACCCTCCGCAGGGGGGTGGTGCAATAACTGACACATAAACGGGTCCATGGGGGATGAAGGAAGCAGTCACAAGACAAGTCAAACAAAATTATTTGGCTCCAGAAAGCTCGATTTGCATGAGTAAAATAAAATTATTGCATGCTTTGGAAATTAAAGGCCTTCTTTACTTATTACAGTGCAAAAGCTAATTACGGTTACTGGAGATGTTTGCTATTTACTCATAATAAGCACCTCGATGCAGCATAATTAAAATGACTACCAGTTCATCGGTGTTGACATGCACTCGTAAGGACCATTTCCAAGTCTGTGAACCCTTGTAAAAGAAGAGCTGAGTTGAATCACACGTGCAGGTTGCCCTCCTGCATGCCAGAGATGCCAAAATCACACAGGGTTTCCACTCACAGAATGAGAAGGATGCTTCTTTACCGATGTTCCAGAGTTGTGAGCAACACAGAAAGCACTCGTTGACCCACTGGCCAAACAGCATTTCAAGCCCACAGCAGTGGCAGCAGCTGTAAGCCTCTGCTCTCAACAGTCGCCCACAATGGGGAGGCAAAAGCACCAACAGAAATGGCAAGTTCAGGTTCCCCAACAGCACAGCAACGCTGGAGGCACAAGAGGTTTGACGCCAAAACACTGAAGATCTGAGAGAAGGAACTCACGTTAGGCGCTGCCTGATAACGCTTCGCTCAAGGATTGAAGCAGCAACGAAATTCCTGGTTAGGTGCTCTGATGATTTTCCTGACCTCATTAAGTACAAGGCTTTCACAATTATTTGGCCCACACAAGCCGAGAGCGTGCATCAAGTTTAATTGTTTAATCATGGTTGTAACAGTTACTCAGTTGAGATTCTGAGATGAAAGTAACATGAAGCAGCAGACCATCCTTTGCCTAGGCTACAAGGATTCCTAATCTGTAGGAAGCCCATTATGAATTCTCCCTCCCTCTTTTCTCTTTGTGTATTAAATAAAATCATAAATCCCTAGAGACATATGCACTGGAGTTGCAGTAAAGTTCCCTTCCACGAGATCAAGAATTTTAATAAAAGACATAAATTCTATTTCAGCCTTGAATCACAGTGGCAGCTTCTCAGCGCCCAGATCACTGCATGGTTAAAATGGAAAATATTCTACTGCAAACCTGTCTAGACTTCATATTAAATATCAGGCTGTTGCTTCATTTTGAAGGTAGGTTTATTTTTTTATTCAATAGTTCTTAGCAATTTGGAAAATCTGCTAAAGTAAAATGTATAGTACTTTTGGAAGGGAGGTAAGCCGTCATTTTGAAAAGCACAAGCAGCGTGCCATAGGAACAGTCGGGCAAGAGCCCATCTCAGGCCAAACTGTAAAAGTTTGCAATACAAATTGAAAACAGTAATGCAAGAGCCTTTCACCTGTAATTACATTTTTTCAAGATGTACCTTTATGCATCTCCTTCCCCCCCATAAATATTACAGAATAAACTACTAATCTGTACTTTCAAAATAATACTTTTCCAGAGTTTCACCACATTGTCATGAACACCAGTTCACATATGAAAAAATAATATAAGCAACTCTTGAGTATATAAATCCATAAAATTGTTCAGTTGTATGTGTAATTTCGGTGGTTCCCCCCTTTAGAATCCAGTGCAGCTAAATAAATCACAGTACGTGTTAAATCAGCACACCACATACAAACTGACGTTCTGTTCTCACGAAAGAAAAAGCATCTCCTAGTATTAAAGACATCCTAAAAGTGGCTTTTACCTATCAGAGCTGTTATTAATAGTATCCTATGATTTCTTCATAGATAGTGATTTCAATGCAAAACAGAGCTTTATACATGTGGAATGTGGTATCTATTTCACTATACAAATTCACCATCGAAATCAATGACAGCAAAGACCTCAGTTAACTTGCAATGAAGACACAGGGGTCTGTTTTCAAATCCTGAGAATTAATAAAAGAATATTCATGAGGACATCTTTATGAAGAACATAACGTTTTCTAATACCGCTTTCAACTTTCTCACTATGCCTTTAATGAAATCCGTTGGGAGCACCAACTCAAAAAGCTTACCAAAGCTGCTCTCCTGAACTGATTGCGCATGGACACGGCAGCTGGCTCATCACTTACAGTTTGTTATTCTACACTGGCCCCAACTGCCCCAAAGTGACAAACCTGCCCCATGGTTTCTACAGCACGATTCAAAACGATGGTGCTCAACTCAATTTGCCATCTTTAACTGAACAGATGGCACTGAGGATCAAACGGCAATCTCTTGAAGGCAATAGAATCTTGACATTAAACCTAGAGCTTGTTGAGCCACTCGGGTCCTTTAATATATGAGCTATTTTGAAAATGCCTTTACGCCCTGCACTTAGTAAACTGAGAGAAACTACCTCTACGGGTAATTTTAACTGTTTAAAAACCACTGTAATACATAATTAAAACAACTCATCATTCATTTTGCGTTTTTCTTTGGCAGTTTATCTAATTCTTTTAGTTTGGTGGGTGGGGTGGGAACTTTTCAATGGTATTAACACCTCCACATTGCTTTAAGCAAGGTATATGGCTGTAACACATTATTCAGCACCACACATGCCTAACTTTCAAACTAATGTTCTTATTTAGCAGCTTACATTCCATTTGAATTGAGACACAAATTCCCTGACAGAGGCAGAACACTACACAGGTACATGCAATGCATGCTCGAAGCCAGAGCCTTGTTTACACATAAAACATACCAACCGCGTGGTTAAAACAAAGATATAACTTAAAATTATAAAGATACAGATTCTAAAGAGCCGGTCACAATTAGGCAACCTGCACCAGGAACATACAGTTCCAAAAAGATTTAATTTGGTATCAGAGGCGTGAAAGACAAAACTATGCACTGTACGTCCTCTAAATGGTTAATAATCGTGTCATTTACCTGTCTGCAATGGACCAGGGTAGCAACGACAACAGTACAGGGCTGGTGACATATACTGCAAGTGTGACTTTATTTCTGCTAAAAGCTAATTACTTTACCGCTATCACAGGCAAAGTGTGGAAGGATGATCACAAGTACTCAGAGGAACTGATGCTAAATAGTCCACGAGCTAAACGTAGTCTTTATATTATACTACCAAAAAATGTCAGCCACAGCTGCGTAAGTAGATTCCTGCCACTAGAAAGACTTATGACCATATTTTCATTTCCCTTTGAAGACTGGCTGCATACTTATGAACTCTCCCACAATGACCTGCAAGCACCTGCTTACAACTCTCTTCTAGAAAGATGTGATAAATGAGTCTCAACCACAACAAATCAGTCTTATGGAACCGCCTTTGCCTCCCTGATACGTGCTTTCACCACATACACAGAATATCAACAACCGCCATGTGGCACCACTTTCTCTGCCCCACCGTTCCAGACAAACCAGCGTGCTGGAAAACGTCTACCAGGCACCATCCCATCAGTCCTCCGTGAGACTGGGCTGCATTCCAGCACTACTGCAGCCCACGTACTCAGCTCTGATTCACATTCAAGTCTCTCACACTTACATAGAGGAACCGGGACTCAGTGTCCACACAGATTTTGAGGTATCTCCAGCTTCAATAAATTCAGCTGCTACGGTTCAGGAAAATTCAAATGGCTGTAAAAAGTCAATGGCTGGCAGGAAGGAGGACTCTGAGACAGTGCTGCTTCAGCCAAGTCTTGTTTTGAGATACACAACGTGGGATGATGAGACTGGCAAACAAAATACCTTCAAAATCACGGAAGCATTTGTCACTGCTCTTTGTCAGATAGTGCTGTTTCTTCTTCTGATGGGACAATCTTCTTTGTACTTATATTGTTTAAAGCACCCAGAGGGTTCACAACATTTTCTGTCACAATAACACAGGCTTTTCTCAACTCCCAAACAGACAGTCTGTTTCCAGAATCCATTTTCCAATTGTTGGCAGGTTACTTCCTAAGCTAGTTATCCCCCTCCTCTCCCTCTCATTTCCTCAAAAAAAAAAGCTTTATCAGGTTTAATCAATACATGTCCAGCAGGTCACCCATCTATCGGGGGAAAAAAAAAAAATCCATCTCCATCTTTAAAAAAAAGGCTTTTCAGCATAAAAACTGAAGAGCTTCAGCTTTTGCTGGCCCAAATGATTCCTTGAGATTTACACAGAATCATTCCATGCCCTTTGACGTTACTAATACAGGTTTCATGCAACAAAAGCCGCTGCTGCCCTTTCATTATATGTATGATGTTGAAAAGTTTCTTTTCCATAATGCCCCAGGAACGAGCTGGACTAATCTCTAGTAAAAGCTAACTGCGTGTTATCTGGTACGGCAGAGAAGAGACTGGAGGCAAGATTTGTGTCTTACCTCTGAATATCCAACCTCACTTCCCAAGAGCGCAAGATCCACAAACTCTGTAACAAGGTGTCATGCTTGCCATGAAATCTCTCATCAACAGCAGGAATGTATGAATGTGTGATGCTGTTTGCAAAGCACAGTTTTTTCAGCTGAGAGAAATAATTATGAATGACAGCATCTTTGTTAAATGGTATCACGCATACTGCCGCATGCCCATTTGTAATACAAGGCACTGTAGAAACTGCTTATTATGTTAACAAGATCTCTTCATTCATAATGATATATTAACTTGTGTTTTAAAATAACTTTTTGCCATTTAACCTCTTATATCCACACTGAGTAGAAAATAAAACTGAGATGTAAGCTTCTTTGGGTTTTGTCCTCTCTTCTTCCCCGGCCACCATTTTTACACCTGTAGAAAAGCTGCAGAAGCGTGACTGCTTCTGCTTTTTATCATGGGGAAAAGATCCGTGGTCGGATTAAAATGTAATGGTTCTCACTGCAGGTTACTCTCTTCCCTGCAATTGAGGAGCTTAGGCTAACTTTTTTTCAGGATGGCGTATCAATTGTTTTATCATAACAACATTATGGTATATAATAATTAGCATTGTATAACTGTATCTATTTCACTATTTACTCTGAGTTACATATAAGGTGTTCTCTCACAATAATAGATTTTGCTCAAGAGTGACCTTCTCCATACATAAACCAGTCTTGAGACATGAGCTTTTGCTTGGAAATGGGGATCTTGGCTTTGGAACTCAGATCATCTTAAAGGCCTCTTCCAACCTAAATGATTCTATTCTATGCCGTGATACTCCTCTGACAAACCACAAGCAAAGGGAGGATTATTTGGCTGTCAGTTAGATGGTTTCCTTTAAAGAGAGTAAAATACCATAAAACCTCTATGGTTCAAATTACACTACTGGACAGGTAACAGCGAGGCAGACACCGAATACCCAAAACATCTCTGATGGATTTGAAAAAAAGCTGAGATCAGCTGATTCCATATGAATGCCCTCTACCCTCTGCACTGTACGTTGTGTGCCTGCTGCCAGTTACCATTCTAACAAACTAAAGTTTCTCTGAAGAACAGTAAAAATAAATAAAGCCCGGAGTTCAGGCAACTGCCTCGGTGCAGCCATAAGCAAATGAAACTCTAACGACATGACAGGCTTTATGTCTGCCTTGGCCTACATCCCGCAGTCCCCCTGCTGAGACCTTGTGGCTGCCAAGTGCTCCTGATCATGCCCCAGTGATCCCAAACCTCCTCAGCTCAGTGGGTGAAATACCCAAACCGCAGTCAGCAGATGTCTGGCACACAGTCAGCAGAACGCGACGGCTCCACATCGTTAGCATCAACAACGGAACAATGTCAGCACAGAAGGCAGCGAGCGCAGCTCTGGCCAGTACCACATTACGTGCACTAATAAAAACCAGCAGGATCCTATGAAGACATGTTTGACATTTTTTCTATGGGCGGAAATGCTCAAGTTCTCATAACGAAGGAGCATTCCTAACATTGACTGCAGCAAGAGCCCAAAATACTTGGATTCTTTGGGAAAAAACCCTGCATTTATTGCCGGTTGCAGTACCAAGTAAATTAACAAAGAGCCTTTGAGCTCACAGAACAGGAGGCTTTTGGGGGATTCAGAAATGTGACTCCGTTCAAAGAAGAAAGCAAACAAGCTCTTGCAATCTACATGATTTTCAGAGCAAATAAACAATCCATCAGACAAAAGCCAGTTAACCTCATTATCTTCAACCTCCATTTAAAGTTCCCACTTTTCCCTGGATCTCCCCTGCTACGCTTGTAGCCGTATATATCAGCAAGTACAGCTGGAAATTCAGGAAGGAAAATGCCCCTATATGGCAGCTGGGGAGGAGATTTGGATGGTCCAAATCGACACCTTCACAAATCACTCTGCTGATTCACAGGGTCCCCTGTAAGAGACACCCTGCTTCTGTAGCTCCTTTGGAACACCCCGAGGCTTTGGAGTCTTCTGTTCTGCAAACCCAGATCTCCCATCAAGTCCTTCATGTTTTGGCTTCATGTGGTGGATGACTTTCTTCTAAAGTTTGCTTAAAACAGCTACCACATCTTCACATTCACCGCACTTTCAGTGAGTAGAAAGTCCTGCACAGACTCAACACTGGAAATCACAAAGACGGCGAGTTGTATGGCAGCTGCCAAACCACACTCAGTTTGCCAAGTCTATGGAACACGCACAAGTCTTCAGACATCACAGAATGTAATGACACTTATTAGTGTCTTAAGTCCACTTTTCAGAAGTTAACCTATCAGTTGTCTCAGTCATCCCATTTCCTAAGTGAATAACTTCACAGCCAGCCACTATATTCTCCCTCACATGCCTATGGCTTGCTTGTTGTTTCTCTCCCCTTGTACTGCAATTACAGAATCACAGAATCATAGGGTTGGAAGGGACCTCTGGAGACCATCTAGTCCAACTCCCTGCCAGAGCAGGGTCACCTTAGAGCAGGTTGCACAGGAACGCGTCCAGGCGGGTTTTGAATGTCTCCAGAGATGGAGACTCCCCCACCTCTCTGAGCAGCCTGTGCCAGGGCTCTGCCACCCTCACAGGAAAGAAGTTCCTCCTCATGTTGAGGTGGAACTTCCCATGGTCAAGTTTGTGCCTGTTACCCCTTGTCCTGTCACTGGGCACCACTGAAAAGAGCCTGGCCCCATCCTCCTGACACCCCCCCTTTCAGTATTTCTATGCATTAATAAGGTCACCCCTCAGCTGTCTCTTTTACAGACTAAACAGACCCAATTCCCTCAGCCTTTCCTCATAAGAGAGGTGTTCCAGTCCCCTCATCATCTTAGTAGCCCTATGCTGCACCCTCTCCAGCAGTTCCCTGTCCTCCTTGAGCTGGGGAGCCCAGAACTGGACACAGTACTCGAGGTGTGGCCTCACCAAGGCAGAGCAGAGGGGGAGGATGACCTCCCTCCACCTGCTGGCCACACTCTTCTTGATGCACCCCAGGATGCCATTGGCCTTCTTGGCCACAAGGGCACATTGCTGGCTCATGGTCATCCTGTTGTCCACCAGGACTCCCAGGTCTCTTTCATCTATATTCTGCCTTTCATCTATATTCTCTAAATTCCTCTGGTCTTCGCCCAGGGCATATGCAGGAAAAAAAAAAAACCTGTGGAACTGGAGTTCTGCCAAATCTAAATTCACTGACACCTAAAGGAATTCCAACTGTCCTCAAATCAGACTGAAAAGAATCTCTAAGGACGGCTTATTTTTAATTCTTCTAAAATAGAGGACTCTAATGAATTTTCCTGATTTATTGGGGGAGTAAGGCAGATCTAGGTTTTCACAGGTTCCTTCATGAATATTTCTCACTACATACTGGATGTCATTATTCTACTGAGAATCAATTAGCCCAAATGTTGTTATGACAGTTACAGAAAAATTGTATTTTTAGCTACAATTTATAGTGTTCTGTCTCTTCCCAAGCTATCTTCACAGAAATGCTGAAAACTTCAAACTTAATCAGGTAGTGAAAGAAAATCTCTTTGATGAGAAAGAAATATATGTGATTGGGATGGTTTTCTAGAAGAAAACATAAGCTTTTTACTCCTACATGTAACCTGCTACTCTAGAGGAGTCTAAATGAATGTATAAGCAAGTAAAAACCAGCAAAAGAAGGATTTAATTTATTTTCTCTGTTTCATTTGATTCAATTGTAGACATTTCACAAGGAAGTAACAAATAACCAATGCTCTCTTTGGCCATTTAATACAACAGATGCTGAACAATCATTTTCCGTAGGCTGTAGCATCACAAATTCACCATGTCTGATGGACTTTCATTAACAAACACTTCCCCCTGTCCCGCCCCCAACCCTTCTCTCCTGCCCCTTCACAACTACCATCAATATTAGAAGAAACTTAGCAACCTGGGAGATGGCTTACACAGCACAAGTCATACTCCATGTGCTGCAACATACATTCTTATAGAACCTGTTCCGAGAGCCAGACAGGCTCACTCTCATACACGTTGGACACTTGCGGCCCAAAGCAAAAAAAAAAGACGAAATGTGAAGACACTCCTCTTCTGGAAATGTATTTCCCCTTGCCACGAGGGGAACTGAGAATAGGAATATGAGGAGAAGTAAGTGCAAAGGACAGGGGAAATAAACGGAACAAAGTGGGATCAGGGGTACCATATAACAACAACATCAACAGATTAAAAATGGTAAGTGATTAGAAAGCAACAGAAGCTCCTCTAAGAGCAATGGTGGCGTTCCCCTCTCGTGTCCTGAGAAAAAGGCTGCCTATGTTTAGTAGCAAAGTCATGGAGCAGCAACAACTATGCTATTTATAATAAAACCACAGTACTCAAGTCCTAGGACTATGAATGGGTGTCAAGAAAAAAAAAAATAAGAGGTCTGTCCTGTATCACATGCTGGACTCAACTAACATGAGGTCTACCAGTTCCTATGACCAGTATGTGAGAGTGAGGGTGGCATCATCTTCAGTCTCCCCTCCTTACGCAGCTCCGCTCTGTCCACCGCTGACAGATGGGTAAGAAGGCGTTCTAGAAAACAGTGTGTGCTCTCTGGTTTCCTTAACACATATGAGCTTGTTGCTCAGTTCATCAGCTCCTTTCGACACTCTCAAAAGAAATGATCTGGACAGAGGATGAGGGGAAAGTGGTGCTTCAGATGAAGCCTCCACTTCAAAGAAGATGCTGAAAAGCCAATTGGTCTTCATATTAAAGGCAGTTCCATAAAAGAGGACTTCCTGCTGCTTGCCACATTCCCTTTTTCTGAGTTTAAATTGACTGACTCTATGATGAGACTTACAAGTCCCATTTCATTTAACTTTAGTAGTCAAGTCACAGCAAAGATCTTTTGCAAAGATAATGTTTTGATGGACTAAAAGATACTCAGACTTGCTCCCCCACCACAGCATATAACGACTTCTATCCTAGCAGCAATGAAAGAGTTACATTTGAAAAATCAGCAGCTGCAGCCTAGTCACTATTCAGTGAACAAAACCAAACGGCACCAGCTTAGCTTGCATGATGGCAATGAAATCACAGTGCAGTTATTAAAAAAAAAAAAAAAAAAGCTGAAAATGTGTCTGTTCTCTCTCTTTAATGAACAGTGACAGCCACACACAAACATTTTCAAGGGTATTGTTGTGAGCATTGCAAGGAAAATCGATGTGTCCAGATAGATCCAATTGTCCAACATTAAACACTTTGTTAGCCTCACCCACAGTAGCAATTAACAGGTTCACAGTATTTATCAGTTGCTAGTCTACAGGCCAAGAGCAAAAGCATATTCCCTACTTTCCACTACATTGCCACGCAGCTGAAAGTGAGGCAAAAAATGTCCAAAGATCCATTATCAACAAACCACTGTTGGCAACAAGACTAAGAACTTTGTATGACAGTGATTTACCTTCAAATCTGTGTGATTTGGGTGCTCCCTTATACCTTCTGGACACCCTTGCTATGATGTTTTTATTCTACCATGATTGTTAACGTTACATCCAAATCTCCTTATGCGCTGCCAGAAATAATTTCTTTAGCAAACAAACACACACTCAGGTTTTTTTTCCTCATCTTGAGTCAGACAACTGCCTAAAAGAGGCGAGAAACCTACCTGTTCCTTTCTCTTGCCTTAGTATAATATTGAAGATTATACCCAAGTACGATACTGAAGCAGTTTCCCAATTTTTCATCCCCACATGGAGAAGTCCCAGGCTTGCAATGTTTTCCCTATCCGGGATGCTGGAGTTTATTCCCTAGGAGATAAGCTCCAAGTGAAATGAATCGTGAAAACACAAAAGCGAACCCTTCATCAGAGACAGACTCGGTTTGCCTGTTCTTCACTAAACCTGGGAACCGCAGCAAAAGGATGTTCATACGAACATGGAGCCAGCCAATGTTGTTCTCTCATAGAGCAAGTGGAACAGAACAAGACATTTTCTGGCAACAATCATTCTCTGCCCAAACTTTCACTTCTAAGGAAATGCTGCTTAAATTGACGTTGTTCATTGGCTTGCAATACATATCCCATTCTTCCATCTAGAGGGAATTAACTCTGCAAGTTGGCAGCTACTGGCACTTCCCTGTTTATGTGGAAAAAACCAGATACTTGGTGGCAAATGTGAATAATTAGAAAAGAAAATCTAGTAGTTATTCAGTGTGTATATATATATGCCCAAGCTAATTTTAAATTCAAAATCGTTGGCCAACTATTTAACAATTTTAACTGAATACTGGTAATCACACTAAGTTCTTTCCCTTTATTTTTTTCTCACAACTTTAGTAAAGGGCCTGGGAACTTTGCTTCACTGGACAACGTGCATGAAAGAGTAAGCAGTGGAATGAAAACTCATATTTATTTATTTAAGCAGCATGACACTACTGTACACAGCACTTGAGCTGCTAACCTTACTCCAAGATCAAAACTCCAGAGGTCAGAATTCCAAACGTGACAGGGTTAGTCACAAAGCCGCCTTGGTCAGGCGCTGGCTTTACAGACCATCACACCCACGGACTCTGCTGCTCTCCCCAGCACACAACCTGTTCCTCCGCAATCACCCAAATCGCTGATACTTCCGAGCTGTGAGCCAGAACCCAGCACAAACACGAAGACCCTAACAAAGCTTTCTACCCAGGACGTCACTAGTCATGGGAAGAACACAATTTAATCCCATTTCAGCCTGTACCAGAGGAAGCTGCAGGTTCCTTAAGATGCCCTGTTGTGCAGCTCCTCTGAAGCCTGTCTTGTGTGCCTGTATTTTCTACTAGGGCCATAAACCTTCACATCCAAACCCATCAATGTTTGAATCTAGAGCTTTCTTAACACCCCACCACCCCGCATGGAACTGGTAGGAAAAAAAGATGATAAAAACTAGTATCAGTTGCATTATAACAAGAAACTGACGGCCACTTTGTCACACAATCTAAGCAAATCATAGCGATCAATGACTCAAGGCAGCTGTTGGGGTGGAACTAGGTTTTATTTGACTAGATGTCACTATGTTTTTCTGCTTCGAAAGAATGCTGAAGTACCTGTCTGTTTCAGTCACAACATGCCATGCCGAGATTACTTCTTTTCTTTCTGTTTGGATTCAAAATTGAGAAGCATTTCATAAAGAGGGAGGACTACTTCAGGACCAAGGCCCTGGAACATAATACTGAAGACGTTCATCCATGTTTCCTCTCCACAGGCTATCTTGAAACTCTGAGGGTAATACAGAATTCCAGAATTTTCTAACGCAACTCTCCTTCTTTAAGTAGAAATAACAATGTTTTCTCCTTAGCTCTTATATACGGTCCTTAATACTACGTCCTCCAGTCTTTCAACGGTTTCAACTGCTGATGGATTTCGTCTCTAAAAGACCTCTGGAGGTCAGGAATACATTAGCTCCACTTTGCTAGTGCAGCAGCCGTGGAATGTAAGTGTGACCTTGTGTCCCAGTAGAGTTCCCTGTCAACGCTGTATCTTACATATCTTGCCCCTGCCCTTCCTCACTCACCTTTTGGGTTTAAGCATAGCGAAACGAAAGCACAGTGAGTGAACCCCGACCACAATTTCCAGACTTCCCTGTTTGACCAGTGCAAACCTCTGCTAAGGAACAGCAAAACGGGCAGCACCCTTTCAATGGAAGGAAGCTTTAAAGCCATCAGACTGGTGGCAGAAAAGGTTAAAAAAAAAGTTTCAAGAGTGTCTGACATTTCAGCATTTAGTATCTTTCATCAGAGCTGCTCTTCCCAGGACAGAATGAAGGAGGACATCTGAAATAAGGATGTGAGCAGCAAGGAGTGCACCAAACACCAGAACTATACTGGGCTGTCATCCAAACTGTGGTTTTTCAACAGAAAAGCCAAAAAGATTAAGATCCTCAAACCTTGCAATTGTAATCCTTTCCCATGTGAGGGTACCAAGTTCTCTTCACAGCTCTTGCTTTCTGGGGAAGCATATGCTGCCTTATATTTGAATCAAATTTGGAGCCCAATTGAGGGTCAAGGACTTACTAATAAGCCTCAGGTAACAGAACCAGAGTGCCACAGCATATATAGAGACCCTCCAATAGAAGCTTTTGCAAACCCAATAAGAACATTTTTAAAGTTTTTCCCCCTATTTTTTTCCCCACAATATCTTATTTTCTTACTGTGTTATCACCATAAATAACAATTGTAACGGTAGAACAAAAAGGTGTCCACTGCTAAAAAAAAGCTTCACTATTTTTTCCTCTGACTTCCTAAGAGATACGACAGCAACTGCTAGCCTTATGTTTTGTATTGCAGCCCAGACACGATGGCCAGATTTCCTTCCCAGGAAGAAATTTCACAAAGCAAAAATTCTGCCTTGTGGATCATATCAATGGCTTTTGTAAAGCCATTTGTTGTGACATACGGCTGCATGCACGACATGCCAAGCCCAGCCCCATGCTATTACTTACTGCTGCAGCACAGCGCCAAAAGCAGCAGCATGAGAAAATGCAGGGCAGAATTTATGCCTGGAGACACAAGCAGTCCCCGGAACACCCAGCATAATCAATCTCAGGCTGAACTGGAGAAAAGGGTTCTGTCACAGCACACTGCTCACTGGAAACAGAGAAGACGGCAAGTAACCTATGGAGTAAAAGCATATATGGATTTGAAAATACCATATAAGACAGCAAGCCCTTTGGTAACCAAATGCATGGGAAGATTTTCATTTCCAACAATTTTCAGGGAATTTATAATTTTGTTAAAATGAGATCATATTAAAAGTGATAGAAATCAATCTTTCATCACCATGAGCATAGAGAATCCACCAGCTCCGTGTCACTAGTGTTACTAATGTTATTGCACAATAAAAACGAAAACAGGTTTGTTGAAAAGCAATTCGAAGTGTCCTCTAGAAACATTGCAAAAACAGAAATCTAATTTCATTTCAAGGTTATTATTTTAACAAATACCATGTCTCAATTTTTCTAGTCCTATTTGTGGAAGAAACAGTAAGAATATCTAACTAGATGTTAATACAACCTTGGAAATATACCCCTAAAAACTTTAAGATTCTCATGCCTAGTTTTCCTTATGTTAAACAGTATCACTCATGTCAGGCAGCATTTCCCACATCGGGAAATAATTCATGGGAGGATAGATAATCTGGAAAGTGGGAATTAAGTATGAGGACTTCTCACTATGACAGGTGTCCCTCTACAGGTGGCAAAATATGGAAGTCTCCTGGAAAACCAGAGCTTGGATCTGATAACATTTAAGCAGGTAACTGGAATGGTGGGGAAGACAAGATTGGAATTAAACAAACAAAACGAAAAAATTAAAATAAAGATGGACTGCAAATACCTGTCCAGAACACTGATAATCAGAATACTGAGTTGAACAATATACGAGCACGTAGCCTGGGCAGTAACACCTATCCATAACAGTACATCATTTTGTGGCACTAGTATCGTTTGGCATACGGGCTAAACATCAGCAGACAACCAGGCGGAGGATAGAAGGACGGTCATCATGGTTTTCTTCTGGTTTCCCAAAGAGTTTCTACACATTAAATCCTCACAGACATACAGCAATACAGTAAAACAACACCCAAACAACAAAGACTTCAGCAAGAACTCTCCCTTCAAGTGAACTGTCCCGTGTTTTGAAAAGCTACAAGCAAACAATTAAAGTACCTTTAAAGAACAGTTCTGCTTGTAGCATCCACTTCCAGGTGAGAGGGATTTGGAGGAAGACAGCAAAGCTTCTGAGATGAGCAGCAGCTGACAGACCTTAAACTGCAATTTGCTGCTACCTATAATAGAACAAATGACTATTAGCCAGTAAAACTACGGGAGTCACGCACAGCGATACTAGAATGTTTTATTCAGGAGTAAGCATGGTCACATTTGTGGAAATCCTGCGTGCTGTACGGAAAATGCCATTCCACATAGCCAGAAATGCTAAGTTTCGACAAGTGTAAATGCAAAGAAAAAGTACAAAACAACCCTTGGCTCATCTAATTCATCAAACCAGATTTAAAATAAGCAAAAAGGCTCCTAGCTGCTGAAAAAAAAGAATAAAAATTGAGAAAGAACACACATACTCTGGCCTTTCTGTAGCCTACTGCACCTTCTGTCAGTTGAAACAATATCTAAGAATGTTTTTTAAATTGCATTTTGATTACTAGTACTGGGCTTAGCTGGCTAGGGCCTGTCTGTTGACTGGAGACAGAATTTAGCCACAGATCAGGTATGACAATACCAACAACTGTTCAGGCTTCACTTACTCTATTCTAGTACGTGTGCCTAAAGCCAAAATAACTGTACGTGACAGGGACAAGTAAAACAACGACCGACCTTCTATGTTTATATTTCCAGGGTCTCAATAATGCTTTAATAGCTTAACCTAGTATACACATATCAGCTGCTAACCACGTCAAGTAAATTTTTAAAAGTAATGCCAGAATTTGTACTAAGTTTGTTTGCATCATTTCAGATTTTAAATACATTCCAGAGCCGTGACAAACAAAAGTATCTACATTGTCATTTACGATGCGTCTACAGGTGTCTGTATGTTGCGTTACCAGTGGAAGACAAGATGAGAAGAAGCTGTTGAGAGCTGTTAACGAACAACCTCACTAAAACAATATACAGCTTTATAACTATACAGAGGGAAATGCATGTTCCTAACTTTGCTGACACAGCTGCACTGGCAAGACTGAGAAGAGAGAGACCAAAGGGGACATTAAAATGTAAGAGGACAACAAACTCAGAAGAGTGTGGCAGAAAAGTAAGTGGCCAAAAAGGCGGTCAGATCAGCAAGGGCTAACAAACTGTAAAGGAAAGATCAATAGGTGCACTCTGATGCAGACTTCTTCCTGACAGAGATGGCACCTAGAAAATTCACACAAGAAGATTTTCTTTGAAGACCATTACTGTATCACTTTAATTGACCTTAGAGTGAAATATCCTCAGGGTGGGAAATTGTACAAGCAAGACGCATCTCTTAAGGTAGTGCAACCAGCAAATAGGGTTGGTCCTCAAAGAGCAATCCTAAAACCAACCGCTCACCCAGGGAGCGCTGAAGGAAGGTAGGCTTCCTGAGTGATCTCAACACATCACACAAACTCAGGTACACAAGAGTGCCATCCATTCTAAAACTGAAGAGAGGAAGTACTAAGTTACAAGCTAATTATCTAAAAATATTGAAGCCGGTTATTTAACCTTAATCGAGCCTTTCCCTGTGCAATGAAAAAGAAAAAAGTCTACAGCATATCATTCTCCATTAGGGGAAAAAAGAGGAAAAGAAAAGGGAAAAAAAAAAGACCCATCTATAAATCCATGTTCCTAAGAACTTTTGCCAAATACTTGTTCTCACAGAGGCTTAAAAAGTTGTTTTTACTGTGGGAAGTTCATATAACTGGTATAATTTGTTATGTTCCTTTAAGTCTTTGTTGTCTAAATAGGAGTTACAATTTAAAGCTAATATGAATAACTGAATCACAGGAAAAATACCCTCCAACCATGAAAAATAAATATTCAACATTCTCACCTTATCTTACATTCTTTGTAGTTCTGTTTCTCCACTGCATATTAAGTGGGCCCTGTCACATGAAACTAATACTGTGTTAGCTCCGAAGAGAAGAAAGAAAAAAAAAAAGTTGTCACTGAATTGGTAGAAGCCAGCTGCAGAACTGAAGTCATCTTTGATAGGATCAATTACACACTTGATTCTCTTCAGATTCTGGAAAAAAAGGCTAAGTGACTAAATTTCCACAGATTACTGTGCAGTTCAAGTACCATTTGCTGACAGTTTGGGCACCCATCAGTAACTTTTTTGAAAAACCTGATATTAACAGTGCATTGAAATGCAGCAGATAGAGCAGCATGGAATGTCTTCCAGAATTCTTTTTAGAGTTCATGGCAGCAATGCGTTTTGTCCGTTAGCCTTTAAATACAAGTTGTATTGTCTTTCTCAGGTATCAAATCCACCAACTGCTTGGGTAAGACCTGATACTCAGAAAGATGGCACTGAAGGGCAGGGGAAAAAGGGAAAGCAGAAAATCTGGTGGAGAAAAACATACAATAAGAGAGTGACAAACAAAGGTTGCCATTACCTATTACAGCAGAGAGCTCAAAGAAAACAATGAAAAGAAAGAACGTCTTCAACATCTGTATAAAAGCACTGTCCTTCCCTGAAATAGTCTCTAATTCACATTTAAGAAGAAAGATGATTTGACATCACAATATTAACAACAGCTATTTTAACAACTGATGAAAAAGAATCACAGCAACTTCGTTATTCGCAATTGCAATGGGACACAGATCTTGGCATGGAAATGTCATGGTGATTGCTAGGCAGTGTCTGGAATAATAAAATTCAGCGGCACCTGACCTGAGTTTTAAAAGAATGAGATCTTAAACAGTATCAACACACTACAGCAACCCAGAAACGCTTCTAGAATTGTAAGGAAATTGTCAAGTTGTTCATTAATCAGCTTATGAACAGGGAGCTGAAATTCCTTAGAAACAGAAACAATCAACTATGTGGAAAAGACAAAGTTACTGTTGCTTATTGAATTAACCATTGAAGGACACTGAAGAAAGGACATATATGTAAGAGAATGAAAAAAATTGCAAAAGGAAGGAAAACACCCGCTACTACTAGTTGATCTAAAAACCTAGAATCCAGAATTAGGCAAAATTCTGTCAAAAAGTTCAATTTTTTTAGGAAGATGTGATAAAAAAGGCAGCTTGAAAAAGGACCAAGCCATAAACCAAATCATCAAATACCAGAGAAATATTAACATGCACATAATATTTATGAAAAGGTGAGGAGAAACACAATAAGCACCTCAAGGAAAGAAAAAAGCATAGCCAGAGAATTGAGAAAGAACTCTTGAAATGACTTCTAATTTGCAAAGCTTCCAGCAGAAGATCAGTTTGAAAACAACAATTACGCAGAGACAATATATACTCACAGTTTATCTATTCTGCCCAGTGGATTGTGGGCTGCAAGGTGCAATTTCTAAAAATTCTTTTACCCCTGTCAAATATTCCAATCAGGCCTAACGTGGAAGTAGTCTGCATTTAAACTAATAAATTAAAAGGTGTGGGGGGGGTGGGTTATGTGCAAGAAGTTTGCACAATGGTCCAATCTTATCTCTGGCACCAAATGTATCCTACCCAGACACCTGAGAAGAAATACATGAAGCTCACTGCAGTTGTGATGGTCACTAGATCCCCGAGTGTGAACGGCTACTGCAGACTTCAGGAAGCGTCTGTCACAACTCATCTATTTTAATGTCCATTATGAAACCCTCCTGGGGTTAAATAATACACAGATACAAGACAGTTTCACCTCCACTGGAAGGGTTTTAAAAATGAAATTAGACATGTTTTTGAGGCAAAATCTTTTGCAGTTAACTCCCCAGTTCTGCACATATTCCTATAGAGTCTGTGGCCAAAGGAACCTCCTCTAAACCATTTCCCATCACCTCCTCTGTTCTGTCAACTTCAATTGGGCTTTTCTTGTAGTACTGCTTGTCCTATAGTGAGAGGATAACAAACAAACAACTCAACTTATCCTCCCAGATTTGTAACTGCAATCTAAAAAACTGTACTTATTCTACTTGTTTAAAAGATTGAACTGCTTCAGCGTACAGTATTTACTACTGCACATTCTCGGCTACTGTACTTTACCTATTTCCATCATTTGTTGCGTCTCTCCTAGTATCTGTGGTACAGATGCATCAGGAGAATCGATTTTTTCGCTCTGAGGCTACCCCCTCTAATAAAATACTCGAGCAAGGCAGAAAAATTCCAAATGCAGAAACATCTATTAGCATACTTACTGATCAACCAGACAAATACGGTAAGTTTAAATATGTAGAATCATTGGGACTATCATTTATTTTATCATTTTATTTAGTTTGTTTTATTTTTAAATTACCTTGCAGTTGGTAGAAGTGAAATAAATGGAACTCTTCTGAATGGAATCGTCCAACAATCTTCCTTCCTCCGAGGGCATTTTTAGGAAGAAAAATATATTCCAAATCAGGTTAACCAAAAAGCTGGAAAAGCATCTTGCTAGTTTGACATATAGAGCAGTCAGAAAAAAACCCAAAAAGGCCATGAGACCATACAACCACTATGCTGCTGTTGTGAAAACTATGGGGTTTGCACAGGCCTTGCTAGAAAGGCCTATGCAAGGCCTATGCAAAGGCCTTACTAGAAAGAACTTTAAAAATAGAGCTAAATGCAAATCCAGTAGATCAAGAAGAGAAATACTCAAAAGGCAACTCGAATTCTAGAGCAAATAGTCCTTAATTGTCTGCAGTTTACGAGGACTTGCCAACAACCTGCAGCAAACGGCATATTAAGCTTCATCTAGGAGAAAGGGCCAAAACATACCAATTACAGATTTCCAGCCAGATGCTTTCATTCCCTAGTTTAGATAACATTATTTCCTCCACCCTCATCATTTATCCGCCATTCCCCAAAGAGAAATGACTCTTGACTGGGAGGGACAGCACCACTACTGACTATAAAATTTGTACCAGATGTTTTAACTGAGGAAATATTCTCAGGTTTTCGCTTGATTTATAACAGGAACTGGAGTCTTAATATTGGATTCTTATTGCATCACTATTTTCTAATTTACTTTTGTATAACAACTACAGTAAAGATCATTCTGTCCCTCTAAGTGGAGGGAAGAATCAAAACCTTGTTTTCTCAAAGGCAATCCGTTGTTGCTCTTACCCAGATTGTTATCAATTCTGTTTTAGGCTTGCATCCCTCACTTCGCCATTTTTCTTCCCACACAGCCCCAAGCCCCCTCTGCTTTTTTTCCTTTTTCCTTTTTTGTTTAAAAAGAGAAAGGGGCTTCATACGCGGAGCAACTTGTCCACAGCCTGCTCTGCCTTCTGTGGAGTTCCCAGACAAGCTCCATGGTAAATGCTTTGATTTGACAGGTTCTAAAGACTCTGTGTTACTGCAGATTGTTTTTCGTACATGCTAGGGAAGGTTTTTAAATGATCAGCCAATGCCTGGGAGAGGGAAGTACTCCAGATTTCGCATGTCTCTGTAACCCATCCACTCAAGAGCAGTCACTGACAAACATACTACAAATAAGCTCTGAGAGTAGAGGATGACTAATTTTCTGTTAAATGCATCTTCTTACAAAGGAAGCCTATATAAATGAGCAGCAAAGCATCACAACTGATGGTACAAAGGAATAGGCAATTGCTGTCATATCGTATCTACATTTAGCACTCAGTAGCCAAAAATAGTAACTTTTCAATTCTCTGTTATTTTGTTTAGCAAATACTGGTGCAGGCAATGGAAGAAATGATGAGGATTTCCTTCCTAAGGCTCACTATTAGGGCTACTTCTTTCAGATAATTTCTTACTTATGGAATGCTAGTAAATGAGTAGACAGAAAACGACATAAGCATAAAATACACAGCCAGTGTCTGAACATAACTGCAGAGAAATAGGCTTCCACCCATTCCTACCCCCCCGCCCCGAATAAAAACAACTCCTAGATTAAAACAAACCCCTTCAGTCATTTCTAACTCTTCACCAAAACATGCCCTAAGTACTCGTGCACCACAAGACAATAACAGATGATGGAAAAACAATACCACAAATACTGACTAGAAATAAGAAAAGCAATCTTGCTTGAGCTGTCTTCTACTCTTCATTGTCTTCTACTCTTCATTGTACTTCTGTTCCACTAGTATATTAGCAAGTAAGTTGTGATTAACAAACATTTGAATTTACATAAGCAGGTGCATACCAATAAAATGAGAAATCTATATTCCTAAGCAGGGAGCAAACAACTCCAAATAATCCCTTATCACAGTTAAGTAATACAAACCAAGTTTAAAATTCAGACCAAAATTTGTTCAGGAAATTATTTAAACAGACAAACAAACCTAAGAAAAATACTGTCCGTGTACAGCTGTTAAATGCATTCCATGCAAATGTCTATTTAGAATGTTTCCGTAGTTGTTTATGCAGTGACAGTACAATTAGTGTCCTTACAACTATTAAAAGATCAAACCAGCAATGAACCGCTAGAAGAAATCCATCCCTTACACACTCACTACATTCCAAAGTGAGTCTTTCTGTAATGTATTGTCTGCTGTAAAAATAAACCCATGAAACACAGGCATACATTTGGGCATACATTAATAAGAGAATTCCTTCTCAGCACTATTTCTGAAGTAAGAAAAAGATTCTCCTATTCATGGAAAACAAAAAACTTTATTGTGCAATTATTATCTGGTTTGATGAACACTTCAAATATTAATGGCAAAGATTAAGAAAAAGGGAAGAAACGATATTTCAGGACTTCAGCAGCTTGGCAAATTGAAGCATGAGAAGACAGAGAAGAGATGGTGAGTTTATAAGGAACATGTCTCCATCAGCCATACAGTGGCTCTGCCATGGTACTGGTCAACAGATTTCTGTTATGGCTTATCCCAGTATCAACATTTATAGACCAGCAACAAGAACCGAACTTTACATGGGTAGATTCAAAGAAATTACTTGCAGCCAAATGTCAATGCAGAAGAAACGGACCCTCAAAATTACTTCAATGAAATGACTTGTACTGAGGTACCAATATTAAATTGAATGCTGTGTACTAGAAAACTGCATTAAATCAGTAAATAAGGAATTTTTAGCCTCACTAAGAAGAACAAAGCCCTCGCAGGGAATGTCTATGTTTAGATTGACTAGCAGGATTTGGGTTTGCCTATCGCCATTGACTGTCGGGACATGTAAAGTATCTTGACGGATCAGACGTGTTATACTGAATTCTTCCTACTTTATTTTAAAAAAAAAAAAGGAGACACCAACATATTCAGGACCAACTCACATCCTATTCACCTAATATATGCTGGACTTGGACTGGAATAAGTAACACAGACGGAGCAGTGGTAAATATTAAAATTAGCCAAGCAGAGGAAAAAGCATTAGCAGCAGTACAGAGAACAGAAGGGAAGCAAAGGTGACTAATACTGAAGGAAAATGGGTTTGTATGTTGGATGCAGTCATTACAACATGGACGTAAGTGACATAAATGATAAAGGGACACATGCAAAGGGTGAGGTACAACAGAAAATCATGAGATAGTAGGTCATGCTGAACAAATCTGATTAACTTCCATGAAAAAGTCGCAATAAGAACTGATGGGACAGACTAACAGACATAATGTATTTGGACTTCAAAATGGCTTACAATACTTCACAGCAGAAAAAGCTAGGGTAAAAGGTCAGTAAATACAGTGCAGATAAACATGGAAATTCTAAACTGAATTCAAAACAAGGTCAGTAAGAAGCAGCAGATGGGTAAAGAACAGATAGAACACTGACAGCTGTGCAAAAGTGTTTGATCACCAAGTCTTACTGAGACAAGGTACCAAATACAAACAAAGGGACTTCTGAAATTAAAGCTGTGTCCATAAAATATCATATTGGAAGGAAGGATTGGTAATGCAGGTGATGTGGTCAGTCCCAGCAACCCTGCTTTAAACTCAAAACCAGATTATTTGCTTGCTGTTAAATATACTCTTCCATTATTGAACTTCTGGGCTAAAAATAGACAACAGAATGAAACCCGCAAGAGACCCGCTACGCTGAAAGAGGAGACAACTGGAAAATTTTGCTGTAACTTGAAAGAAAGTGGTAATTTTCTGTCTCTAGGCAAGTCTTGTCAACACGTGTTTCTGACTTTGTAGCTTTCTAATTTTAAGCTTCACCAACTGGAATCTTCTCTTTAAATCATTTTAGAAGCAATTCAGTCAGGAAGTTATCTGCTATCTATTGCTATCTGTCTGCTATTTATTGTCTTCCTTTTAGACTGTAAGCTCTCTGAGGCAGGAACTGCCTCCTTAAACAAAACAAAAAAAACCCAAACAACAAAAACCTTATTTATACAGCATTCAGCACAGTGGGATCCTGACCACAGACTTCAAATTGAAGATGTAAATGAGCAACCTTTAGGAAGCTCGGTAGATTTAATAATAGATTTCATCCACCTTTGGATATGCGGCTCTGGTAAATTTTTGAGGGTCAGACTAGGCAGGCATTTAAGCACATGTACACCATGAAACAATGGATTTTGAAGATGACAGAGGATAGTGAAGTTGGTGGAAGACAGTCAAGTAACCACTCTACTAGCTTGAAGTCAGTAACAGAATGCTTCCATTATTAAAACACAAAATCATCTTCTTCATGATGTTTTAAATGTAGACCTTAAATTTGATTCATATATTCCACTGAAACCTTCAACAGATTGCACTGAAATGACACACAGTGGCATGAGATTGTAGGCAAAACCTTCAAATGCCTAACTAGTTTGCTTAGTCATTCTTTCATAATGTTCTGAGACGTTAACACAGCCCCTTCCTCACATTTTTCAGTTACAGTACTCAGCTGCAAAACCTGCAGCCACTGCAAATACATGAAGCGATGGGTTCCCTTGGGTGACTCTTGGTAGAAAGGACAGAGAAACAACACACTCCACAGAGAGCCCGAGGAAGCCGCATGTAGGAGACTGACTCTACGTTCTGCCAGCCATGGTACAAAGGTAGTAACTGACAACTAATCTTCCTTTAGAGGCTGAAGTAAGCCAACAAGAGATGCCTTCTTAACACTGGTGACCCTCCGACTCAAACAAAACACATGAAGAGTCCCCAGTGAGAATAAGGCAAAAAGAGCAATACGAAACCAATTACCATAACCAATCAAATTCCTCTCGTGTGAGACTCGGAGGAAAAAAACTCCCTGCAAGTTAAGCTCAAGCACTAATACAGGGACTCAGACCTCTTGGGCAGAATGCTTAGGCCATTCTTTTTCTTGTCCTGGTACACATAAGCTACAGGAATTTAATCATGCCATTTCCATCACCTAAGAACACTCCAAGTATGTCAAGCCTGTTGCTTCCAGCATTACAGGGACTAGGCAACATCCTCAGATGATCGCTGTGTTTCACGACCCCTTGTCAGACTAAATCAAAAGGCAGCTTTAAACCAGACGGTCATGCAGAAATCGCCCTGCCTGTCATCATGTGTGCACCCTGAACATCTCCACTGTTGATAGTGTGAAACTAGATAAGTAACAGAAAGAACCGTACACAGCACAGTTGCATATAAATAAAGCCAGTTTTACCAAGCCCGCTTTCTATAACCCTAAGCCCTGCTGTCTCTGCAAATTCTTAGTTCTAGCCTCAGCCTCTCCAGATGTCAAACATCTACTGTTCAAAGTCGAACCCACCCCCGAAATATGTCCAATGTCTGCAAGAAGCAACATCTACATTTTGCAGTTAGATTACAGCAATTTCAGTCATTCTAAGAGTCAGCACTCAACATCTTAGCGTCTGATGCTCAGAGCTGCTGTGAATTGGTAGTACATATTAACTCCTCAACAGCTTGTCCTCCAGCACGTTTAGTCAAAGGCAGAGGTCCGAAGAAAAGATATGGCAGCCATACAACATTCCTTGACTTACAGCCTTCTAAAAGTACGGATCACATATCATTTATTTATGTAAGGCCCAAATTACTTACTGCCAAGATCCTGCAGATAGCAGAATCAAACTGATGAATAGGCTCACCTTCAGGCTAGCCTGATTAGCAAAATTGAAACTTTTACATTAGATCAGCCTCTTGCCTAGCTTTAAGTGATCTGTAAACTTTCTAGAGCTTTCCACAGCCAGACAAGAATTTTTTGCCTGTCAATAGCAAAGATCTATAGAAACTTTCAAATATCTTTAAGTCCACAGACAATAAAAGACTTTAAAGAATTCAGCCATATGACCTGGAGAACAGAGAGGTCACCACAGGTAGGAATGAGAAGAGAGGTAGAAGTAGCATAATAAATTCAGCTATCCTTGTAGACAATATTAGATATGACAGAGCCCACACAGAAGCTTACACTATAGCTAAAAGGCAAAGTCGATCAAGATGCCAGCACAGCAACTGCAGCAAGCACGTGTACACAGTGACCCATATTACCACTATTAACTCTTTCTTTTTGCTTTAAAACATAACCAATGAGCTAACTGCTAGCTTCTCACCACCATGA
Organism: Dromas ardeola; assembly: GCA_013398915.1. Lineage (NCBI taxonomy): Eukaryota > Metazoa > Chordata > Aves > Charadriiformes > Dromadidae > Dromas > Dromas ardeola. The sequence goes on from VYZM01014176.1 coordinate 211,188, forward strand.
AGGATGTTTAATATTTGTAGCCAAGCAAGACTCACAGGAGTGGAGAAAAGAAAAGCAGTGTTTGTCCTGCAGAAGAGAGTTCCATCTCGTCGTAGTACATCCAGTGAGACGTACAGAGCACGTCCGGTTTGAGGCTCTCTGTTACGTTACCACAGCTGGCAAGTACAGGTACAGACACTAACATGGCACATTATAAGGCTGTTTGCTTGCCTTTATGTCACATGAACCAAAAATTGAATGATACTTAGATTAATATGGGCCTCCACAAGGATGACATGCCAATTTGTAAAGCCTTGAGTATTTTCTACAGTGAAGCCTTAGGTGGAATACTGAAAATTAAGCTTTGGGTACCATTTTTAAGTGTACGTATGTATAAACTCAACGCATGTATAAACTCAATACAGACAACAGGAATGGAACAAAAACAAACAGATATGTAGAACACAATATCTGCAAGGAAAAACTGAAAGAACTGGAACGTGAAATCTGGAAAAGATGGGGGGGACCATGATAGCAAGTATTCAAATATGTAAAAGGCTACTGCATAAAGGGGAAATGACAACTTCCTCCATGAACTTAGCAGGAATATGAACAAGGCAAGAGGTAAATGGCTCAAATCACAGCAACGGAAATAAGGTTCAATACTATGGAAAGCTTTCTAAGGCTATGAATAGGGAAGCATGGGATAAGACTGACTGTGGAAGCTGTGAAATCCTTGTCTTTTTAATTCTTAGCGCTTTGGGCACCCAGAATTACAGGTAGCCAGAACGGATAAGAATTCCAGTCCGTTACAGGTAAATGAAAATTTGTATCATTCACTAGAAAAAACACTGAGGGACAATTGTAACTCAAGTTAAATGATCTTCATGCATAATTTCAAAGAAAATTCAGTATTATATTAATTTATTTAGTTGTTTTTATTTTTTTAATTGCAAATTACCAAGATAAGACAAAGGTAACTAAGGTTTTATGGAGAAGACAGTAAAAGGGTTCTCTGTTGCTGTCATACTAAGAAGAGGGACACAGTCCTCCTGATCTTATTAGTCTGGGGCCAACTTCAGCAGAACCTTAAAGAAAACAGTTCCCATTTGCAAAATGGAGATATGGCGAGAGCTGCTGTTAAAACAATGCTATCTAAATGTTAGGGAGATATCAGAGAGACAAAAACGTGATCACTGTTTGAATCTACACTGCTGTTTGTAACACTGAATTGTTCTCGAGGTCTAATCAGTGAGAAAGTAGTTCTCATTTACAAAGAACAAAACCCCGTAACTGTTAGCAATAGCAAGCTTTACATCTTTGCACCTCCAGAACTACATCCTTCTGAAGTGGTTAAAAAATGAAAGAGAGTTGAAACAAATGGCTGTGCTGGGAGTAAGCACGGCCTTCACTTAAACAGGCCTATAAATCATGAGCCTGACGCAGGATAGGAATGATTGCTGGCAGGGCCAGCGCTGCTCCCGGCAAACTCCACAAGGACACGCAGTGTATCTGTAACGAAACAGCACCCACCGACTGTTAACCCTGTCTTCTCTTCCCAATGAAGTTCACATTGGCAAGGGAGAGCAGAAGCCTCCTGAAGAGCCGTCCCTTTCTATACCAAGTTCAACCAAAACTTATGGCAGCACCGCAGTAAACTTAGGACAGCAAGTCACCAGGACCTTTGTTTTAATTACGGCACAAAGTTTCACTGCATCCAGAAAATATTCTTTTCTTCATTTATATTTTCTTGCAGATTTTTTTTTTTAATTCAGAAGACACGATAGGATTTTTCCTTTTCCCTCTTCTATTTCCCTTGAAAAGGGCAAAAAGGCAAGATTGAAAGACAGATAAATCAAAAGAAAAAGAAAGGTGATGAACTTTTTGGCTTTCATTGAAAAACAGAGCACTTTGACGCCTATCATCTTCCTTGAAAATTTTCACTCCTAAAAACTCTATTTTAACCAAAATATTCTTATTGGGCATTTTAAGTGCTCATCATCTCAGTCAAACTGAACTTTTTAAACCATCACCAGTGTGTAAAACTGTGAGTCTATTATTCTTCCACTTCCCTGTTAATATCCTTGTTCTAATACCAGGTGCTGCCTCATGGAAAAACACATAAATAGTCCAGGGAACAAAGATCAGAAACCAGGTCTCTTCTATTTTGGGTCAGTTCCCTAGACACTTCCATAACCCATGATTTTGGCATCCTTTGCTGCTTCAACAGGAGTCAGAATAAGCCTCAACTCTGAATCACTTATAGCCTCCAGGAACCTCAGAGAACAGATCAGGAGCCTGAACCCTCTCAGGCTAACCTTGAACTCAGTTCTGCCTGTTTTGGAGTACACGTTCCAAACGCCAGGACACCAGACAGAAGATTTATTGGCACACTACATCTGGCACCCAGAGAATTCTACCATACAGCCCGATACCTGATATCCAGAGACAAGCAGATTTCCAGATTTACAGCAAACTAAGTATCTACTGGCACGAAGGTGCTCCCTGCTCAGCATCTGAGTGGTCCATTGAAGTGCGTGATTCCCATTCAGCAGAAAGAATTAACTGCCTGACCTGGATAACCTGGAGCATCTTCCTGGCTCCCAGTGCCTCCTTTTTATACAGTGTAATGCCTATAATAGACAAGCCCAAGTAATTTGTTTTTATCTACCCCCTCTTTCTTCTGAATGGCATTCTCACTCATTTCAGTAAAGTAAAATGTTATTGTGAGTGTTCCTGCTGTGTAATTCTTTAAAAAAATCACCACAAGAAGCTGGTAACAGAACGGTGTCTTCCCTAAAATAATTGGAGATGAATGCTGGAAAGGACAAATACATAGAACCAAAACATGTAAAGGGGAGGGGGCAGGGGGAAGAGAGGTTTGAGGTGCTTCTCAACATAACCAGGGGAGTCCTTTCTCTTAGTGTTACGGAAGCACTCATTCTTACCAGCAGTGTGAATCAAGTAATGCCTGGTGGCCTCTCTGATGCAGCTGTGGGTTTCAGGCAGCACATTGGTATGTACCTTCACACTTGACCCAAGCTACTCTTTACTGACCTTTCTTCAGCCTGTTACTTTCCCCCCCTCTTCCCACTTCTTTTCTAGGATACTCGGGACAGGATTTCTCTATTGCCATAAACTTTGTCTCTTAGTAAGCCCATTATTCTTAATGCCAATAGAGACAATCAAGTCACTTTTCTGTGGGGGGTTTTCCCACCGTAACCCAAATTTAAGCCTTGCTTCTCAAACCCAGGTGGCTGTTAGATCCCAGGCTTCACAGGTACAAGGGCTTAGAAGTGAAACCCTCCAAGTTAATTTGATACGCTCTGCTGTATAATCATATACAGACCGTGTGTGAAATGAATCCTAATTTTCCATGTAATTAATTCAGTCTGCAAATAATAAAAAAATTCCTCGTATCTCTGTGTGTGCAAAAAAAAAAGGTTACTTTATTTCCTGAACATCTTTCAATCTTCTCTTCTCCTGTAATGATTCTGCATTACTAAAAGGCCTGAATTTGTAATACTATACTCCTTCATTGCCAGTCTTAGTCTTGCCCTTGGTTACTTCCCTGTTGGCTGCAAAGATGGCCAAGGAGCGCCTCCAGAGCGAAAGCAGCTTCTGCTCTACCAGGCTCTGACAGCTGTGTACATCGTCTGGCTCCATTCTCCCTGAAAGCTGTTACTGTCACTTCTGCAATAAGTCTCCACCAGCCAAAGGACCAAATATGCCAATTACAATCCTGAGCTGTGGTGAACTAGCTTGCAGCCATGTAAGAAAAAGCACGGACATGTTTTATAAAAGCAAACACATTAGCCTTTCACCCTCGAACTCACAAATAACTTGAATATGAAGTGGACTTTTGAGTGACCTCAGTTGCTTAAGTCGTAATTGGGAAATTCTTTGGTAGTACCTTTTCTTCTTCTGTTTGCAGAAACAGAAGTATACAATTTCAAAGTTTTCCTTTCTATCCTGGCTCATGTTTCTCCTCTACTGTAAATTCTTGGACACAGAGTCAGGGTTTACCAGAGATCAGCACCGCTAACACTAGCTCAGCATTACATATTCCCACAGCACTAAAAGATGTTTTTAAACTGATGACATAATAACTTATTTTAAAAAATAATATGCAGCAGTGCCAAGGATCTACATATTTATTTTGACAGTTCTTACTGTTCCTAACACTTTTCTAGCTCAACATGTTTCAGTCGGACCCGTAATCACTTTCAAGGGTGCCATGGCACTGCTTATGTTGGATCCCAACCACATGGGATGAATGACTGAAAAGTACCTGATGTTTCACTGCAGTAAGGGACAATCTGGTTAAACAACTCAGCACTGACAGTATAAAAGGGTAACAGAGTTAAAACTACTACAGTTGTGCTCAAGGGTGATATTATGCTCTACCATCCCCAGAGCCTACGCTAGTGTATTTTGGAAGTGTCCTGGATAAGGCCAAGCTTTACCTACGAAGATGGGCCACAGTCCAGCTTTACAGCTCCGGCACCAGCCCTCGCCTGACACTGGCAGCTCCAGGCCATCCGTGCGGACGCTTCAGGGGGATGCAATGACAAGAGCCGGTGCTTTGCCAACGGTGCTGACAGTCAGTCGTCCTGCTGTTGGGGCATAAGGCCCTGCTCAGACAACCCTTCGCCTGCCTCTTCTAACAAAAAGGGAGCAAACTGGGAAGAAACGTGCACCTAAATGTTTCCGTTTCTGCACCTACATGTTTCAGTTTCTACTCCAATGTGCCCTCCTGGGAACTGTATTTCATTAAAGCACTGTGTCCTAAAGACTGGCTCCCTCTAGTGCAAATTGCCAATAATCTAATAGTGTAATTTGAAACACCATGCTTCAGTTGGTTTTCTTAAATGAGGCAGTCCCAGATACCAGACCTCTTGTCTGATATTTTAGTAGTTGAAGAGTTCCAGAAGACCACGTAGTAACATTGATCAGCCAGGAGGTTTTATTTACTGGGGCTCCGGCCCGTTTTTGCATGGATCACAAGTCTATTCATAACTGGTAACTGTTTTGGCCCCTGTTTGTGGTCAAAACGCCAACTTTGAAAGGGACCGGTACACCAGTTCTTGCTGCATTCAGTGCATGCCAAGAAGCCATGAATAAATCAAGCTATGACAACAGAAAGGTGGTGACATTACTGCCAGATAAAGAGAGGACTTGTGTCTAATAACTACAGCAGAGGCCACTGACTTTTCAGACCAACAAAAATGTTTAAGAAAAGCAAAGCAGCACCTTAAGAAACAGAATGGAAGCACTTGTGGAATACCTGATTCCAGGCTGCCTAGGTCAGAAGTGACTCCACTTTACTACTTGCATTTACATGGAGCACAAAAATGCCAGAATTACCCAAAGTTTAATTTTAAGAAAAGATTTGAGCTACACAAGGAGTCGTATCCATGACTGGATCTCTGAATATAGCACCACGCACACACAATTTTGCCTTTTTAAATCATGTTTCAGAAGTAGCAGTTAGTCCTTCATGCAGCTATATGACGAGAAATCTTAACATGCTAGCCTGAAGGCTACTGTGAGGTGCTCTCAGTATCAGACGTTCAAGTTTCTACTTTATTAGCCAGTTCCAAATGCATTTTAAAGCAAAAAAACAAAAACAAAACAACTCATCCCCAGGATCTGCCAGTACATAGTGGAAGCTGATACGACTTGCTCTGAATCTCAGCAATGTTGCTACTGCTTTAGTGCGAGTGAACTAACAGATAAGCATCCTTGGACTATGTGTTTGTTAAATAGCACCACCTCCAGGAGCTTTTTATAGCGACAGGGAAGGGGAAATGCTCTGTTAAACCCCTACTGATGAAGTAGTTGAGAAACTCACAGACAGCAGTAGCACATTTTGTAAAGGCTTAAAATCCTCCACTACACTTTCAGGTTTATATTTGACAATACATGCAGATAGATTTTTCTTTATTCTACTTGTCACACAAATTGCTATCACGTAGTAATAAAACAGCCTGTGCTTCCTTACAAGACAAAGGACGCTCCAGCCAAGTACCACAGGCACATCTACAGAACTGTAAACATCCAAGGACACAGGCACGCACATAATCCAGAGGCAGACGCACGGAAAACGCGTGAACACCAAACATCATGTGCATCCCTACTCACAACTACCCAGAACAGAGTACTGCGCCCTCCTCAATTAAGCTGTAATATCAGCATCAAAATACAGCTGAAGGTAGATTTATAGTTCCATAGAATCACAGAATGGTTTGGGTGGGAAGGGACCTTAAGGATCATCTAGTTCCCCCCCCTGCCCTGGGCAGGGACACCTCCCACCAGCCCAGGTTGCTCCAAGCCCCGTCCAGCCTGGCCTTGAACCCCTCCAGGGATGGGGCAGCCACAGCTTCTCTGGGCAACCTGGGCCAGTGCCATATTTTATCTTACACTACAAAATGTGCATTCAATACAAGTCGAGCCTGCTCAACAAAACTGCTGCACAGACAGAAAGGAAGGAGTTAGATGCTAGAGAAGACAGTGCAGCTCCCACTTGGCACCGGTGACAACGCCACTGCATGGCCTCGCCTCAACCTAGCGGTGCAGCAACAAGTTCTCATGAGAACTCCTGTTCTGTTTGACTGTAGAAATGATAAACAGAGTTGTTTTCTTGGAAGAAAATCACATAATAGCTCGACTGACTGAAAGGTGAGGATCTCTGCTTATGGACAAGGTGTACATGGCGTGCTGCATGTGGGTCAGAGTCCTGTTTGATGCTACATCGCTCTTAGTATCTAAAAGGGCATAAGATTATCTACGCTATTCTCTTCTTACAGCTTTAGCTCCAATAAATAACGTTTTAAATTACATCCTACCGAGTCTGAGTGCCTTTCTTACTGGGATCATAATCGAACAAGCACCTCCTAGTGCAAAACAACATGCTGCATTTTCAAAACATAAAGGGCAAGAATAATAGTTCCTTGCCTCTCTTGAATACAGCACTACCATGTTCATTAAGATATCCAGTAACAAATTCAGATTGGCTGCTTAATTTCTGGACTAGTTACTGCAGATGGGGATTTAACTACAGTGTTGTTGGGGTACTGGCCTGGGGAGGACCTATGGGGCACAGGCATGATCTTTTTAGCTCTGCCAATTATTCCATCAAGAAGACACCACAACTGTATTAAAGCCTTTGGGAATAGCTCAGAATTTCTTTCTAAAAGCCCTCAAATGTTAGTGCAAGCATCATGATACTCCTCAGCTTAAAAAACATCTTGAAATTATAGTCTACATTGCTTTCCCAGACGTGAATCATACCCTGTTGGGCTCTATTTACATCTGCTGTATTTTATTTTTCCCTTGGCTTTTAATAGCAGTGCCACATAAGAAACTCTGCCAAGGGAGCCCATAAACATACATACCGGTGCTAGCTTAGACTTTCAGAGCTTAATTACTGATTTCCGTCTTTTTCTTTCATGTTTGAACATTCAACAGGCTGATCTGTTAACCACCAAAAGCAGAAAGAACGGATCCAGAGAGTAACTTCAGAACGCACAGCAAGGCTACCCCAGAAGCCACCAGAGCAGTTACCCAGGACGCAACCAGTGCGCACCCAGGTCCTGAGGCACAGCAGAGTAGCCTCGTCCCTTTCACACGTAGTCAGGCTCTGAAAGCAAAATAGCCTTTCCACTTACTGACCTTGGAGCCTCTCCAAGTAACCTGACTAATTCAGTACCAGGCAAGGCGTTATTTCTCACTCTACCTGCCTCTGGGATAATCACAGCAAACTCTGAGAGACAGAAAATAAAGGCTGTGAATTCAAGTATAGATGCCACATAAGCAGTGCTGTGGCAGTTATGAACGTAAACTGCATCGTGTTCACAGGACTCCTACTCATGCCTTCAATTTTGAGGGTCCACAAGCAGAAGATACTTGTCTGCTTAAATATTTCTCAGCCTGGTGTTCTTTTAGCTGAGGTTCACAGACTCTGCATATTACTACATCTGTATGACCTTTGAAAGGTAACTAAGCAAGGTGAAGCTTTTGGCAATTAGTTTAAATTCACTATACAACCTGGCACCTCAGACATTTTAAAGGAAAGACAAATTTTCAAAAGGTGAAAGCCATTCAGAGGAAAGGGAAGCTTGCAGTACAGACGTAACTGTGCATAACTCACTGCGCTTCACGAAAGGCATTAAGACATCCACAACAAAAAGGATCTCCCCGCTCAAAACCTTTACTGTGTCATCAGCACTCAGAGAGGCCAGTGCTGTCCACAGTCTGTGACACAAGCTACAGTTGGCTGTTTATGGCTAGTGAATAAATACCACTGCCACAGATTTCCTTGTCTTCTCAGTTATTTGTCATTCCTTTGCGGTTGCAAAACAGATGCCTGCCACCACTGATACACCAGCAGAAGAACCTGACAACTGCTGCTTCCTTCCCAGTGCAATAGAAGAGAAACTCTCAGAAAAAGGTATCCTGCAATGCACTCAAGAAGCGAGGAACAAGCAGGTCTGGTTTAGATGTTTAAACTGCTTTGAGCTCTTTCCTAGGTGCGTCTGGGCTGCTAAATAAGAAAGTGACAGCTGGACGGACAGAAGTTTTCTTGATGTCTGAGCTATCAATCCAAGCCAGTTTATTTAGGCGTAGGTATTGCTGACATGCTTTCCCCTCCAGCTAATCTCGGCATGTAATGATGATGTGCAAGAAAGGAATACTCAGTCTAAAGATACCTGAATCCTCAAAGCAGTAAACAGATTTGGTGCTCTAAGACTTCTTTTAAGTGGAAGTCTTATAACTCAACACAGAAAATACAGAAGGGTGAGATTTTGATTGCTCTCCCATGACTTTAAACATGGAGTGTTTCCTAGTTCCGTTGTGTCAATATTTATATGAAGTAGGCAAACAAAATGATTTAAGTAGTGAGATTTTTCTCCTCCCTCACTAATAGTACAGAACAGTACATATATTTAAAGAAATGTACTGCTTGGGTTCAAAGTGCCAAATGTGTCACTCATTCCTACAAGATTATAGCTCTTTCTCATTAATAGCTAGATTGCAATTAAAATATCACAGCACTTTTGCAGACAACCATAAAATATGCCAGTAATACCCATTTTATGTTGGACGTAATGGGGTCTCCAGCATAGATCACGAATGCTGAAATACAAAATGGTTTCAGCCACATGCTAAATCATTTGGTAAGAGGGGGAAAAAGAAAAGGAGAGTTAGACGAGCAAAAGAGGAAAAATTGACAGATTTAAGATAAGGACATCTTGGAAATAAACTATTAATCAACTACGCTGTGGGTAGAAATGTGAACAAATTCAGAGTTTAATTAAACCTTTCGCACTCTTTCCATTACACTGTTGTAGAATTCTTCCAAACTTACTACAATGCGATTAAACAAACTTAAAGGCAACATAACATAAATCCCAATTAAAGATGCCATTCTCAAGTCAATTCACAAATATAAAGGCAGACCACTTAACTAAATTACAAAAAAATGTAAAGAGAAAAGCCATTGTCCAAACACACACATCTGAGTACGACTAACTGGCAGAGCAAAGACAGAAAAGAGATTGTGCGTGCAGTAAATGGCACAGCCGTACGCAGATTTATACAAATGCTTTCCTGGACTGGGACAGTGGTGCAGCAAAAAGAAACAGAAAAAGGGTGCAATCTCAACTGCACATCTGGGAGGAAAAAAGCTATGAATGCCTTTCACAACATTGCCCATTCTATGTCAGGTTTCGTCTTACTCTTACACAGGTGATGATTAGTACGTGTGAAAACCTAGATGCAATTGCTTTCTCAGGAAGCCCCAAACCAATGTCAAAGGAAGAGAAAGTATACTGGGCAAAACATCTCTTCTCTGCTTTTTCTAAGGATGTATTACGTGCAGTACCAAAGCCAGGATACAACACTACATGTATTCCTACTTTTATAAAGCAGCTTAGTGTGACTAGAATCGTAACAACTTATATCTAGCTACGTCATCACTGAGACAAAACAGAAGAAAACACTGAGAACTGGATTCCTGTTTTACAAGCTTCATTAAGTAATGTTCAGAAGTTGAGGCAAGAATTCTTAATATGTGTATTATTAATATATAGAGTAATTGCTTTTAACTGCCAGCAGACTGGCAAAGCAAGCACCCACTCAAACCATGAGAACAGTATAGAATGTTACTGAAAGAAAACTGCAGATCAATCTCCATGGTTTCAATATCAAACTATGAATAGAAACAAGAATTCAGATCACAGAATAGTAAGGAAAAAAACAAAGGAAATCTTATTTCTAATAAAATTAAAAGGTTATTTAGGGAAACAAGGACAAACAAGGGAAACAAAAAGTGCCAAACCCAGCTAGGGAACTGTAACACACCACGCCCAAGTTCTTTGCAGTAGGGGTAACATTCGAAACATGTATCTCTAAGTAGTACTGTTAGATACAGGACGTTTATTTTAGATTTCCGGTAACAGTTCTGTCAGACACTGCAAGATCTCCCTCTCCATATATTATCTTCAAACATATCTGAGTGAAAGGGCAAACAGAAATTTGAAAGAGATGATTGCTTCCTTTGTGGGGGATACGGTTACCCACTGAGACAGGAACATATAAGAATTCCTATTTGCAATCATTTCCACTATTTATGAGGTCACTGGACTTGCTCCTGCTGAGCTCAATTTAGCAAGAGCTTTGGCTAGATCAGCCCAGAGAATATTACAATCACATTGACTTGGTGATGTCCAAACTACCGCAGATACGCAACTCAAAACTATCAACAGCCTGAAAGCTATACACATGTCAGTAGAAAGCCAGATTTAAGAAGCTAAGATGCAAATACAAACTATTTAATGACCTTAAAGGCATCATTAATTATGAGTAGGAGAATAAAAGGATGTAGCTCGTGCATCAAGGCAGGCATACTGAAGTCAACAAGAACTTCAGAAGGTCATGAAAGGCCTCAGTTTAAAACAAACAAGCAAAAATAATCCATACAGCAGCAACAAAACCCCCCACCTCTCATTTCCATCACAGAAAGAAGAAACATTTCCCCCTCACCCCTATCTTCTGATGCACTGAGCACCACCTCACCGCACAACTTGCACAGGATTTGTGTTCCAGTCTCATGTTTCCTTAAGAGGATTGTCTAACGATCACTGAAATCAGGAGACAATCAACAGCTATAAATACAGCATGTATCTGTCCTGTAAGACGGTTTCTCTTTGGTTTATGCATATCTAAACAAACCTAATAAAACATACCTAAATTTGTCATCCCCTTCCTTTTAATTTATCTTTTTTTGGCGTCCTATATATCAAAACAAGGATTTGAAGCAGGAAATACCGCATTTTATTTAACAATAATGGAACTGTTTAAACAAGTTGTTCCGTGCCTAGCTGACCTGTAACTCCTAGAGGTTTAAGAGCTACATTTGCTGTTCTTCCCCTTTCCAATTGCAGCGGCTAGGGACCAGGAGCACTACCACCAACAGCAGGGCGTCACACACCTGATGGCTGCTGCTGACCAAGGAGTCCTGCAGGGTGCTCGCTCTTCAGTGGGGGCGCTGGGGAATAACCCCTTCTTTTACTCAACAACCAATTTTCCCAAAGCAGATGGGAACTGAGCTGTCTTTGAAAGCTCCACTTTTCAGCTACGTTTAGCTCGGCCCAGCCAGGAGGTTGAAAATTACTGGGCACACAGACAGTTTCCATACAAACGTCAGAACAAAGGCAACGTTTCTCTAGAGGCACTTTAAAATTTTTTTAAGATCTTGGTCATTGCCTACCCCACATCAGGCTACACGTCTGTGATGATAGCTTTGGTCGGGAAGATCTTGCAACCAGGAAGAACTGGACATTATTTTTCTCAAAGATTTCTTTTTCTATGTGACCTCTTCATTCAGTGATCATTCAATTGAAGCTAATACACTTCAATTTTTGCAAACAGCCTTTAAGACTTAGAAACAGAAACGTGTCTTATGACCTGAGCTGTTTGGTTTAGAAACACAGGAAAACTTCGGTTAGAAGTGACTTCCAGAGATCATCTAGCTCAATTTTCTGCCATAAGCACAGGTAACTAAGGTGTGATCAGGTTGCTCAGGACTTTTCCTGGTCACCTTCTGAAAAAAAATCTCCACAGATGGCAACTCAGCATCCTCTCCGAGCAAGCTGTCATTGTTCTTCCCGCACCTTCTCTGCTTGCTTTGCTTTCATTTATCACTGTGAACTACAGAACCCAAATAGCTCTGAGAATTCTGAATCATGCAAAAACACAGCCTCAACAGGAAAGAATCCCTGGAAGGACAAAAGGATTCTTGCTTTGTTCTATGACAAGCTTTACACTTGCAGTCTGCCACAAAACACATTCTTCTATGTGTCTGTCTTCCTGGAAAATAAGGCAGCTAACCAACAGTGTGTTTTACTTCTGGAACAAATGAAGGAGGAAGGCTTCCAATCTCTTACCAGTCTTTTATTTCATATGGCCTGCAGTCTACTGGCGCAGGTCATTCTCGGCAGTCAGGCTTTGCATTACAGAGGGAAATCACAGATCATCTACTGGATGTGAGAAGACATGATAATACGCTTCAATCTCTCAACTTCATACAGCATAAAGGAATTACAATAAAATTCTACGTAAGAATTTACCTGGTTGGATCCAATCCCCTGCTTTAACATAGAACTGCTTTTTTCGTCTTGGTAAATGACTAATGATTTTCTATCTTGTGCAGTTTTCAGAACCTGAGAAGTATGTAATACCTGTGGCAAACATCAAGGTATTGCATCCTTATGGAAGCAGCGATCTGTAAAAACAAGATACTGATTCCTTTTCAAAAGTTCGGCAATCCAATCTATTTTGCTAAAGTATCCTGAGGACACAGGGTACATTCCAATTAAACTGCACAGGGCAGCGACTAACAGAGCAGCTCTGTGACCGAGGTACCTTCTTTGACCAGTATTTGCCACTAAAGCTTATTTTTATGCAGCATTAACAATGCAGAGAGTGCCGGAACCCAAGGGACCACAGAAGAGAACTGTAGATGGTGTTCTAAAAATCTCTCAAAAAACGTTTTTGCATAAACTAATGGACAAAATAGGTTGTGATGGTGTAACAGAACCAATACTTCCATTAATATCTCTAGAGAAACACTGAGGGCAGAACATAGGTAAAAAAAGAGAAATTCGTTAAAAGGAATGTACAGTGACATACTATTTGCATAGTTTTAAACCTGAACAATAGCTAATGTATAAATATGCTCATTAGGAAAGTTAACGCTGCAGGCATTGAAATGTAGGGGTTTTTCCTCTTCAAATGCATTGCTTCATTTTTCTGTAAAAATATGGCTACAAACCATAAGCCGGTAATTTAAAGACATTTCAATATAGTCAAAAAAAGAGGATATTTGTTTCTAAGTCATCTGAATATATGGAACACAAAGGAATATCAAGTCTGATCTCTTGTAAGTGTTTACATTTCCAGACACTTTATATTGTATTTAAAAATCAAATAGTTTCTTTGGTAAACTGGAGTTACAAGCATGAAAGAAATATCAGATCTTCCTTTAACTGATACTATATGTAAATTAATAAACTACATGTGCTTCTTTCTGGTAAAATCACCTTTAAAGGGAGTTAAAATTTGTTATTTACTGACTTTAACAAGAAAATAAGTATTTGGGTTGAAAGATCTGTAACACATGTTGTACGTTCCTCTATTTTCACGTTTAGGAAACTTCCTTAGCTCTTCATGTCCCGGGCTTTGGTAGAAACCTGTCCATCAAAACAGGGATAGCAATGGAAATGGAATCAAAATGTTTCGTCTAGTGATGTTGGCTTATTCTTTTTTTAAGTGTAATCTTTGCTTTCATTACACTTAAGTATTTTTTATTGGTGTTTGCACAGAAAAGAAGCAATGCGCATTTTAAAAGAACTGTGAAGAGTGCTCCAAAGTTGAGAATAATGTGCCTTTTCTTCCTGAAAAACCAGCCTATAGGAAAAAACCCATTCCAGTAATTTAGTTTAGCCCTACGTATAAAATAACTGAAGTCAAGGTGCCTGCGCTGTTATTATTTTTTCTGATGTTTATGACACCAAACTGCTGAGCTTTATGGCATTCACAGCTTCAACAGCAGTGAGTTCCCACTTGGTATAGTCGTAATACTCCTTAATATTTTCATTTTGATGTAATTTGTGGCCCCAGCTTTTTAAATATCCGCTCTGTAATAATGTTTAATTTCAGGGGTCACTCCGCCAAGGAGTATATTAAAGCTTATAAAACTCATTTCCAAAGCTCAAATATCAAGCTGTGATCAGGTTAGGAGGGCAGCATCTGTGAATATTTCATCTTTTATCATGCTGATAATAAGGAGATGACAGAGGCACATTATTACAATGAGAGAATTGCTCATTTCAGCCCTGGCTGCTTGAAGCTAGGGTCTGCAGTGTGCGTTACTCAATAAAATCAATTCTTATATGAAAAGCAAGTTTACTGAGCCACCACTGTGTCTTATTTGATTGTAATGAATAATATATGGACCCAAGAGCTTGCGCATCCGGTAGGGAGAGGGAAAGGAAAAGGTTTAAGTTTGGAGAGGCACTTGAGTATAGACAGTAATTTTTCAAAACTGTAGTTTTGTTTAGAAGAAATGTTATGAGACCACTGTTTGTTAGACTTACAATTTTGATAACAAATCTTAAAGGTCCCCTAACACAAAGACAGGATGCTAGCCTGTATTGGCAGAACAATTTCCATCTTCCATTCGGCTACTGAAGCTCAACAAACAAAGCCCAACTAGTGTGACACTTTACAACAGTTTCTGCTGCAGTCTCTTGTAGCAGCACTCTTGTTTGGCCACATTTCACACTAATCTTTACCTAAAGAGACTTTTGAGGAAAATCTCATCTATCACCTTTTGTAAAAGAGCGAAAACAGCCTTCTTTTAAAAAGTAGCAGCATTACACCTACTTTGAGAGGGACATAAGAAAAAAGGCTGAAATTCTTTTCTCTCTCGGGTTATATACTGCTACTATTTGTGCTTATACATACGCCATTTGAAAACTGCTTACTAAGAACAGAAATTCAGATAATTTCAGAGAGCAACACGTATGTCTTGTCTAAATTTGGTAAATTCAACCATTGCCACTGTTGCATCTCCCTGAACCCATTTTATTCAAACTTCGTTTGTTTCATGATTAAGATGTCAAATTGAAACAGCTTCGTATCTATACAGTTACGAACGTATTAAAAAAAAAAACACAAAAAATTTTTTAAAAAAAATCATCAAATCCCAAGCAGTCTCATGCATATCCACATATAAAAGTTTATATATAGTCTTCATAATCTGAAATACCTATTTTCTGTTACTGTGGGAATTTCTTCTTAGTTACTCTTTTAAAATAAAATGTTACATATAAAAACTACTGTACGGGTAATTTTTTTATTACCCATTTGAATTTTCACATCATGAAAGCAGCTGAACTATAAACCGAATTACCAGAATAACCACCAAGACATTGCAGAAATGCATAACTACGTAATTGCATGGTAGTTTTCTTTGGAGAAATGGATAAAAGTGATCTATTTTTCAGGACTATTGTAACATAACAAACCAACCTTTTACATCACTGGGTGTCATAAGTGCAGTATATAATGCTAGGTTTACAAAAGTAGAAGATAATTTGTTTGGAAGCTTTTCCCTTAGTAGCATCTCTGGTCAAAATGTTCACATGCTTCTTATTTACTCACCCCTTATTGAGCTATTTTAAATAAGACAAACAGCTGCTGGATCCCCATTTTCCCCACTTTGCAAACACAGCAGACCTACTTCTGCCACAGCTACACACTGACTCTGGGTCATGAAGTCCAAGTTGTGCCCTGGAACTAAGGAGTAAGGATTTTTCAGGTAAATTCTGGCTTTCAGAAAATGTTGAAAGGGGTTATGTTACTGTTTTCTTTCTTTTTCCTTTCTTTTAAGCATCTCGGTACTAAACTTTCACATTCCCACTAAAGGTGAGAATTATTGTGAACTGCAGCTTTAAATCAACTGCCTTATAGGCAAAAGAGTCTCAGTATAATCAATTATTTATTATTAGCAACAGCATTAAACAGGGCCATTTCTTTTCTGAAATTCTGGGAACAAATGGTCCCGATCACAAAGATAATATGACTTTAAATTGTCATTATCACCATGCTGTGATAACGACCTATCATTTTGGCACTTGTAACTCTGAGTTGTGTCTGTTCCAACCCCTTGCTGTAAAACATATTTAACTCATTTACATCTAAATATTTATTCAGCCTGCCTTCATTACCTTCCCTCTGCTTACACACCATCAAGTTCAGTAAGGTTTTGTTTGGGTATTTTTAATTTATTTCCCCTCAAAGTTTTTAAAGCTTCCCCCCCCCATTCTTTTAGGGTGCAGTCGAGACAAACCGAAACAACATTCCCACCTTTTTAGAAAGATGATTAAGGAAAGGATTGAATATGAGCATCAGGAATATCAGGAAGCTTCCCAAAGTTTACACACATAGGCTCCAATTCAATAAGGGGTTAAAGCAGGTTTCTCGCATCTTCAGCTATAACATTTAAAACTGCAACCAGTAATCTGAACTTCCCTGACATTATTTGGCTGTTGCTAGCACTAACATACGAAGATGAGAGCACAGAACTCATCTATGATATACTACCAGGGGAGCTAAACTCTCTTCCGAGTTAAACCTGCACAAAGAGCAGGACTCAAAACACGATGTCCCCTTAGGAGACAAGGCTTTTTGATTTTAATACTGAAACAGGGGCATTGTTCAGAGAGATCTGTATGTGAAATAATTATCTTGAAATAAACACCAAGATACAACTTTTTTAAAAAAAAAATGGAACCCCACACACACTGCACACACACTGCACAGGCATCAGCCCCTAAAACGTAGGTTTTAGAGTTGATGGTCTGGGATTTGTTGTTTGCTATAAAAGACCACAATTTCCTAGTGGGTTCCCCCCCCACCCCCTAAAACTCTTTAAAAATACATAATTTGATGCTATAATTGTGCATACATAATCTCGTCTATTTTATTACAAAGGTCATGTTATAGCAATTAACTCCTACCAATGAGTAACTTTCCAGCACCAGGGAGAGTCATTTGTACAGAACCATACGTTGCAACAGCGATGTTCTCCTCCTATGTTCAAAACTTCTCTCAAAGCACAGGTCCTCTGAGCAAGACATAAAAATAACTCCTTACCATTTTACTCCTGCTCTTTAAATTCCTTCTAATGCAGTGTAATCACAGTGGCCTCCATTTATAATCAAAATGAAAAAATATAAAAAAAATAATTTAATAAAAGGTAGCTTCACATTGATTCAACTTCAATAACTTGACCTACAAAATACCTTAATTAGCCATTTGAAATTATCTTCTTACTTTTACCTTTCGTTACAGCACAGAATTAGATTCGCTATTAATGGACAAAGCAGCACTTACTATTGAGTATATAACCTTAAATACTTGATTAAAAAGTGCTATTTCCATTTACAGAAGGTATTACAGTAGTGAGTAGCTTTTAAAGGGCTTGTTAATGGCTTGCTCTTTTCATTCATCATCAAAATTTAAGTATTACTAGTAGATGTGTTTTATGAACTTAAGTAAAGAAATATGCTTATTCAGCTGTTAACAGTCCACTTGCAAGTGATATTTGCTCCTTCAAATAAATTTCTGCTATTCAATGGTTGTAATGGTCTTATTAATGGAATAATAACTACGTGAACGTTATTAGCACACCTTGGATGATGGGATGTCCATTACATTCGTGACAAAGCAGAAGTTGCAGTCGTGCAAAAAGTTCACCCAACTTAATATGGGATGTTATAGAGTGTGAACATGAATTTTTAAATAAAACTAAAAACCCCATAAAAACCGACTTGCAGGTACTCTATTTCATTGACAGCGCAACAAACAGAATCCAGTTTACAGGAGGTGAGGGCGGGGGGGGGGGGGCTTCCCGTTGTGAGGAAAATCACATTCCTTAACTATCGTACCAATTAGCCTTCACAGTATGACATTATATTAACTTTCCTAAGATACTTATGTAGCTCACATTGTACACTGACAGCCGCACTTGAGTAAGCAAACTAAAGAACCCCAGCTCATCACAAAGAGAGGGACAGCCCAGCCCTGGAGATAAGGACTTTGCTTCTCAGAATCTCAAACCTGTCCACCAAAGATAAAAGAGATCCCTGGACGACCAAGATAACAGCCCCTCTAATATATCTTTTAAACCCTCCCATTGTCTGGTGTAATAGAAAAGTACCTGTGGCAAGATTGACTCCAGGGACATCAATGTCAATGGAGAAGCCCAGAGAAGGCGTGGGTTTAGGCGTCTGACACAAGAGAGGCAGGGACAAGAGTGACTGCTGGTAGAGAACGCTGAAAATTAGCCGTCACTATCAAGGGGAATAGCAACTATAAAATCTTGTTTAGAGCTCTGGCAAATTTGTTGCAATTTTGCATTCTTACACATTTGCTAAGGTTCTGGCCAAAGCCCACACTCCCTACGGAGCAACAGTTTTCTCTCTACTTCACTTTCCTTTTTAGTAAATACTACTTAAATCAGTGTTATACAGTACACTGCAGAGAAAACAGATGTAGATTAGAATGATAGAGAGATATTCTTTACCTCTCAAACACAAACATTCCAGGCAAGGAGAATTCATTCTGCGCACATTTCAGACACGTAGTTTAGAAAGGGATGGGGAGAGGTAAAGGAAGAAAGAAAACCCCAAAATCCTACAATGCTCATCTTTTCACTTGGACGCGTTATTTGCATCCCCCCTAATATATGCAAGCTCCTGCAGAATAGCTAGGTGTTATTATTCATTACAATTTTCTATTACACTGTGATAAATGACACCCCCAGGGGTAGCGCTGCTCAGCGAATGCTTATTAGAGTCATTTAAGTAGCAGTTGATTTACCTTAAATAGGTTGTTTCATATAGCTATATGCCACGGCTATACAGGCCTGCCACTGCTATTCTTTTCAGTGCCACAATAACTAGAGTTTAATTGAATTATAACTGTTCCATGTATGTATTACACTGTATCCTGTTTATTATATCTTACAAAATAAGACAGTACCAATTACACATGCTGCAGAGGTAGAATCCTTTTATTCTGTTTAGAGATTTGACGCTTTTTTAGCTTCAAGTTTAACAAGGAGTGTTGATTAAAAAAAGGACCATTACTCTCTAGAGACAATTTTACAAGACAATCTGCAAGTTGTACTAGCCAGTTTCCTGTGTGTCAAAAGTAGGCTTCTTTCACCTACGTATTTCAAGATACCTTTAATTCAGCACCCAACTTACGCACAGATGCACAACACTGTCCAGATAACGTAGGAGTTTGGACAAGAACCTGACAGGAGCAGACTTAACTCCTCCTAGGGACTTCGGCCTCCTCATCCCTACTGCCATAAAGATACACAAATTCAGAGCCTGCATAAGGATATTTTGCTTCAGGTCGTACCAGTATGACAGATATTGAAGCCTATCAATAGTCTGAATATAATCAAAGTAGTACACTGTTTAAAAAACACAAGTTTAACTCGGAGAAGATAATCGATTGAGCAAATGAAACTATGAAACCTCAGTGAAAAGTGACTGGAAGGTTAGAATAAAGAAATGTACAAAAGAAAATAAATTCTCCTACTGAATAAAGAAATCATGTAGTTAGTCTGTTTAGCTTTCTTCACCATACCCGTAAAATTCTTTAAAAATAAAAAAAATCTTAGAGCGGAAACTCTTCATCAATGACCACAGATTTAACATCAGGGTAATTCTCAATACTGTTTTTTCCACCCCAGGTAGCAGAACGTGTCTCAGATTTAACAATTTTAATTATTTTTTTTGTTGTTGCTCCCTTCTTAGTATTATTATCATTATCCAGGAACTACATAGAAGCGTTTGCACTACATATGACCTATTGGTTCTGACAATGAAAGAGCTTCCATTAATGCGCTTCTCCCAACATTGCGAATAAATCTCACACAGATGACTTTTGTTGGATTGTATAACCACAATAATACATTTTTAAGCGCATTACAGGACGTTCAGAATTTCATTATGCATTACTAGTAACCCAACAATATTTTCCAATTTATTTTGACTAAAAGTGTAAAGCTAGAAAGGGAAAACCCAGAGCAAAGAACATGTTAAATATAGAGTTCCATGCTAAGGCATTATAGAGCATCTGAAGTTAAAGATCTTAAAGATCCCATACGAAATTCAGATGAGACAAACGGGTGGAGAAATTGTTTCATATATCATTTTCTCTGATATGAGAGAAAGCTGTCTTTTTTCAAATTTTGGCATTCAAACGCAAGTGCCATTAAGGCTCAGCTCCAGGGCTAACAGAAGTGTTTCACAGCACCATAAGCCCTTCTGCTACTGAACGCTGGGAAAGAAAATCTCATATAACCACACTGGACATCACAATGAAGGCAGTACACAAAAACTGTTCATCTGATCCTGTAAAACAAAAATTCTAAAGATAAGCAGGAGTCGCATGCAACAGAAGAGGTGAAGCAAAGCTCAATTTTTTGAAAAGCCATCTGAGGTACCTATTGGCAGCATAGCTTCGCATAAGCCACCTACTCTCATGACAGTAAAAAATCATCAGTATAAATAAGGATGCTAAAACTGTATCACCCGCATATGCGCACTATAACAGTAAGAATGTTGATAAATAAGGAATTTTAAATAGAAAAGTAAATTTACTTGATGATAACAGAAAACAGTAACCCTTGCATTCATCTGCTATTGACATTATTCTTTAAATGGTCGTCGGCATCAATTCACACACCCAGTTACTGCAGAAGTTTACACCAACTTTGACCAGCAATTTAAATAAGTACTTTGAATGGGAAACAGTAATGAATTAAACTCTAGCTTTCTAAAGTAAATGAGTAAGGCAACAGCCAAAAAATATTCTGATGAGAATACATAAAGCAATTAAACTTTAACTACTTTTTAAAACAAATTCTTTTAGATGCTAATGCCCATTGTTTTCTCACTTAGTAAGTACAATTTTGTGTCACAAAAGGTTAGATGATTGCAAAGATTTAATTGAATGTCTAAAAGAAAGGGAAATGTTTCTTTAAAAAGCTAAGACGGACCTCTTACCACATTCCTACAGCAAAATGTCCTGTAACAATAGAGCTGTGATTTGCTGAAATTAAAATGCTATTACGGTGGAATTAGGGCTTCAATATTTTTAGCAGCTTAAATAGGCCTTCCATTTTTAAAGGACATCTGATAATAGATAATTACATTTCATCTTAAAGAAACTGGTTGTTTTCTTAAGGAAAAATACTTTTCTTTTTTCCATAGAGGTTAAAACATAGCCATCATTAGTAGCAGCAATAGGCTCTAGGTGCCTACTTCAGCTTGGGGGATGTATATTAGCATATAAATAGCCGTTGGTGGCTGCTTGATTCTACCTATTTTATGTTTCAATGTGACATCAGAATGCACTTAGCAAGAAACCTGGGGGGGTCTAAGGGAGGAGTTCTGGAATATGGTGGTTTTACAGAGGGGGCCTCTTTTGCTATTAAAAAAAATCCCCTGTTCCTATAGTGTTGTGTTTTATGTTTACTGCATCACTTCGGTAGTCTAATTAATAAGTTCTAAAAAGCAAACTGTGTTAGAGGAAGGTGCAGTGGTTTAAGCAGCAGCTCTTTCCTGAGAACACGGGAATAAGTCAAAGTAGTGCATTTTCTGTAAGATACAGTTGGTTATTTAGTTTATATTTACATGAAATGTGTCTAAAATAATTTCTACCCTTTTCACTGATGGAAAACAATGAAAAAGCAAGGGGTCGTTATTACCCTGCCAACATTACTTTCATGCAATACAGTTCCTCGTGGGAGGCAGACAGGGAAGGAAAGCCATGAGCATTCCCCGTCCTCTGTTTCAGACTGACCTTCAAGATTTACTGCTTTAAAATGTTAATCACCGTGAGTGACATTTCTCGTGTCACTAAGTGGATTGTAACAGCAGAGGGAGAAACATCCTTTTTAACAACTTTCCTCACAGCCAAAGAGGGGTGACTGAAGACAGAGCAGAGGTGAGGAGACGGCTCCTCGAGGAGAGCCATGAGGGCAAACACGCTTCAGTCAGTGCATTCTTATGAGGGAGGTGATGAGGGCCTGCAGCGAAACACGCCTGCCTAGTTGATAACGAAGACGACCCTTTATTGAATCACAGCGTGCCACTGGTCCAATGGCACCTCTCAGCCGCCCGCTGATCCAGGCTCTCGGTACACGAGAGCACTGGGCGAGACAGTATGAGCAATCCAGAATGAGAAGCGCAGTTGCACCCAACTCAAAACTGCCAGAACTGCTCCTTCACCATCACCCCAAGTGTGCAACAGGAAAGTGTCCCTGTATTTGGAGAGGCAACAGACCCATTCAGGCAATTTCAGGGAAACTAAAGCATTATTCATGAAACATCATTGGGGTACACCAGCTTTAGCAAGCAACAGTATAAAAATAAGAGTCACCATTCAAAAGTAACTGACTTCTGATACTACACAGTCCAAGCTCTAAACTTTGCAGACTTCCTAGGTAACCACACATGATTTGCAAACGTAACACAGGACGGAGGAAAGCCATACCCTTCTGGGGAGGAAGCTGCTGACGGCAGCACCTGAAACTCTATTAGGGGCTGGTGTTCAGGTAACTGAACCCAACCATTCATATCTAAGTGTTTTGAAAATAGGAGCTATATATACACTAATCTCTCACGTTCTGAAAGGCTTGTTATAATTACAAAGTAGCCAATACTGCAGGCAACGCTTTCATGAACACCACTTCTGCACATTCTGCCTGCCAATACCAAGCCCTTCTAATCAAAGCTTAGAATCTTCTTTTCTCACCTCGCTTTTTCATTTTGGTCTTAGGCAAAGTCTCCATTAATCAACAACAAAACAATCATAGAGTCCTAGAATCATTTTGGTTGGAAGAGACCTTTAAGATCATCGAGTCTAACCGTTAACCCAGCACTGCCAAGTCCACCACTTAAACAGTGTCCCTTGTGCTCCAGACCCCTCACCAGCTCCGCTGCCCTTCTCTGGACACGCTCCAGCTCCTCAATGTCTTTCTTGGAGTGAGGGCCCAAAACTGAACATAGTATTCGAGGTGGGGCCTCACCAGTGCCGAGTACAGGGGGACGATGACTGCCCCAGTCCTGCTGGCCACACTAGTGCTGACACAGGCCGGGATGCCGCTGGCCTTCTTGGCTACCCAGGCACACTGCTGGCTCATATTCAGCTGCTGTCGACCAACACCCCCAGGTCGTCTTCTGCCAGGCAGCTCTCCAGCCACTCTTCCTATACACCCGTAGCGTTCTTGGGGTTGTTGTGACCCAAGTGCAGGACCTGACACTTGGCCTTGTTGAACCTCATATCACTGGCCTCGGCCCAGCCAGCCAGCCTGTCCAGGTCCCTCTGTAGAACCTTCCCACCCTCAAGCAGATTGACGCTCCCAACCAACTCGGTGTCCTCTGCAAACGTGCCGAGGGTGCACTTGATCCCCTCGTCCAGATCGCTGGTAAAGAGATTAAAGAGAACAGGCCCCAGCACCGAGCCCTGGGGAACACCTCTTGTGACCGGCTGCCAACTGGATTGAACTCCATTCACCACAGCTCTTTGGGCCCAGCCAGCCAGTTTTTTACCCAATTAGGTCCACAAGTGGCAAATATGTATTTTCTTGCACCACAAGTACCAATATTTGAGATGCTGGGTGAAAAAGTACAGAAAGAGATCTTCAGATTGGACTGATAAAAATGGCCATTAAAAGTGTTACTGTTTAATTATAAACAAAGCATTGGAAGATATTAAATACCAGCCCCATCAATTTTAAAATTACCATCTTGCTCTCAGTTAATCAAGTCAAAGAAAGGTCAAAGACCTCTATCTTCTAACAAACACAGTTCTTGATTCATTACATTAGTCAAAAAATTTTAGATTGTAAAAATGTGACATAACCCTACTATTTTATCTGCATCATTATCATTTTTAAATACGTTATTTAATCTCCATGACCTTTGCCTTACAGTTTATACTGAATGAAGCAGGGCCAACACCCTGCAAATGAAACGGGAACCATAACCAGGCACTTCAGATGTCTCCTCTTTATTAAAAGGGCTGGTGAAAAGAATTATTTTTTAAATTAGTAAATTCTACGTTTATGGGTTTAAAGTCACTAAATCAGAACTAAAATATATGCACAGTAAAGGGAGAAACATGGAAGTACAGCAACAAAACATTTGAAATATTTCAACTCTTTCTTAAGAAACTTCAAATAAGAGATAAATGCCTAAAAAATTACAAAACAAAAGCTGACCATATGATCAGTTATCTGTCCAGTCAGAAATATTGCAGACCTGCAACTTAATTCCTTCACTAGCCAGAGATCTAGTTTTTGGTTAGTATTATGCCAGATACAGGCACAGCAATATCACACTAGCCAAAAAAACCCAGATTTAAAAAAAAAAAAAAAAAAAAAAAAATGGTATCGGAGGGTTGATTACAAACACACCAGAAAGGAGTGAAATTGGAATTATACCCTGTTACCAGAAAACAAATCTGGGTTGTTTGAAAATACCAAATTTGTTCACCTCATGCAATCACAGAATTTACTGAAGTACAACGTCATTAGAAGATTCCTCAAGAGAAAATAATATGTTGTTAGGCATATTTCCCAAGCCCAGTATGAAAGCCTACCTTGAACTTGAAATAATAATCAACAGCATCAATAAAACTTGAGTCAAAAGAATGAAAAAGTAACTTTTTAAAATGTTTTATAAGAACTGAAACATAACTCAGTACAGTTTAACAGAGCAACGAACAATGCAGAAGTTTATAGTTTCACCACACATATTAGAACATGCTTCAGAATCAGAAGGCAGCAAGTTTCAGCAGCACTCGCACCGCTCATTTCCCAAACCTCTCTACATCATTTCAGTGAGCTTTCAGATACCTGTGCAACAGAAAAAGGCACCCAGCAACTGTTCGTTGAGGACTTCTGCGCCAATAACAGAGACGACCTCACGCCACCCCGCAGGCCAAGCTACAAGCATCAGTCAGTCCTGGTGGCATTTTACACAGCAGTTCACAGCACAAGAAATCTATGAGCTGCTGCACATTTCTTCCACAATTTATTTCATTCGGTCAAAAAGTCGCTTCAACTGCCACTCCTCACCCTAACCCCCAACATCAGCTCGATCTACTTAATAGAACTGTGGTTTTCCTGTTTAAAATTCTGATACAAAATTAAGTGGGATTAGCAACTGATAACCAAAATATGCAATTTACAGTAAAATTAGAGTTTGCATTTTTATTGCATTTGTCACTTTAATTACAAAAATAACTGCAGATTCTGCAAACCATGAAAAAATTCAAAGAAAATCATGAAGAAACTAAATTAGGAAGCTGCTCTTCCAACAGGCTTCACAGAAGCAACAGATGTACTTAAACAAAGTTCAGGATGGTGAGAGCGGGAGTCTGACAACAGACTGCTGTCTGCAGGCTCCAGCGGTCACCGTGGGCACCTTGTTTCTCATTAAAATGCCAGATACAAACTCCAGTTACCAGACAGAAAGGCACACCGCTTGTGCAAGGTCAGCAATTCCAGCATGCAGGAACTTCATAAAATGTACAGAAAAAACTAGTTCTTAAAATATCCAGCTTAAGATCCCGATATTACAGGGGGTCAACAAACATACCAGAAATCTTATCTGCAAAACAACACAAGGCTCGTCTATTATAAACATCAGAATAGTGATGGTTTTGTCTTCAAGAGGCTCGTGAGCTCTTTATCAACTGGTTAGTTGACATAACTAAGAAATTCTATTGGGAACCTTACTGTTGATGGTAAAAATCAACAACACAGAATAGAAATGAATTGCAAATAAATCAGATTTCAGTTCTTCCTAAAGCAGATCAAAATGACCACGCACAACCAACAAGTACAACAACAAAAGGCTTGAAGATCATCCATGTCTCAGAAACAATCCATCTGAGCACTATTATTTCTCATGTGTTTGACGTAGTCTGTACACGGAGATTTGTATTTTATTTACTTACATAGGGTTAAGTACTTCTTTATATATCGCCACAGTACATGAGCTTTCAGATCTGATAACTTATTGTGAAAAACATGCAAACCAACTTTGGCTGTCTAGCTCCAAATTTCTAGCCTGCCTTGACATACTAATGAAGAACAATAGAGCCATGCACTTCCCTTTGACAGCTGTACCCAGGAGAGTTTAAGGGACAAAACCAACCAACCAATCAACCAGAAACACAGCAATAACGAAAAAAAAACAACATCAGATGTGATTTAGATTTGTATTTCCCAGACCAGGAATATTTTTCATGTATAAACATTCTGCCCTTTCAGGAAAACCTCACCATAATGATAGGGTGCTGTAATCATTATACCATAATTACTTACTTACAGTTTCTGTAAAAGTACCCCTAGCAGTTCGACAAACATTGGCCTAATGATCAAAAGTATGAAAGTCCCACAAGAACAAGGATTTAATAGTGCAGCACGACAATGCTTCTAACAGTGTACAGCTTAATCAACGTAACTGTGAAGCTAATTTTGCAGACAGAGTTATGTTGTTTTACAGCTCAACTTACTAGTTAATGCTCTATCTGTAACCACCTAATTAAAGAAGAAAACCGAATGGGAACCAACAAGGACGATCACAGGCATCCTTTTTCAGGGGAGCACACCTTCAAAGGAGCCATCACGATCGCTTAAGTACTCTCCTGTGGCAGAAAAGCTCAAGGTGGTATAAATATGGCAGCCATTGTATGCTATAAATCAGGCTCTTCTTATGTAAACAGTGTGCTTTTCCTGCTTATAATGAGACAATCTTCCCCTGCATGGGGGAAGATAACGATAGAATCGTCTTTGATGTGATTCATGTGAAGCTTTATTTTCAATTGGAGCAGCTTTGTTGCAGGCCCTGGCCCTTTCATCTCAAAGAAAAATCTAACATGTCTTACCTGAAAACGTAGGGGATTTTAATAGGCATTCCCAATTCATCTCTCTAGGTAAACAAATGGTCCTGCTTTTGCTCTCATCCTGATCAAATGAAAAAACATTAGTCTGAAAGCCATCTTTGTTTATTTCCCTTCCTGAGACAGAGTTGAGAGGCTACAGATTTCACAACTGATGCTATTACGCAGACATGTACTTTTTGCAAACATAAGCATTTGGAGAAAATATACCTTGTATCAGAAACATTTTTATTGTGATGTGAAGAGTTCCCAAAAATCCTCACAAATTATTTTAAAATAAATTAAGAATATTTGTAGACTGCAGCATCTGTCCTTGAAACTATTTAATCACCTTCCATCCTCCAGCTACAAACAAGGTAAGTAAAAGCACTAACTGCTAGGATACTTCTGAAGGCCTGAATTACCTTTTAACATCTCTTGAGCAAAACTTAATGACGCTTTGTGAACAGCAAAGCAGTTTGCACCAGTGCACTATGAGTTAAAGGTTATCAGTGCTTTGGCAGAAGAGTAGAGACAACTGACGAAGCACCTTGCCAAGGTTTCAGTAGGCACCTTTCTGATCCTCTGTGCCTGCCCCAAACCTGCCACATCCCACGCCAGGAGGAGCCTTAGGCTCTGTGGCTGGATTTCTAGGAAGGAGTCTGGGCTCCACACAGTGCTGCTCTCACAAGACTTCTACTCCCGAGAATGTTTTCATAAATACGTTTTTGTTACACACACAATAACTACACATACACACACAATAACTACACATACACACACAATAACTACACATACACACACAATAACTACACATACACACACAAGTATTTCTTTACTCAAGTTGCATCAACAAAACTGTGTGAAAACTTTTAAGAGAAAATCATTAACTCTCACTGTGCTGGAGGGACAAGCCCACACCAGCAACAAAGCAAAGTACAGGCGTGACTATGTGCTCACACAGCGTGGAACCTCTGTGAAGAATGGAAGTTGGTTTCTGCAAGGGATAGGTCTGGCTGCAGAGCTGTATCCTCATCAGCAGAGTTCTCATTTTCTGAAATACCATCTTGAGGAGTCAAGCATAGATACGATATTGTTTGGCATCTCAAGTTAGCGAAGAATGAAATCTCATTAAAATACTTAAATGGCTTTAAAATTGGCAGTTAGTGTCTTGAAGAAATAAGATTATAAACAGCTTAACCACATACATGTTTTAGAGAAGCAAACTACGGTGAAACTATCCCACTTTTCCAGCTGCGTCGCAGTTTAAACTGAGCCATTTCCTAAGTTCACTGTTACTGCGATTGCCCTTACCACAGGCTTATTTCCACTCTGCAAATGAAATAACTCCTTCCACTTAATTTGAGAAAACCAACCAAAGGCACAGACCAATATATAGAACAACATTAAAACGTGCTTTAAAGGGACAAAAACAGAGGAGAAAAAGCCATGCAAGGCATGAACCAAACTATGCCTCAGCACTTTCCACGCTCCCCAAAACACACATGAATGCTTACAGGTATATTTCTACAGTTGTTCTCACGTAACTTGGGACTTCAAAAAAAAAAAAAAAATACAGATCTGAAATCAACTCGAGACAGAGCTAGGCAATTTAAGACTGCTCTAACTGCAGAAAAAACACTTGAACTGCATCACTCCAGTTTACACGGGTGTGGGGTTTTTTTCCTGTCAGGAGGTAACTCGGCATTGTATTGCAAACGCAACAGAAACGTATTTCACATTCTGTTGACTGAATGGGTGGGAAATGTACTGCCAAGATAAACAAGTCTCCTGAGTGCAAAAACATCTGTAACCATAATTAAATGATACAGTGCTGGTAGCATCTGTTTCCTCTCATCCCTGAGGGGCTTATGTGTAGCACTTGAGGTGATCTCAGTATATTGGTCAAAAGGGTTAACTATTCTACAATGGGAAGCAGAAAAAACTAACACTCTGAGCAGAAAAGTATCGCTGAAGAAATGTACATTACTGAATCAACGGCCAGCATTTGAAGAACAGATTCACAGCAGGCTGCTAATGATGAGACAAAGATTACATCTAGACACATCTCGCTGCTAAGGACACCAACTCAGAAATAATAATGCTGAGGTAGCACATGCTAGAATGGATGGCATAAACAAAAAGAAAAAAAAAGGGAAGGAAAGAAAATTATGAAGACGGAAAAAAAAAAAAAAAGATGCTCTCTGCTGATACTTATTCATTCTACTAAGTATTTTAAGTTCTGTGAGTTAACCATAGCAGGGGGCCAGGGAAGGGGGAGCTTCTTTCTGATCACAGTTTAGCAGATGAGGGGATTCTTCCCCTCTCCTTAAAAACCATCTCTCTATAGAGGTCTGCATTGTAGAGCAGTCCATAAAACTTAAGGGTTTTTAAAGGGTCACACGCTCACAGGGCCAGACACATGTATTCTGTTATGACTGTTGAACTTATAAAAATGTGTCATTTTGAATTGCGAAGATGAAGTATAACACAGTGAGATATGTTCGGTTTCCTAATGCCTTAAGAATATTTTGTTCACTGTATAGTTATCACACACTTATTTCTGCAAGGCATGCTGCTTCTTGTACATGTCAGCTGAAACGACAGCAGCCCTCCTCAAAGACAGATGATGTACCTCCTGCTGTGCTGGCAAACAGACACTCAACACGACTTGACTTTCACTGCTAACAGGCATGGACACTGAACTTTGCAAATGAAGCCTCAGACTGAAAGAATGTGTCCAAAAAAGCCCAAAGCTTCAGACTCCGGGTTGTAGTCTCTGCCTCTCAGCTTGATGGAAGCAGCTCTCTCAGTCGGCCTTGTTCTTTCCAGATCTTTAGTTCAAATTGTGAATCAAGGAAAGATTTGAAATGGGAAAAGACACACAACCTGACTACTGACAGTCAAAAATGTAACATTCTGGAAAATCAATATCCATTTTGTTTAATGAAAGTGTAATGTGATTCCCCCTTAAACTGGAGACAACAAATTTGCTTTAGTTTTCCAGTATTATACCATTATATTGCATAAGAGCTTTTTCATACAGACTTTGGAATAACTGAAATAACTTTGCATGTTGAACTTGATTTCTTTATAGTAACACAGAACTTCCTAGTTAATTTATTTAAATAATGACTTGGAAGGCAAGCAGGGAGAACATCAAGAACTATTTCCCAGATCTGGAAGGATGACAGCGATTGTGTGCTTTTATCTACCATTACTTAAAATAACTGGAGCCTGATGAGACATTCTTCAAACAAACAAACAAACCAACCACCACCAACCCACAACCCATAAGTTTCTTGCCACAGTTCTAACGATGCTTGGTAAAAGACTTTTTCTGAAAAAGGCAACCAGGAGAACGCAACACAGCATTCTTGAACCCTCAAGGAAGATCTCAATTATGCTTAGTAGCTTTAAGGAAACTTGAGTAAGTTCTTTAGTCAAAACCATTCACTAATAAATGAATAAAACCATGCTGGGAATTTTTTTTTTTTTTAGACAGCAATTCTCCAAAATTGCTACCAGTAAAAGAAATAAAAGAAAAAAAAAAGACAGAAAACATAAATAAGTGTTTGTGTCTTATAGATATCTCAGAGCACAAAATATAGAGAAACAGGATTTTATTCTGCTATTTACCACAGTGTAAACCAACAGCAGCTTCGAGGAATCCAGTGTAGATACTCAAGTGTAAATTCTTTTAAATTTGGAAGTGGATAGAGCTGTATCAGAAGGGCAGAGGGAGGGTGCCAACACCTTTCTTTTTAATAGAGCCCAATGATTGCTTTCACCTGGTTAGTCAACAGCAAGCAAATCTGGCAGAAGAATTAAGATCCAAAGTTCCATCCAATTTCATTTTAAAAAACCCAACAAACCAAAACAAAACTCAGCAAAAAAACTCAAAATTCAAACAAAACAAACAAAAAACAATAAAAACCCAAAACCCAACAGCTAGAGAGAGGAAAACCATTCCATTTGTTGTCCCCGTTGAAGTAAATGCTACACTGTAAACTCAACTGCCCATCTTTTGGCAGCAAATCTACATATGGTTCGCTTGGATTTGCTCACAGTACTGTGCTGCCCCGGCCCCATTAATAGTTAAACAACATGAGAGGTAGGTGCAGGTAGAGGAAGGAAGACCTCAGGGCATGCGAGAAGAACTGGTTATCGCCAGTTTATGTGCTGATGTTACAGTTCGTGTAAGAAGTGAGGATTATTTACTCGCATATTGCCTTGCTAGGAACGTATTTTAACCTGAGCTACTCATGGGCGTAAGTCCTTTCTTATAGGATTCAAATTATAAACAAACAAAAAAAAACACATGCACACACACACACAGCCAAATCAGGATTCTTAAAATTAAGTGGAGCAGTTGCTGCGTTCTCTAGTTCAGGAAACACTGTCGCTCCACAGAGCAAAAAAATCTCCTGGGATTTTGAGAGGAACGGATAGAATAGTGCTGATTGCAGTGTAATCTCTTTCCTTAAAGGCAAGATAGAGCCAATAAGCAAAATACACAAAGATTCTATAGATTTACCGTTCCTCTAATTAATAATTACAAATTATAACTCACTCCCTGTACAAGATACCTTGGGTTAGATTTAGAAGGCACTATAAATCCTATTGACAATTGTATTGTCTCACAACTGTCAAATTCCCAAGCTCTTCATGAAGATTTGTTTTAAATGTCTTAAGTGACAGAATTTCAACTTTTTACTTAATATATCATGCTAACTACAGTCATACTCACGTACAGCTGTGGGTTAAAAAGTTTTTGCCGCTCTCCAGCTCAGTCTGCTAACTGTATCTCTATGATTAACCATAGAATCTCTTCTCTCTTTCCCTTGCAGAAAGCCAGAGAATACTAAAAGCTCCTGCAACAATACAGAAAGGCAGTGATACCCTTTCTCAGAATCAAATTTTTCTAAGGTTTACAGGCCTCCAAATCTGGAGACCAAGCTGCAGTTTCAAAGCGAGGATATGTAACCATATTCAAACCCATTAATATCGCTGTGTGTATTTTGTTAGAAACTATTCTAAAATACAATTTGAAGATGGTTATATCTAGAGCACTCTAATACCCACCAACGGGGAGCACAGTGATCTTGGGAGCCTTTACCTCAAACTCTGCTGTGTCAGGGCTCTTCCATATGGAACTGCTCACTGAAGATAGTACGTATTTTTAGCATACCATGTACTTCCTTCCCGGCCTGGCAGGAGCAGCAGCAAAGTCTTTAGCAAGTTTTTTCTTGTATAGCAAGAGAACAGTCACAGAAAGATGGAAGTCAACCAGGCCTCTCTACAGACAAGCTTTCTAGTACGGCTGAATCCATTTAGACGTCTTCAGCTATCGCAACACACAGCCTGTGCATGAGGACTAGCCGATCGCTTAAAAACATCAGACAAATGTATTAAATTAAAAAAAAAAAAAACTAAACTCAAAATTTAAGCCTTGTATCTATCACTACAGACCTTAATAAGGGTTGTTATGAAAAGCAGCACAGAGGAAGCCTCTTCCAGTATTTTGTTCATTCTACATTTGATGGCTTTTTATCTAGCCAGGCAATCCAAAATGTATAGCTAAAGAAAATTGTGGAGAAGGATTCAAAACAAAAAAGGAAATGGGAACAAAATTCAACGTAGATCTCCTCGATTTAGTATGTAATACTTGATTAGCAAAACAAGACCTCACCTCAGAGCTTCACAAACCATTCCAAAAATAACATCCTCAAAGTAAAAGAAATATACACCATAAAGAACTACTGGAGCACCTGCAGGAACGTGTTGGAGCAGCAACTCTATTCTTTTCTGTGGTCTCATATGCTAGAAGGAAGCAAGTAGGGAATTATGAACAGACCACAGAATTTCTTTGTGTGGTAGGGTAAGACCTACTTCCTCCTAAATGGAAACAGCTTGGTATCTAATGTTCCACAACTGCAATTTTATATAGGGTTTGGTTAAACATATTCTGGATATACTAATGTAACTTAAAAGAAAACAAAACAAAAGAAAGTAAAGAGAAGTATTACACTCTTAAATCTTCACAACTATTGAATGCTGCTAATATTATGTTGAGAACTGAGACCCACAAAAGTTTAATGCTGTTTGCGCTTATTTTCGTAGAACAAATAATCTGTAATTAGGTAAAGTGATGAAATACGTATGTTAAGTGTGCTACAATACATTTCCTTACGTGTTTCTACCTTACAGAATTCAGAACAAATTTGGTTTGACTTTATTGTTTAAGTACGATTTTACATTACAAATCATAATTATCAGCTTGCTGTGCCTGTTATTAAAATCTAGGAATACAGATTATGATCTTTGTCAAAAACCACCTATATTTCTACTATAATTTTGCAAATCTGAAGGGATAATACCACATGGCTGAAGTTAAATTACAAAGTCTTTCCAAATACTTTTTTTCTGCATTTGGAAATACTAAAAATGTAACATTTTGTTACATGAGCATTCAAAATATCAATACACAGAGAAAATAACACAAGATTTCTTCTTTCCCAACAAACAGAAAGACAGATTAATTAGCTATAGCTATGTCAGTATGCCAGTGTCCAGTATTCCGTTCCGCCAAAGACAGGTGAAGTCCTCTCACTGTATATGAATCTCTACACTACCACTGGAAAAAAACCCGCAGTTAGGAAACCGGCTGGCTAGTAATATATTTAAAATCCCACCTGACACGATAAATGAAAGAGAATAAATGTATACAGCTAGTGAAACTTGCAGGGAACAGGGGGAGACTTCAAGACTTCTGCTGACAGTGACTTCCCCATCAGTGTCCCGTCGCTCTGGCAGGCAGCTGTCAATCAGGGCCCCTCTCTCCCTCCCGCAGGAGCTCATTGCGCCTGCAGACAGTCGTGGAATAACCGCTCCTAGGCGTCGGAGCGGCAGATGGAGTGTACCTGTCAATCATTGTCACTAATTATTAACTTCTGTCACTCAGAGCCAGGCAACACATCTCCGCCTGATCCTCTGTGATTTGATCTGCTGCGCCACCCCAGAGACAGACAGTTCAACCTTCGCCATGTGTCAGCGCACAGCGCTCCGCTGGGTCAGCCCTTCCGACTCCCGGCTCCGGCAGAGCTCCATTTTAGCCACCCAACGTTACAGGGAGAAGCTGGCATGAAGGACACGCTCTGCGTTCAAATGCAGCGGTCACTCATTTTCTGTAAACATTTGAAGCTGGAGAAGCACAGAAACAGCAGCCTCCTAAGTTTCAAGCAAGGGGAAAGAAAAGAATCTAAATATAAGCCGAGTAACTCAGATTTTCACATGATAAGCTGCCCTATGTAATTTACTAAAATGTTAATCATCTTATCTCAAAAGACTTACTCTGAAAAGAGGCAACTGTTTTTAACGGCAATTATTTACAACAGTTAGCAAGGTTAAGGGGGTCAGATCAGACAAGAAGGATCCCCCCCCTTCCTCTTCCACTGGCCAGAAAAATGACTAGAAATTATCACCGGTGATTTCTGATGGATCTTATGCTTGCCTGAATTTTCGATCTTGGAAAAGTACCCACTTGATATCACTCTAGAAATTCTACTAAGCCAAACCCAATGCAGTATCCCAAGGCTGATCAATTCAAAATTGCTTCAATTAAAAAAAAAAAGTAACCAATGAAGTTCAATTCTTAAAAACTCCTGCTAGACTTGAAAATTCATATGATTGCACTCAAAAGTTTAAAAAGTAGATTCTTCATTCATTATCTTCCCCTTTGAATACTAGATGACCCTTCCATACCAAAGCGTACAGATCCCAACCAGCCCAAGGTTCAGTAATTCCCTCCCCCCAACAAAAAAAAAAAATCACCCAGCAAACAACAACAAGAGATTTATTTAGGTATTTGTTTTTAAAATCTCGTGACAATTTTGATAGGTCTATTCAACATCCTGACCCACCTCTCTCTCAGAATACTTCTGACTCAAACACAAATCAAATTTCAAATTGAGAAACTAAAGAAATAAAAGGATGACAGAGCCAAAAAGGGGAACCGTCATTGGAAATTCCATAGCAAACCGATATTCTGAATCTTGGAAAATTTTCATTTATTTCCTCATACATGCCCATGTGAAAGAAGATACATTTCAGTGCCTCTAATTATAAAAAGGACCATGAGACTAGTTCTGTTTCCTTTGGTTTAGACCCCGACCATCTGCTGTCATTACAGCTCAAAGTACATTTAATTTTCTTTCATAACCTTTGACAACAAGAAACACTAACAGTATTTTAGTTGAAGAAACTTTTATAAAATATTACAATCAAATCAATTGCATTAACACATTTGAACCTCTAAGTTCAACACAGTGGAAAACACAATACTTCTTTATTATATCAGCTGTCTGGTCATATATAAATCATCTATAACTAAAACCAAAAGTATTGAGAGTACTATTTATCCAGAGTTAGCAAAAGGAATTATCTGACAGTTGAAAATGAAAAACCACTAATAAGCATTACAGTGTATTGAAAAGTTTAAACAATGTAATTAAGGAAACCTTTGCAATAATAAGGAGTGTATGTGATTCTATTTTACCTTGCTAACAAAATTCCCCTGGGATTTCTTACCCTGTTATACAATAACTAAACTGGAATATTATGTTAAACAAGTCTCACATTCTACCTGTATTCAGAATATATTTAAAATTAGGAGATAATGTTCTTTCAGCGTATTGCACTTCACAAAAGCATTCATATTTTCACTCAAATTATTTGCCCAAAGCAATAAACAGAACAGAAGGAAAGTCAAAAAGCCTTAACAAATGCCTTGTCCATTTAGAGGCTTAAGAGATGCACTATAAAGACATTTAAACCGTCTTCTATAAAGTTTATTTTTAAGAGATGAAACAAGGAATTCTTTAGAAAGACTGAGCAGAAAACTCAGTGAGGTAATACAGTGAAGAGATGGCAGAAAATGGTGCATTTACCATGTCTCCTGCTGGAAGAGGCCAGTCACAAAGAACAGCATGCAGTGTAATCCTTCGGGAAACAAACAACATTGAAATGGAAAACTGCAGCACAAATAATCATTCCGTTGCCTATACTGTTCACTTAGTGGTTAGTGAATTAAAAACAAAAAAAAATCCCAAACAATCAGTCAAGATGTATCTGGGAATAATGTACAGATAAGAAAGAGCAAAATTTGTCACGTTATTGCCCTGGTCAGCGGTGATTTGACCCTATCAAGTAACCAAAATATTATCAAGATGCAAAAATTAGAACAGATGATTGTCACTGCAGTGCAAGGTCCGACAGCAGCCCTGCGTCATTTACCTAGAAAACACCACACTTGATAAATATTGTATTCCCACGTTACACAGAATTACACAGTTTCTTTATATTTGCATTAAGCCTGGGTTTTAAACTGTATTTATGTTCCTTATTTAATTTTGTTTAGGGCATTATTTGGAAGTATTAAGTGATGAACAAAATGGTCCAGTAACTGCTTTTACCCGGTGCTGCCAACTCGCCATTTGCGCTGTACCAACCAGCAGCTTCACTACATCTGAAGCAGAGACAATTACTTAAGGTATTTGAAGTTGAAATCCTTGAATTTAAACTTTTCCATAAATTTCTTCAGTATGTGCATTGCAATCTGCAAATCGTTGGCAAGTATTCTGGCCATGCAGCTTGCAATTTACTATAAGCCAATAATTCAATATGCCCAGACACACAAATACTTCCTAGCAGAGTATAATGCCCTAGTAAGTTACCATTCCAAAGCATGACGAAATTTTCCAACAAAGGAAAGTACACGCAGACAGAAATAATATTTGTCAACCTCCAAACCATTAAAATTAGTACCCAGTACTGTTTTAAATACTTAAGGTTCAGACTTGTATGCATCTGAATCGGCATATGCAGTCCATTTGCGTCCCTAGAGTTAAAATGCAATGACACAAATTCATAAAAATGCATCCAAATCTAGGCCTTCATTTTGCACAGATTTTAAACTATATTTAAACCCAGCCACAAAGAGGTCCAATTCATAGTTCTGTATAGCTGCTGATTATGTCAAGTAGGTTGTCACAGGAACATACAAACGTGTAAGTTTATCCTACATTTCAAATTCATTTCAGCTAGACGAGGCAAACTAAAGTCTCAGACACTCCCCGCTTTATACTGTTTCTGGTTTAATCACATCTCAACCTACAGTGCTTTTCTTCAAATCATTCCTGGATACAATACATTTCAAATAAAAGCAATGGAGGAAATGAGATCACAGAAGCATGTGTCGTGACCACTTGGTTTAGAAAACAATTTTCTGAATCTTGACAGTTCATGTTTCCAAGCAAGACAATTAAAAATCCCAAGAATCCATAACTGTTGTTTCTAGCATCATTGTGAGCACAAATAAGTTTTATTGGTTTGGTCACGTACATAGGCATAAAGAACCACACGTTCTCTCTCCTCTTAGATCTTCAAAAAAAAAAAAAAAGGAACAATGAAACTCAAAAGAACCATTCAGCAAAAAAATCACAAAAATTTACAAGTTGCCAGTAAAAAAAATTTACTCGGTTGCCAGTCAGCTCTGAAGGCTACCTGAGCTCCCTGTGCATTTAAGTTTCCACTGGGCAAAATCCTAAGGCACTTTAATTCCTGCCTATCTGGGTATAAGTGGACCTCCTCCTGGTTGTATTCTGTACAAAAGAAAGACTAACATGCCTTGGTTGTTTAATGAAGTCAGGCATCTGAATCCTTAACAAAACAGAATCTTAAGCCCATCATTTTCTTTGGCATTTTCTATTTGCTGGTTAAAGCAATTCGGTAAGCAGGCTGTTGCAGACCCCAGTTTTGGGCACTGGGTATTTTCTCTGTATGGTACAATGAAAATGAGATGCTTAACACTAGACCTCCAGTGTCAAGAGAAAGAAACGTAAGGTAACTGTTCCAGCATCATCACTGGAAAAAGAAGACAGCATATTATGTTGTGCCGTAAGAGATGGGAACTACGATGCTGAAATAACAGCCTGCTGTGTAACCTAGTTTTTTTGGCTTTCTCGGGCTTTGGCCTTCCCTTCCCTGTAGGCCTCCCATGCTTCCATTTAACATAAAATTTTGCAGTCTTTATGAACAGTTATAGATACAGATATACCGCTAAGAACCCACAACACAGTTAAGAACATAAAGAAACTTGAATGCTATTCAAACTCTAACAGGCTTTTAGATATTACAATAAAGAATCTGCAATGTTATCAGGTGACCGAGGGTGAATACCTTTATCATTACAAAAGAGAAGTTACGCAGCAGCCACATTATGCAAAGATGCTGAACCAATCAGGAATAGAAAATAAGCACAAGGCAGAAAATTTTTAGAATTAGGCTAATATTATAATTCCTGTGCTGTCACTATAATGATGGAGAGCAGCACCAGAAGAATATTCATTCTAGTAATGCCCTTCCTAGGCTAACAGGAAAATATTATTCTAATGTTGAAAATGAACATCCTGGCCTGTCCAAGTCAGAGAATTATTTTACAAAACAAAATGCCAGAGTTGCAGCAGTTCCAGAAGGACATTTTCTTATTCCCCAGAGAACTGAGGCTGGTAATAATGATAATAATTTTTATTATCGTAACAACAACAACAACATTTCATACCAAATAAACTGGGATTCTTTGTGCCCTCACAGAAACGCACGAAACCCGATAGTCTTAATGTTTGATTCTGAATATGTCTGTCAGGAAACAAGCGCAAGCCTTCAGCAGCCGCGGCTGCCTGATTAGTCTCACAGTCACTCCAAGGAGCTATCAGCTTCCCAGCGTGAAGTTCTCCTGCATCACTGCTCCGAGCCTTTAGGCAAAGGATTCTAATAATGAGTCACAGTGCCGTGACTGAGGCCACACTTCTGCTCTGGTGAGCTGCTTGCTGAGAGGGACTGCATGCTCCCTCATTATCATTTTACAGCTTTTTTTTTTTCCTTTTTTTTTTTTATTTGTTCTTTTGTATTCCTTTTCCTTCCTCCAAATGCTTGGTGCATTTCAGTGAGAGTACTTAGTGCTACCACCAGGACAGAGGCCATATGCTCATGTTTAATAACCTTCTGGTGTGAGGTAGTCATAAAACTTAAGGCAGAGTATTATGCAGAATAAGATAAGATAGTCTTCTATCACATCCTAATAAATAGCCAGAGACATCTTCCTTCCAACAGAGGTTACAAAGGTAAAATATTTTACACATTTCTCTTTCATTAATAGTATTATGCAAAATTAAAAATAAAACGCAAACAAACAAAAAAGGTGACTCACTTATTTAGCTCCATCCTAGCAGCTGCATAGAGAGACTTTTTTATCCCGCAACCTATATTCTTAAGGACCACTGGGAAGGCCAATTCCTTTAGAATTTGATTAATATTACTTCATCCAAAATGTAGTTATATGAGTTACATCTTCCACGCACACACAGCGGTACTAATTTGCCATTTATTAATAGTCTGGCAGCATCCAATTGAACAAACATACTGGACAAACTTGCCTGCAGACATACAAGTTTTTCATGCCATTCTGCCATTCCAATAAAATGCCCCACTGTTTTGGGACACACCTAGATTACATGCATTGTCATGTGGTGTTGCTACTAGTCTGTCTTGGTCATTCTTCGTGTAGCTAGAAACCTTTTGTTATTTTAATGTTCTTTACATGAGGCCTAGATCTACTTGTGCTAGCAAACTTTACTTTTCTAGGGAGGAAGCACAATGGTAAAAAAAATGAAAAATTTAGATTTTGATATTTTTAGTACAGCTTTTCTCACATTATCTATATAGCATTAAAAGGAAGAAATAAGGGGAAA
This sequence comes from Dromas ardeola, assembly GCA_013398915.1. NCBI lineage: Eukaryota > Metazoa > Chordata > Aves > Charadriiformes > Dromadidae > Dromas > Dromas ardeola. The sequence continues at coordinate 251,021 of VYZM01014176.1, forward strand.
ACATTATCTAAAAAGGATGTGATCAGCTTGGTTAGTCTTCCATCCCACATCTGTGAGAGCATGTTGGTCTGTCTGCAAGGTGCACAGCTGAACTATGAAATTCAGAGCTTCATTTAAATTTACACTGTCTTTACGGTATTTTCAAGTAAGTTTGAGAAAAGGATATGCTCTTACTTGGCATTTTGACATTTTGAACGAGTATCATTTGAAAAAGGCACTACCAGAAAAAAACAGAAAGAATGCAACACAAAAGAAAAAAAGACTATCCAACTTTTGACTGAAGGACTCTGCTGCAGACACTGAGGTGAAAAAATCCCGTTTCTGTTGTCTTGAAAACAGGCTTTCCAAAGACAAAAACTCCCCCAACAAACTCTTCCATTCATTTACTTTTGACAGATTTCAGGGATCCTCCTCTCTCTTCAAACACAACTGCTTTCACTGTCACTACTCCTGGTGACGCATCACTACCATACAAACATAGCTGCACAATGAATAAACCTTAATCTTTCTCCTGCTCCTTGAGTTTTCTAATTGTTTTATTTATAACAAATAGTTTGGGTGACCATGCATTTCCGACCGTTGAAACAAATGCAGTTTTGAAGCTTTTTAAGAGTGGTACCAAGCCATCTACTCAGCTGGAAATATATTTAAATGAGATAGCCTTGAAAAGTCTATAAAAACATATAACTAATAAAGTCAAATGTAAACCTCATGATGGGTTTTTCTTAACCTCAAAATAATGTTATTAGGCTCCCCCCGCCCTTAAGTGAACTGACCGTTTATCCTCATCCTACTACTTGAGAAGCTGGGTGAACTAATTGCACTGTATTTCTTCTGTATTTAACTTTTTGTCCCTAGGAGAGTTCTGTGGTACAATCCCATGTAAAATTACAGTTAACTTACCCACTAATAGATTCATGTATTCTTTAAGACTGATGTGCTGTGAGCCATTACAGGCTAAGCTAAGTTGACAGACTCTATTAAAGCGCAGTACTGTCATGGAAATTGTGATCTTAACACAAGTGCATGTGACGGATACCAATTACTCTGCTCTTTTTCATAAAAAGTCTGCATGACATGGGAGTTATTATGAATGACTGATAGGATCACTGAATGCTTTACACCATGATTTTCAAACATGATTCATCCTTAATCATGGAGTAAGCATAACTGCTTATCTATCACATTACGACCTGTTGTATACAGGAGAGGCGGATTAAGCTCGTCACCTCCTAAGCAAAGTTACTATCAGAGTGTGCTAATTGTCACTTACGGAAACTGGCATCTTTCTTCACAACAGTAGGAGGATGCTTAATAATCTTAACATCTCCCCTTCAGAAGCATTAACTTATTAGATGAGTCTTTTCCAGAAAGCAATTATTTTAATCAATGCTAAATCATATAAGTTATCATCCCTTAACAAGTGCCTTTAAAAGCAATTAACTAGACAGTTGTTTCTAAACACCCAAAGATCGGTGCTGCAGTCAAAAGGAAGGCACTGCGTGTTCAGTGGGCCATTTATGGAGAAAACTCCATTTTCAGTAGCTCAGAAGCACGAAAAAATATATATGTAAGGACATTTAGAAATAAAGGAAAAAACGCTATAAAAATTAAACACCTTCTTCACAATTCAGAAACTGTTGAATAGATCCTTCTGCCTCTCTGTACTTAAATACAGCAAATACCAAGGTCACGTCCTAGGATGATTTACTTATGAATAAAGACAAATGACAACTGAATAGCAGACACTGGACTCACTCCTTCCTGTGTTAAGCAGCTGTACCTAACAAAATAAATTAAGGACTTAAAGAAACAAAAATTTTAGTTTTATTACCAATGAAGAACTGAAAACCTCAGGAAGTTTTCATTCCACACCGCTGAAGGGTGATTCCTGAAGATTTGGTTTTAAGCAGACGTTGTTTAGCAATTATTGTATGATTTACAAGAAGTTATAAGGCCCAAAACATGGTTAAATGCCTGACTTGTAATTAATGACTTGAGTATTCAAAAAAATGCATTGGAATAGGAATGCATAAGCTCGGTCATCCTACACGTCCCGCAAAGTTAGATTCAGGAGTCACTATTTAGAATTTCAGCCATAAAGCTGCACGTGTAACCGCAAAACGGCCCCGGTGAATACTTCAAGACACATACGTGAAGAAAAAAAGCAATAATCACAATTCTACGAAATTACATAAATATACAATTATCCAATAAATCAAAGGTTTGATCAATGAGTGTAGCATGGCACTCAACTATACATATTGTCCTATAAACGCATATCAACCAAGTGCTGCAGGGAGCCATGAGCATTCATTAATACATGTAAAGCACATATGTTTTGGAAATGACTAAACTAGCCAAAACAGACATATGACGACTGTTTCATTTGGAAGTTTTCAGGGGTATCCTCTGGTGGGTTGGTTTTAGGGGTTTTTTTAATATCGTGAGGGTTTTGTTGTTGGGTTTTTTTTTAAACAATGCTTACAAAATAAACAGATTTTTACATTGCTGGCTTTCCTTCATGTAAAGTGTACAAAACACTTACTCATCTTAAACATTAATTTGTAATAGTCCATTCACAGACAATCCTCTACAAAATTCCTTCTGGAGACTTAGTTCATCGAAATACAAATTTGCAAAATGAAGCCAGAAATCTTTTGGAAAAAAAGAAAGGAAAAAAAAAAAGACAAAACAGTAAAAAAAAAAGCCAACCCTCAAAAAACCTTCTTGTATGTCCTGTGCTCTAACACGTTAGAAATACTGCAAGAACATTCCTCCAGTATCTTTATTATACTCCCCACACACTTATGGCTCTAGTCAACGACTTAAAGAAGTTTTTAAAGTAAATTAATTAAGCAAAATTCCTATAGAATTAAGTAGATGGAAAAATACTACTACAGCTGTGCCTGTTAGAACCACGAGAGAATTTTTCTTCTCAGGATAAATTAGCAGTTTTTTGACATAATGAAATATTTTCAGTGCTCTGAAACAAGTTAGTACTTATTCTCCTCCTGCCCAGTAGCAGAAGAGATATCAGCTCGCAGTTGTTCACAGCAGGTTTTCAATGATATTGTCACATATCAACATTTCTGCTCATAAACGCTTAAGTACATTGCAAATATGCAAACATGTAAAAACTGACTATTTAAATAAACTTTCTCCCTTACAGCTCTATCAGACTTATTGTGTAACAGATTCTTTAAAAGAGAACAAGACAGCCATCTAGAGGGCAAGAAAAATAAACGATCTTTAGATCACAAGGGAACACTGAATGACCCATTCACTCACTGCAAGCTGGGGGGGAAAAAAAGGCCAGAGAGATGTGAATCTACGTGAAAAGGATCCACATCACTGTTACAAACCAGGGAATTGATTTTTACTTGGTATTTCAATATAACACACTTAATCCATAACCCTGAACCCCAAAAGTGATAATTTTCTCTATTTAGGATGATAATTTATGCAGAAAGTACTCATTTTTATAAAAGTAAAGTGTTTTTCACTATATGGCACAGAAGTCTAAAAAATTAAAAGCACCGACAAGCAGGGACAAAGATGTCAGTTCCGTCTAGCTTCTTTATATTACTGTGCTCGTCATCTCCTCCCGTACTGACTGGCTCTGGTGCAGAACCTCACACAGCACAAAAAGGCAGCTAGACTAGCAGTGAGCTTCCTTACTTCAGTACCGTAAAAGAGCATTTATGGCCATAATGCCCACAGCAGTTCATAACTGGTAAGTTGTAAACTTCACAGTAAGTCATAGAAGTGGCAGTTCCAAGCAGAGCATCTTTATAAGCAGATAATTCTTGGTACACCAGGGAATTGTATAAATTTGAGGATTACAGCCCAGCGGGAAAGGATTCTTGGTAATTCTTACTGTTTACTCAGATCAATTCCTGGCAGTGGGAAAGCTTAATGCAGTTCTATTAGCGTAGCTGTTTCGGAACAGGTGTTCTAGATGGAAGAAAAATGTGAGGAAGAACTGAATTATCATTTGAAGAAAGTACAGAGAAAAATCTTCGTAGAGTTTTGACTCAGATTGGGTGGAGGAAGATCATGGGATGAAACAAACATCAGCAATGTTTTTCTGTCTCTCTCTGGACTGATTTCCTTTTTTGTTGGTCTGATTTTCTACCCTGCCTGAGATCTAATTGTTCTTAATGTAGCAAGTCCACTGTGATGACTGCCGGCTGTCTCTTAAGCCCATTACAGGTACCTGGCATATTTTTCATTGTATGGAGGACAAGGACATACAAAATTCTCTTGCATCTCTTGCCATTTCCACAACACGGAGTAAAGGTCTTGAGTTGTCACTCAGGAATTCGGGGGGGTGTGTGGGGTGGGGAGGAACATTTAATTCTACTGTATACTCATTTAGGAAAAAGTCTACAGAAGACCGTTAACAATTTAGTATCTCATCCCCTAGATTTCTGTGTGAGCCCGATACATTTCACACCTTCTCTTTGTTTCATATCTGACATGAAGCACGGATGGCCTACTTACTGACACCAGCAAGAAATAATATTTGAATTAAATCCAATAGTGTTCTTTAAAAGACTCTTTACACTGGTCTTCTAATGATGACCTCTTCCCTAATCTTACAATGGTCTCAACCGGCTTTTCAATCATTGGTATAGCTATAAAAAGCAAAACACCTCCTCCTAACCCCATTATGATAAAAGCTGTAAATTTTATTATTCATTTTTAATGGGAAGAAGTTAAACTCCCTCAGGAACTATAAAAGGTAGAGTTTTGATCTATCAGCTAATGGAAGGTTGCTACAGAGTCATGCCTTCAGCAAACAGTCTGATAAAGGGTACACCTTGCACTTGGATGACAAGAAAAAGATAGATGTTGCCCATTGTTTTTGGGTTTTTTTTGTTTTGTTTTTTTTTTAATAAATTCTTTCACTTTAAACAGGACAATTTTAGGAGTTCTGTTGTTTGGTATTTGGTGGGGTTTTGTTTTCTTAATCTCTCATCAGTCTTTGAATAGTATTTAAAAAATCATGTACCATCAACCAAAACTGAAAGCTCAGACCAAGACACTGTCTTAAGATAATTGTCTATTTAACATTTGGATCATGCCGCACAAAGGTAACATTTCTGTTCATCACTCTGTAATTCAAAATTGTAATAACCCCTGCTCTACACAGTGCCATTTTCTAAAAGCCGTTAACATCAGTATTTGGATCAAATACCACCAAGGCTATTTAAAAAAAAAAAAAAAGGGGGCGGGGGGGGGGGGTGCGGAGGGAAGACTGCAGGTCAGACCATCTTCCAGGTCAAAAACTGTCTGGCCTAGCACCTGGTTGATCTTCACATGAGATTTCAAAACCGGAGTGACTGCAACAGCTCAGAAGCTGCTCTGAACAATGAGTATGATGAGCCTGGGAGCATGTTTTTATCCCGGTGAGCTCCAGCTGACAGATACATGACGTGTGACAAAAGCTGGCCTTGAGCCACCAGGGACTGGAAGGGTGACACAGGGAGGCTCACAGGATTTTTGAAGAGTGAATGTGCTTATGGGGAAGGGAGATTTTTTCTTGCTTTCAATGGTAATCAAAATTATCAGTCTCTCAAAACACAATTAATACCGGCTTATAAACACAAGTATTTCCTCTTTGCATTTCTCTTACAGATTTCAGATAAGGAATAAGCAGTCAGCAGCCTGAAAGACATTGCGGGAGCAGAGCAGGGAGGAAATGGTGGGATGAGGATGGACACAACATAGAATCACAGAATAGTTTGTGTTGGAAGGGACCTTTAAAGGCCACCCAGTCCAATCCCCTGCCATGAGCAGGAACATCTTCAACTAGACCAGGTTGCTCAAAGGCCCATCCAACCTGGCCTGGAATGCTTCCAGGGATGGAGCATCTCCCACCTCTCCAGACAACCTGAGCCAGGGTCTCACCAACCTCAGCGTAAAACATTTCTTCCATCAACAATAAAACCCTCTACTGCGAAAATAAAAGTCAGAAGCAAGATGTGTAAAGAAAACAGAACATTAAAGAATCAACACATGCCTAATTTACACATTTACCACTTTTTAACCAAAAAAAGTCCTACCTTAGGATTGCAACAGACTTCAGAGGAGGAGTTAATTCGCCTCCAGACGATTCCATTATGAAAGCAAAGTGTTTAACTTTAGATATTTGTAGTTGCTAGAAATAAATACGAAAACCCTATTAAAAAGGCTGCATGAGGTGTAGGGTAAAAACAAAGTTTCTCTCCAGGAGCTGAGCTCTCCAGAAAAGTCACAATTCAGATTCTTTAGTCTGGATCTTGCAAACACTCCACTCTCCAAATGTCTCAGCTGTAGCCTCCAGCATTTTTCTAACCTCCTGTTTAAACACAGATTTATTTTAATTGGTCCTTTTCCTGCTGAATGGTCCCCAACTGCTTTTCTTCACTTGCCTCACCAGGTGTCTGAGAGGTAAATCAGGATAATTATTTCTGAATTGCCCAGCTGACTGTTGAAAGAAGTAACATTACCTAAGGTAAAAAAGCAGGAAGGGAAATTAGAATCTTCTAAAATAACAAAACACACAAATAAAGGACAGAAAGGAAGAGGGAACTCAGAACAGTCTTCTGTCCTCCATCAAGCCCACAAGGCTAGCAAATGCGGTCACACTCCCTGCTACCAAAGGCAAATCGGTTGCTCACAAACCTAATTAGCAAACCCCATTTTGTGACAATTAACTACACAGTAGAACTCACCGATTGCAGCCTCAGTAATCTGAAGAACACGACCAACCATCATATCTTCACCATCAGTAAAAGAGAGAAAGCAGCAAATCAGCCTTTAGGAGGTTTCATCAGCCCTGAATCTGTTTTCTCTGGAACAAACTACAAAAACCTCCACAGATTTGGTTTGGCTTAGCTTGGATCGATTTATTAATACCAGCTGTGAATGTACTTCTATAGAATTTTGTGTTTATGTTGTAAAAATATCTTAGCTAAATAAATGGCATCAAAAAAGATGGAAAATATATTTGCATACAGTAGGTACTGTTCTAATCCAAGCTAGAACTTTTGAAGTCAGTAACCTCTTAAAAGAGCTGGAGGAAAAAAAAACCTGCCTGGGTCAGTAAAAAGAGGGACATCTCACATGGAAAAGTCGTGCCAATCATTCCCCTCAAGTGAGAGGTGGGTAACAAGCTACACCGGTGTGCGCTTGGTATAGCATTTAACCCAAGTGAGCAGACAAGGAAGGGCAGGCCTTTCTTGACTTACTACTGGGCACGCTTTGTACCCAGTGCTGCAATTGTATTTTATTGTGTTTTGGTGGGTTTTGTTGCTGCATGCGTTTGTTGTATTTTCACCTACAGCACAGAACAAAGGTTTGTTTTAAAGAGTCTGCTTCCAATTTCTTCAAATAAAATTTTTCATCCTAGAGCCCATATGAAAATGTTTTCAGGATACCTCTTAGACTTGAAGAAATGATACACAATTAGTAACTGTAAAACAGTAACCAGGTTTTGATGCTGCCAAGCAAATTATTTTAAAGCCAAGTCTTTCTGTACTTGCACTGAGCATGATTGCAGAGAAAGGCTGCTGTGGCACAAGCCTGGTGACTATGCTACTTTTCCTAGTTGACACGAAGTATCCTACTCGGTAATCACTTTTGATTGTATAGTATGTTACCCAGTCATTCAAGGAGATCCCATTCTGTGCATGCACAGAGACTGGGAATAATGAGCAATCTATTTGTCACCTGGGAGAATACTGTGAAATTGTCAGCATTAATTACATTATCAAATATAAAATGGTGTATTATTTCAGTGACAAGTTCTATAAATAGAAATACAATTTGTTTAAAGGGCATGCTAGCAGCGTCAAACAGCAAGCACTCATTACCTTCTGAGTAGTTCAGTTCCAAAGAAGCACACACCAAATAGACCGTATTTCAGATTTTTTTCCTCCGTTATATGGAACTTTTACAGTGGGAGTGGGTAGGAGGGGCAGGTTAAGATCCTCAGCTGTGCTCAGTTAAGACTGAAGACAAGTGAAAAATAACTACAAAAGGCTGGACAAGTAATTCAGTAACTGCAGAAGTAATCCCAATCCAGGCACACACAGTTTGGAATGCTCTCATGCCACATGGAAGTCCTCCCCTAATACTTACACTTATGAACGGTTCATAGAATCATAGAATCTTCATGGTTGGAAAGAATCTTTGAGATCATCAAGTCCAACCATACACACACAAAAAAAAACCCTACAATCTCTGCCACTAGAGCATGTCCTGAAGTGACAATCTACACATTTCTTAAATATCTCTAGGGATGCTGACTGGACCACCTCCCTGGGCAGGCTGTTCCAGTGCCTGACCACTCTTTCAGTAAAGTAATTCTTCCTAATATCTAATCTAAACCTCCCCTGACGCAACTTCAGACCGTTTCCTCTGGTCCTGTCGTTATTCACTTGGGAGAAGAGGCCAACACCCACCTCTCTACACCCTCCTTTCAGGTAGTTGTAGAGGGCAATGAGGTCTCCCCTCAGCCTCCTCTTCTCCAAACTAAACATGCCCAGTTCCCTCAGCCTCTCCTCATATGACTTGGTCTCCAGACCCCTCACCAGCTTGGTAGCTCTCCTCTGGACACGCTCCAGCATTTCAATGTCCCTCTTGTACAGAGGGGCCTGGAACTGATGGTACATGTTAAGAATACCCAGAGGGAAATGTTTTCTAATGATGCACAGAAATCTTTAGCCCATATAAACGGTCAATATTCATGTCATGTGAAGGACTGAGGTGTTGTGGGCATTTGTTCATTTAAGTGAAGGAGGTGCTTTGCAATTTGTATTACCACTAAATATTTAGGAGGTTGATGGGGGACTTTTTGGGTTTTGGGTGTTTGGGTGTTGTTTTTTTTTTTTATTTGATACAGCTCACATTTTCTTTCTGGGATCAATGCTGTCACAGCAACGATGAAAAATAAAATGGTAGTACCTTTACTTACATTTCTAAAATACCACAAAAACTGTTCCCAGGCAGGACCCAAACTATATTATAGACTCAAACTATGCCACTCTGCTTGAAGCTATAAAAGATTTTTTTTTTAAGAAACCAAGAAATCAGTAGTGTAAATAAGTAGCTTTCTGTTGAATATGAATTGCCCAGCAATGGAGGTGCAGTGAGTGCCTAGCATAATGACATAATGAGTCATGACTGGAGCTGGAAGGCTTATTTGCCCCTAAGTGACACAAAACCAGGGAATTAACATCAAAGTAGCTTACATCCAATATAAGATATATTGCTTCGCTTCACAGCAGGTTTTTAGACTCAGCTGTTAAATGATGGAATATTGATCTATTCCTCTGTGAAATAATGAAACTTGAATTTTCAAAAAGCACATCTTAAGTTATTTGCTGTTTCAGTGACATTTCTTTTCATGACGAATATATTATATTGTTATAAAGTCTTTCACTAATATTTCAGCCCAAACACAACCATCTGGAAGGTTAATCACAGAAACAAAACAGTAGCTGCTTATGCCCAGAAAAATTATAGCTTTCAAAACAAGTATCAGAACAGAGTGCGAAGGAGGACAATATCCAAATTGCACAGTAGGAACTTTGACTTCTATTTAGAACCACAAAAATGCCTGTATTTAAAACAAACTCTTCTACTCAAAAACAATCTACTTCCTGACTAAAACCAGGAGGAACTTACAAACTTAAATAAAATTATACGAAGGCTATGCAATCTTCTCTGTGATATGGCTCTCCCTCCTAGTTTTACAATGTTTGCATTTTTATAATGGTGCCATTAATAAAGCTGTACACCTGGAGATACACAAACATCCACTAGCATCACCTTTACACGGATTTCAGAGCATATCCAGAAAACAAGCAAAGGTTAATGTACGGTTAATTAAAAAAAGAAGAAATTGGCATTGCTTTCCTTCTCATGCTTAAGGGATACCTGTTCACCCATTATGACCAAACTGGGCAGCAACATACAGCTTTGAATCTCAGGAGCAGTGAAGAACGTCAAGTAATTCTTAAATCCAGACGAAAGTGCAGCTAGTATGGCCATATGTTAAGAAAGCTCGGCAGATTTGCTTGGTTCCCAGTAAACTTAGGCGATCCATCCTTTAAAACTACAAAGTTAGTTAAAACAAAGATATACGCTTTATTTTGCTTTACTGCTTGGTCCTGTGCAATATTTACATCAATATGAAGCTTTATTTCCAACAGTAGCCAAGTGTTTGCTTACTTACCTCACATTCCCTTGGGGAATAATACTTACAGAGAGAAAAAGGCATTTTTCTCACTATTTTTAAAGACATTACACACTACAGACAACACATCTATGCCTGGTGGTCCTACCACTGATGTCTCTTCAGTGACACCGTATTTTGAACCACAAACATATTGCAAATTAGAAAATGCTTCACCTGTTGCTCATACTCTTCATCTAGCAGAGTTAGAAATATTTTGCAAAATCACGGAGCTGTCGGACGTAAGGAACCCCTGAACGTCTTCATGCCCAACTGCCCTCTCAAAGCTATCGCCAACACTCCATCCGGTCAGCCCGAGCTTTTCCTGGCTGAAGCCTGAAACATCCGAGGATGGAGACCCATAACTCTCTGGGTAACCTGTTCCAAGTACTGCACCCCCTTCTCAACCAAGACTTTTTTCCTTAGTATCCAATCTGAACTGCAAAAGCTGCAACTTGTTACTCTCCCTCATCACGCCATCAGCCACCATCGAGAACAGCTTGGCTCTGTCACCTCTTTGACGGTCCATTTACACATACGTGGCAAGAAGAAATGTTGAGGTTAAAAAGAGTATTGCGTAGTTGCAAAAACGAGGTGGACAGTCATACTGAAAATAAGGAAATAGGATAATAGTTCTAGACGTGGAAAAATACTCTGTTCGTAACACAACAGAAAAAATCCCGACACGATGGATCCTGGGCAAAAAAACATTTGCTATGCACTTGAACAAACCGACAGGAGAAGACAACCCTACTCATCCAGGCAACATTAAAGAATTTTACCAAACGCAAGCTGACTCAAAAACACTCCGCAGTCAGTAAAGGCACCTCTAGAACTCCTTTTCAGAGGCTACTTCCCTCCCGCTACCCAAGTCTCAGGGCAGAAACCAGTGCTCGGAAGGCAAGGCAGAGCGGAGAAGGAACGGAAGGGAGAGGGTGGCCACAGGTAACAGGAGTCAATGGAAACGCAAAGCAAGACGAAATAAAGCACTTTACCTGGGACACGGCAGCGGCGCTTGACAAAACAGAAGAGCTTAAAGACGACGGTTCTCCCCCGCGGCTCTCGGAGTCAGCTCGGTCTCCGGGGAGGAACCGCCGGCGCCCGCGGCCGGGCGGGCCCCGAGGGGACGCGCCTGAGGCAGGACGCGGGACGGCGGCGTGGCGAAGGGAAGCGGCTCTTCAGGCCCTCAGGTGGACGCGTCGCGCGAGTGCCACCTGCCGCGAGCGGCTTCTCCAGCGA